>CM032447.1:176570217-176609197 GCA_019049505.1 Pachyrhynchus sulphureomaculatus | reverse complement strand
GGGCTCGGGTTTAAACTTGTATTTTGTACCGTAAATCTCCCGGCGAAGACCAAATAGCTAATGAACTATTAAAATATTGAGGATACTCTTTGGTTAAGCAATTCCAGACATTTATACAGATGGTTATAAGATCGAATAGAATCCCAGATGAATGGAGAACAGCGACAGTTATACTTATGCACGAGAAGGGAGAGATCCAAATAACTACGAGGCTGGTTTGAAAAGTCCATGCAAAGTCCGAGAGATGGCACCACCGGCGCGTATCGAGGTTCATGTTTAGTTAGTAGCATCTCTTGAATGAACGCACACCAAGTTTCAGCCATATTGGTCTATTTCTTTGTGTTTGGCATTCGTGTGAATCAAGGAAGTCGAGTGATTTTCAAGAAATGGACGAAAAAGAATTTCGTGTGGTGATTAAACATTACTTTATGAAAGGCAAAACGCCTCAGGAGACTAAAAAGAAGCTTGATAAACATTATGGTGACTCTGCACCTTCGATTAGAACAGTTTATAAGTGGTTTCAAAATTTTTGGACTGGCCATATGGGCACAAGTGACGCTGAACGTTCTGGACGGCCTGTGTAGGTTACGACTCCAGAAATCATTGATCAAATCCATGATATGGTGATGGATGACAGAAGAGTTAAGGTGCGTGAGATTGCTAGTGCTGTGGGTATCTCGACTGAACGGGTACATAATATTTTGCATAAACATTTGGACATGAGAAAGCTATCCGCAAGATGGGTGCCGCGATTGCTCACGCTTGACCAAAAACGGAATCGTGTGAAGTGTTGCAAGGATGGTTTGCAGCTGTTCCAGAAGAATCCGGAGGACTTTAAGCGTCGTTTCGTCACTGTGGATGAAACATGGATACATTACTATACTCCTGAGACCAAACAACAACCTAAACAATGGGTTACCAAGGGGGAATCTGCACCAAAAAAAGGCGAAGACCGTTTCCTTCGGTCGGAAAGGTTATGGCGACTGTCTTTTGGGATTCGCAAGGGATAATCCTCATCGACTATCTGGAAAAGGGTAAAACTATTACAGGTGAATATTATTCATCGTTATTGGACCGTTTAAAAACCGAGCTGCAAGAAAAACGCCCGCGATTGGCCCACAAGAAAGTCCTTTTCCATCACGACAACGCACCAGCACACACCTCAGCAGTTGTGGTCGCAAAATTAATGGAAATATGATTCCAACTCATTTCACATCCCTATTCTCCAGACTTGGCTCCCTCGAACTACTATTTGTTCCCCAATTTGAAGAAATGGCTGGCGGGACAAAGATTTTATTCAAACGAGGAGGTGATTGCAGACACTAATGGATATTTTGCAGACTTGGACAAATCCTATTATTCGGAAGGGATCAATAAACTAGAACATCGTTGGACGAAGTGTATAAGCCTAAAAGGAGACTATGTCGAAAAATAAAAAGGTTTACCCCAAACACATAAGTAGTTTTTATTTTTGCACGGACTTTTCAAACCAGCCTCGTATAGAGGCATAAACCTACTAAACCGTACATTGAAATTAACAACAAAGATTATTACAACAAAAATAAACACGAGAATACAACTGGAAGAAGAACAGCAGGGATTCAGAAGTGGGCGCTCATGCACCGATGCCGTATTCATTGTGAGTCAGGTCAAAGAAAAATCCATAGAATACAATATTCCAGCATACTTGTGCCTGAAAAAAAGCTTTGGACAAAGTGCAAATAGAAGACGTTATTCATCTATCATATAACAGGAACATCCCACTAGACCTAATTAAAACTATCGAGAATATATATAAAAACAATAAAGTAGTCGTAAGATTAGCAGAAGGGATGACAGAACCGATCAACTATGAATCTTGAATCAGGCAGGGAGACTATTTAAGTCCTCTTCTATTTAATATTGTCATTGGTGCAATTATAAAGAATGTCAAAAGAAAGAAGGGACATATAATGAGCAACAGAGAACTTAAAATTATATGTTACTAGCCGGGCCCGCGGCTCCGCTCGCGTGGACTTGGTTCACTATTATCGTCACTGCTTATTCCTTATGTTACCTAACGTAATAAAATATCTCCCATTATTTCCCCTTATCTCCCAATATTTCTCCTTATCTCCCATTATCTCTACATAATTTCCATTATCTAGGCTTATCTCTGCTCATCTCCCATTATTTCTCCTTATCTCCCATTATTTCTCCTTATCTCACGTTATTTCTCATTATCTAGGCTTATCTCGACTCATCTCGCAATATGTCTCCTCATCTCCCACTATTTCTCCTTATCTCCCATTATCTCACCATAACTCCCATTACCTAGACTTATCTCTGCTTATCTCCCATTATTTCTCCTTATCTCCCATTATCTCACCTTATCTCCCATTATCTAGGCTTATATCGAATTATATATATGTATAAATTTATAAAAACACGTAAATCAGATAAGTGGTTCTCGAGTGATAAGCGCACTAACGGGCAGACAGACAGACAGAGAGACCTTACATTTTATATATATTATATTCTTTGCTACATGATATTGTTCCATATTTAATGCTTTAGGCAGTGTATTGCAAGAGAACGCGCTAGCGGCAAACTTTTCTCCGACTTGATTCACTATTATCGTCACTGCTTATTCCTTATGTCACCTAATCCTAATATATCCTATAACCTGGCCAGAGAACATACGTATGTTTAAAAAAAAGCACGTAAATCGGATAAGTGGTTCTCCGGTGATAAGCGCACTAACGGACAGACAGACAGACAGAGAGACGTTGCATTTTATATATATTATAGATCGCTATCCATTTAATTGTTCCATATTTAATGGTTTAGCATGTTTAAAAAAAAAAGCACGTAAATCGGATAAGTGGTTCTCTAGTGATAAGCGCATAAACGGACAGACAGAGAGACGTTGCATTTTATATATATTATAGATATCCTTTGCTACATGATATTGTTCCATATTTAGTGGTTTAGGCAGTGTATTGCAAGAGAACGCGCTAGCGGCAAACTTTTTTTCCGATTTCATTAGCTATTATCGCCACTGCTTATTCCTTATGCTACCTATCATAATAAAATATAGCCTATAATCTGGCCGGAGAACATATGCATGTTTTTAAAAAAAAAGTACGAAAATCGGATAAGTGGTTCTCCAGTGATAAGCGCACTAACGAACAGACAGACAGACAGACAGAGATACGTTGCATTTTTTATATATTATAGATGTAATAAAATATATATCTATAACCTGGTCATCGAACATATGTATGAATTTAAAAAATCACGTAAATCGGATAAGTGGTTCTCGAGGGATAAGCGCACTAACGGACAGACAGACAGACAGACAGAGACACGTTGCATTTTATATATATTATAGATATAGATTATTATTATTATTATATAACCTGGCCAAAGAATATATGTATGAATTTTAAAAAAGACAGGTAAATCGAATAAATGGTTCTCTCGTGATAAATACCCTAATGGATAGACAGACAGACAGAGAGACATTGCATTTTTTATATATTATAGATTATAGATATTCTCTGCTACATAATATTGTTCCATATTTAATGGTTTAGGCTGTGTATTGCAAACAAACGCGCTAGCGGCAAACTTTTTTCCAACTTCATTCACTATTTTACGTCACTGCGCATTCCTTATGCTACCTATCGTAATAAAATATAGCCTATAACCTGGCCAGAGAATATATGTATGTTTTAAAAAAAAAGTACGTAAATCGGATAAGTGGTTCTCCAGTGATAAGCGCACTAACGGACAGACAGACAGACAGACAGAGAAACGTTGCATTTTATATATATTATAGATATATAGATAACCTGGCCAGAGAACATATGAATGTTTAAAAAAAAAAAGCACGTAAATCAGATAAGTGGTTCTCCAATGATAAGCGCACTAACGGACAGACAGACAGACAGAGAGACGCTGCATTTTATATATATTATAGATATAGATTATTATTATTATTATTATATAACCTGGCCAAAGAATATATGTATGAATTTAAAAAGACACATAAATTGGATAAGTGGTTCTCGCGTGATAAACGCACTAATGGACAGACAGACAGACAGAGAGACATTGCATTTTATATATATTATAGATTATAGATTAAAGATATTCTCTGCTACATAATATTGTTCCATATTTAATGGTTTAGGCTGTATATTGCAAGGGAACGCGCTAGCAACAAACTTTTTTCCGACTTCACTCACTATTATTGTCACTGCTCATTCCTTATGCTACCTATCGTAATAAAATATAGCCTATAACCTGGCCAGAGAACATAAGTATGTTTTAAAAAAAAAAGTACGTAAATCGGATAAGTGGTTCTCCAGTGATAAGGTCACTAACGGACAGACAGACAGACAGACAGACAGACAGACAGACAGACAGACAGAGAGACGTTGCATTTTATATATATATATATATATATATATATATATATATATATATATATATATATATATATATATATATATATATATATAAGATGCAGATGACGCGATAATAATGGCTGATACCGAGAACGAGCTGCAAAGGAAGGAATTCTACATAGCAACAAAAGAATATAATATGGCAATCTCAACTGAAAAAACCAAGACAACAGTAATAGCAAAAGAACCCATCAGGTGCAAGCTTGTGGTGGAAGATAAATCAATGGAACGGGTGATGGAGGTCGATTACCTGGGCATTAAAATATCTAGTAAAACATAAAGTCAACAAGGCTAATAGCATAGCGGGATGCCTCAGTGATACATTTAGAAATAAATTCCTCTCTGTTGAGACTAAAAACAAGAATATACAAGAGTGTAATACGACCAGTAATGACTTTACACATCTGAAACAAGACCCGTTACAAGTGTAACACAGAGGATGCTGGAATCAACTGAAATGACAATACTTAGGAGATGTACAAACAAGACACTGAGGGATAGAGAAAGGAGTGAAGACATACACATGTAATATAAAAAATATCAACCCGTGGATAAGAGGAAGAAAAGTGGAATGGGATCAACACATAGGACGAATGGCAAACAATGGGTTAGTACGGATGGCAAGAGACAAGTCACCGAATGGAAGAAGATCAGTGGAACGTCCAAGAAAGAGATGGAGCGATGCTCTATAGAGCAGGTAACAAAGAAAACCTAGCTATAAGTTGGAAGCAGTACTTTGTACAAAGTGTAATGAAGTTATTAATTCATTCCACTGGTCAACTCAACGGCATATGCAATAAATAGACGATTTGCATTTACTATGCACCTCCTCGGCAAATAATTGAAGGTCATGCAAGCAGCCATGTAGTTATTTACAAATGTTAGAATTGCTGGGAGTCAGCATTAGGGTTGAAGCGCATAGCTGTTGTCGAAAAGAGGATACTAATCGTTTGAAACACGGTAGGATAAAATCAATTCTGTCCACAAAAGAAGCCAGAGTTAACCAGAAGAAAACAGATAAAAAACTATAAATAAACATCAAGATGCAAGAGGAAGAAGGCATACAGCTCGAAGCTGGAATGGGAGACTAGCCGTAAGTTCACTTTTATCTACTCGAAACTTTAAACGCGTTTTTCTCGAAACTATGTTTTCTAACATTGTCTGTAATATTACTCAGTCAATTTTTAATATTTTTTGACCTTTTAAACTTAATAATTATTTTTTCTACAAAATGTCGAGACAATTTTTTTATAAATAATTAAACATAAATTGTTTAGCCGAAAATTGCATACTAAAGTGTGAAACACCGTATATTTTTTATTTTTGAAAAAAAAACCTTCGGCAATTTTTAACTACTACATTATCTTACAAGATTAATTTTTATTATTGCAGACTTGCAGACAGAAATGTTAACATTTAAAACATATTTAATTTTTTTTTTATAATTTAAAGTACAATAAAAATATATAATCACCGTTCTTTTGTATTATTCATTTAATAACCTTTAAACTATTTTTTTTAAAATATACATACTTTTTGCAGCGCCCAGGTGTATGTAACCCCTTAAGTCAGTCTGAATATGTTAAGTCACATTGACTGCCTCCACTGGATATAGAAGAAACTTTAGTGCAATATCGTTCTTTACTAATCTACTAGCTGAAATTATGTACCTTAAGAGCTAATGAACGTTTTGTTTAAAGTGGTTTCGTGTAGATTAAAAATTGTTTTTGGCCTGAAAGTGGTTGTTAATCTATTAGAAGATTCACTGGCTGATTTAGGAAATTCTAAATCTTATTTACTTCATTATACGTGATTTTCGATTGACAAAGAATTAGATTTGGCCACATGTTGTATTAAAATAAGGTAGGCCTGTTAGTTATTTACTGTCTACACCACCACACCAAAAAAATTTGTAGAAGTGCAGACCAGTTGGAGCCGGGGAGAGGGGGGCATATGCACCACTTTGTCCCTATAAACTTAGAAAATAGCGGTCCCTTAAAACAGGTGGTTTATTTTATTTTTTGTGAAAAATCTCCAGCCCGTCTCATCGGTCATAGGTTTTTAAATTTTGTTTAAAAGGATTGTTTTTGTAGGTATCATTCTTTTAGATTTTCTTCTTTTCCGGAAACTAACTTCTTCGGAATTCATTTAATTGCGTGCACAGGTTTTTTATGTTAGTGAATCGGGGTGGGGGTACAGAGTTTCATATATGATTTGCTTTCAAATTGGTAAGAGGTAAAGGCAAAAGTCGTGATTAAGGTTGTTGGGATGTTCAGGTATTTCGATTGACCGAATAGATAGATAGAAAAGGAGTTGTTGCAACGATCTTTATTGATCAAAGAGAATCTGGTGTCCTATTTCATGCTGGTATTCTGTAAATTCTGAAATGGAAATGTTACGACGTACTGCCCTTTGATGTTTTTAGTTCTAGTACAGATTTTTCTGCTCATTTCGTATATATAGGGTTTAATACAGTTGCATGGAATATTATAGATTCCTAGACTTTTAATGGAATCTAATCTTTAACAGATCTGTGATGCGAGAGTTTAGGGTACGTAGAAAATGGTCATTGAAGAACGGAAGTATGGTGTATTAGTTCTGATCGATGAGGTTGTGGCTAAGAGAGTGATATAGTTTTATAAACAAAATGACTCATTGTTTTTGGGCGGCATTTAAATATATACCCGCGTGAACCAGTTTTATCGGTAGAACGAGCAGAAATAATTAAAAAACATTTAAGGGTAGTAGGTCTTCGTTACATTTCCACTTCAGCACTTGCAGAACTTCATCATGAAACAAGAAACCAGATTCTCTCTAACTAATCAACGATCCTTACCACAATTCGTTTTTCAATCCTAGAAAAATTCGGGAGTCCCATCGAAATATCTAAACATCCCAACAACCTTAATCATGAGGCTGGTCTTTATTTCTCACCAATGTGAGAACAAATTATCCATGAAGCCCGGCCCCACATCCCAGTCCGCTAATATAAAAGACGTATGTGGGGCGAATTAAATTACTTTGGTGGTAGGTTTTAAAAAAGTCAGATCTCGGAACAAGCGCTGAAGAAACTGGAAAGATGATCGGTAAAACGTTAGCATCATTTTTTTAATCGACATAAGAGAATCCAGAAGAATAATACCTATAAGCTTTGTAACATTATTTGTACCGACTGATGAGCCGTGATACGGCGAAACGCGTCTCGAGATGGATTGACAAATGAGAGAACAGTTGATAGACTGCCGAAATATGGGTTTGTTCCGTTTCGGTGGTTTTACATTCAACCACATATGCCTGAGGGGGATCCCTCGCCAAATCGCACTGCGGTGAATATGGAAATCTGCTGACTACTCTATCAGCTTGTGGCTGCAGTCAGCCTCCGATGGAGTATTAGGTATGCGTTTCAAATTTGGTACAATTCGTTGCAATCCCACTATCTGCAGTGAAGTGTTGGCAATCTGCTAACCACTTTGTCGGCATGTATGGCTGCAGCGAGTCAGCCTCCGATGCAGTACCAAGTACGAGGTATGTGTTATATCTTATTAGTATTGGCCGTCAGTACTGGCTTAAGTACTAAGACATTTTTTTCTCTTGTTTTTCGATCCTAGCCCGGTTGATGAGCCGTGATACGATAAAACGCGTCTCGGGATGGATTTGACGAATAAGAGAACTGTGGGTATACTGCTGAAAAAGGTCCATACCTTCTGTTCTGGGCTGCTTGTACCCAATTTCCAGCCACTCTTTTCAAATCATCAGTCCACCGACTTTGTGGTCTACCTGTACTCCGATAGGCCTCGGATCTTGGTCGCTACTCTATGATTCTCTTTGTCCATCGTTCATCTTTAAACCTAGCACCATGCCCGGCCCAGTTCCATTTAAGATGTAGAATGAATTTGACTGCGTCTTGTACCCCCGTTCTCTTCCTTGATAATGTGATCTCTAAGAGTAACGCATTACATTGACTTCTCCATCTTTCATTGCATGATACATATTTTATTGATGTTTTTCTTCGTCATTGTGAGAGTATTGGCTCCATACGTAAGAACGGGGAGTATGCATCTGTCAAATACTTTTCTTTTTAAATACATAGGAAGGTTAGATTTGAATACAAAGGCCAGTTTGCCATATGCAGCTCAGGAGCTGAGTTTCATATGTTTGGTTATCTCGTTCTATGCTGATTTCATTTCCCAGGTGGGGGGTATTGGTGCACTTGCTCTATCTCTACGTTATTCAGTTTTATAGTGTCGCTTAATACACGATTTGTCTTAAACTGGGTTTTGGATAGATTGATTTTTAGATCAACCTTTCCTGAAGCTTTCTGAAGCATGTATAGCATAGTTTGTGCTGCTTGTATTTTGTCTGTTATTAAGACAATGTCGTCCGCGAAACAGAGGTGATTTAACTTTTCACCATCAATATTAAGTCCCATGCTTTCCCAGTTTATTGATTTTAGAATACTTTCTAGAAGTGTTTACGAAAAGCTTGGGTGAGAACTATCTCCCTGCCGCACTCCTCTTACGATTCGAAATTTGCTGGTGGATTGATTAGTTTTGTGTTCTAACATGAGCGGTGGCATTTTCACATATGTATTTAATTACATTGGAATATCGATGATCAATATCAGCAATAAATCAGCAAGCGCTTCCATAAGTCTCTGCTGATTTACAGAATCAAAAGCCTTTTCGAAGTCCACAAATATGAGTTACAAGAGGCTTATTATATTCTATACATTTTTTTCAATGATTTTACTTATAAGCAGATGATTGTTTGTTCCATACCCCGAGCGGAAACCTGCTGAAAGGAAAAACTCGAATTTATTTGCTAGACGTTTGGTAAGTATTTTCGTGAATAACTTGTATACATGGCTCAGGAGGCTAATGTGTCGATGGTTTGTAAGGTCTGAAGTATCTCCTTTTTTATGCATGATGACAATAGTTGCATTATTCCATTGCGATGGAGTTATTCCTTCCAGGAGGCATTTATTGAATAACATATGAAGTGATTTGATAATTTGTTGTCCTCCTTGTTTAATTGCCTCTACTACAATATTGTCTTCACCCGGAGCTTTGTTATTTTTCGTGTCCTTCAAAGCGATGTGATTTCTTCTTCTGTAATGTCTGGAGTATTCTCCAACCTCTGATTTAGGACTTTTGGTATGTTGATTTTTGTTCTTTTATCTTGTAAAGTATATAATTGTTGATAAAATAATTCGATAATCTGTAAAATATCTCTTTTTATTGTTAATATATTACCATGCATGTCCTTAATCTTGCATATGTCTTTTCCTTCCCATTGTGTTCTTCTTTCTCAAGACCTTTAAGCTTTTATTCTGTTCTACAACCTTTTTAATTTCCTCTGCATTTTTTTGTTTTTTGTCTTTTCTAATTTCCCTCGATATCTCTCTATTTATAGTTCTGTATTCATCTGTAGTCTTATCTACCATTTCTCTCCTTTGCTTCATTAGCTATTTTATTCTTTGATTTAATTCCCGTTCTTTTTGTTGTTTTGGGCAAGTTTTGTCAATGGGATTTTCTATACTATTTTTGATGTTTTCAAATATATCATCAACTGCTGTATCTTCATTATGTTCCAAGAAGCTTGCGATCTCTCTTCTGTAGGAATAAACACTTTTGCTCTCATAGTGCGATGGTCACTCCCAACTGAACATCTATTATATATATATATATATATATATATATATATTATATATATATATATATATATATATATAATATATACATGTATGTAAATATATATATATATAATATATATATATATATATATATATATATATATATATATATATATATATATATATGTATATATGTACATAAATATAGATATATATATATATATATATATATATATATATATATATATATATATATATATATATATATATATATATATATATATATATACACACAGGTATATGGATAAGTTTTCACATAAAAACATTCTATAGGACCTGCAGCTACACATTCAACTACATTTAGGGTGTGCCACAATAACAGAATGTTATTTTAATTGAGTGAATTTTAAAAATTCTTACTTCTATGAATATTGGGTATTATTGTAGGCTTCGGTCATTCGGTATAACGGATATAAAAGTACTTTACTCATTTACTAATGCGCGGTCCATATTTAAAAGAGAACAAACAAACTTTCACTCTAACGTATTTCATTTTGTAATTTTTTATAAGTGATAATAAGTGATACTTATGACACAAATAGTAGTTGATTTTGTTTTTTTTATAAGTGATAATAAGTGATACTTATAACACAAATAGTAGTTGATATAGTGGCAGGTTTATGGGTGGGGATAAAAGGGGCAGCTCACGTCCCCTCCCTTGGATCTAGATGTTTTCCTTGAAATCTCTTCGTTCATTGATTTTTTTTTCGAGATAGGAGGATTTTTTTGAAGAATGCCCCATGATATTTTCACATATATTTTACAACAAAACAGAAAATACTTGGATACAATCCTGAGTCTTCTTGATGCATATAAATCACTAAAAGGTGTTTGGTAAAATATACAAAATTCATCAAAATTTTTCCTATATGGACAACAAAACAATTTAAGATGTATATTTAACGCCTTCGTATTGTAACTTATAGGCTTTATAGGTCTATTAAGTATGGTTTATTAAAATGATAATAAAAGCCATTGACGTTATTCTAGGCGAATCTGAATATTAACCATTAAATCTCTTTAGCACTTATATTAGTTTCATACAGACTTTCAGTGTTGTATGAAATAAACTGCTAAAATGTGAATTTATTCGTAAAAGATGAAGTTTATGTTGTTTGAATTGATAGTTATAGCGTATTTTGTGTCTGGTAAGTTATTTTTTTTCTTTGTAAGTTTATGTTGTTTGAATTGATAGTCATAGCGTATTTTGTGTCTGGTAAGTTTATTTTTTTCTTTGTAAAAATATTTTACGTTCTACACCTACCTTGACACACATAAATAGGAGAAAACTACAAGTATTTTTATAAACAAAAAGGTAATTGAATTGAAGGGAATTATTAAAATTCGCCGTTGTATCTAAATTGGCTTATTTCTCATTTTTCTGGTCTTGCTAAAACATTTAGAATTTTATTTTTAATTTTAGTAAAATGTTTTTAAATATTAAAGTTAACTAAAAACTCGTTTTAGACAATAAAGTAGGAAAAATAGAAATAAAAATAGACAAGAATTATTTAGTATGAAATTAAAAAGTTGGTAGTAATACTACACTTTTAATGAAAAGACTGATATTGTCAGTCTTTCATTACTTTCGTTATGAATTTCCATCAAGTAACAGCCACAACAATTCAAAATACTACATTTTACTTACTTGTACGTTTTTGTTTTAAAGATTCCTTACAAATTTTAAGTTTTTTACTTATAAAAACTGTTTAGTTTCTATTATAGATAAATTTTAGTTTTGAATTACTTTTAGCTTCACAGAGCACTCTCAATAAATTTAAATAGAGATAGCTGTTTTCTCATTCAACTTTTCTTTTCAATTTTCAATTAAAAAACTTATGATTATGCTGCCTTTGCATATTTTTGTATTAGAGCATAAAATCCACTTATTTTTACATATATATATATATATATATATATATATATATATACATATATATATATATATATATATATATATATATATATATATATGTACATATATATATATATATATATATATATATATATATATATATATACACATATATATATATATATATATATATATATATATATATATATATATATATATATATATGTACATATATATATATATATATTATATATATATATATCTATATATATATATATATATATATATATATATATATATATATATATATATATATATATATATATATATATATATATATATATATATATATATATATATATATATATATATATATATATATATATATATATATATATATATATAGATATGAGGCTGGTTTGAAAAGTCCGTGCAAAAATAAAAACTACTTATGTGTTTGGGTAAACCTTTTTTATTTTTCGACATAGTCTCCTTTTAGGCTTATACACTTCGTCCAACGATGTTCTAGTTTATTGATCCCTTCCGAATAATAGGATTTGTCCAAGTCTGCAAAATATCCATTAGTGTCTGCAATCACCTCCTCGTTTGAATAAAATATTTGTCCCGCCAGCCATTTCTTCAAATTGGGGAACAAATAGTAGTCCGAGGGAGTCAAGTCTGGAGAATAGCGGGGATGTGAAACGAGTTGGAATCCTATTTCCATTAATTTTGCGACCACAACTGCTGAGGTGTGTGCTGGTGCGTTGTCGTGATGGAAAAGGACTTTCTTGTGGGCCAATCGCGGGCGTTTTCTTGCAGCTCGGTTTTCAAACGGTCCAATAATGATGAATAATATTCACCTGTAATACCCTTTTCCAGATAGTCGATGAGGATTATCCCTTGCGAATCCCAAAAGACAGTCGCCATAACCTTTCCGGCCGAAGGAACGGTCTTCGCCTTTTTTGGTGCAGATTCCCCCTTGGTAACCCATTGTTTAGATTGTTGTTTGGTCTCAGGAGTATAGTAATGTATCCATGTTTCATCCACAGTGACGAAACGACGCTTAAAGTCCTCCGGATTCTTCTGGGACAGCTGCAAACCATCCTTGCAACACTTCACACGATTCCGTTTTTGGTCAAGCGTGAGCAATCGCGGCACCCATCTTGCGGATAGCTCTCTCATGTCCAAATGTTTATGCAAAATATTATGTACCCGTTCAGTCGAGATGCCCACAGCACTAGCAATCTCACGCACCTTAACTCTTCTGTCATCCATCACCATATCATGGATTTGATCAATGATTTCTAGAGTCGTAACCTCCACAGGCCGTCCAGAACGTTCAGCGTCACTTGTGCCCATATGGCCAGTCCGAAAAAAATTTTGAAACCACTTATAAACTGTTCTAATCGAAGGTGCAGAGTCACCATAATGTTTATCAAGCTTCTCTTTAGTCTCCTGAGGCGTTTTGCCTTTTATAAAGTAAGGTTTAATCACCACCCGTGGCCCGTGGGGGGGCGGGATAGAATATCTCCCCCGGTATGTTCTGCCTGTCGTAGGAGGCGACTTAAAGAACAATCTAGATGGTAGATGCCCAGATCCCACCAGCATCGCCCGGTGTGATACCATCGCATCGGCTTAAGCTGCGTGAAGTTGCTTAACGTTTCGTGGCTGTGCCGATGTCCCGGACTGTGGGACCAAATAGCATGATGAGGCACCTGGATACAAAAATTCCGGAGGTAAAATAGCCCCCCGTTCGGATCTCCGGGTGGGAGCTGGTTCAGGGGCGTCGACATGCAAAGAACAGAATTTCAAAATGGATTTTTGCAACATACGAGGTTTAAATTCGAACATAAATTCAGTGCACCAACACCTGCAATCAAATAAACCTCATGTACTCGCTCTCTGTGAAACTAAGGTCAGTTCATCGACCAGCACAGTAAACTATCTTTATCCTGGGTACGATTTCTATTCCCGATTTAGGCGTAACTTTGGAATCTGTCTTTATGTCAGAAGCGACCTCTCTTGCCAACGAGAAGAGGCTCTGGAGCCCCCAAACTTTGATGTTATGTGGTTAAAAAATAACGACTCAACCAACCACAAGGTTCGTTTGTATCCTCTATCGACCACCAAGTGATACAAACTTTAGAACACTTTTCGCTTCTCTTGCAGACACGATAGATCATTTACAAATTAACTATCCAAATGCCGAAATTGCCATCCTGGGCGACTTTAATGTCCACAACATCAACTGGCTTAAATATTCAAATACTACCGACGAACAAGGTCGTGAAGCCGAATCATTTTCAATCAGTTGTGGCTTGACTCAGCTTATTGATGAACCAACACGGATCCCTGATCGAGACGGAGAGTTCGCCAGTCTTCTTGATCTGTTTTTAACCACTAATCCGGAGATTTACACGGTCAGCGTAAATCCACCGTTAGGTTCTTCCGACCATAAACTACTTTCGACATCGAGTATTCTACCAATCAGTGACAGAGAGGCGCCCAAACCGCGCAAGGTTTGGCACTACAAATCTGCTAAATGGGAAGATCTCATGGAATATTTTCGAACTTTCCCTTGGTTGGACGTTTGTTTTCGATCCGACGACCCATCTGACTGCGCCAGGGAGGTTTCCGATGTTATTTTGGCCGGTATGGATGCTTACATCCCTTTTTCGAAGAATGCCCTTCCAACGGCAAGCCTTGGTTTGACCTAAAATGCAAAGAAGCTGTTGCTTCTAAACATCTTGCATACCGACAGTGGCGTGAAGATCCTAACACCATAAATCGTAACATCTTTGTTCGTGCCAGGAACAGATGCAAAGAAATTATCGACGAAACCAAGGAGGTACACAATCAACGGATTAGAAACAAACTTCTCGCTTGTCCCGGCAATTCCAGGTCCTTTTGGTCAGTCGCTAAGGCAGTTAGTCAAAATTTCACCAAATCCACCATACCCACCACTCACACGGCCAGATAATTCTATTGCAACGACACCTGTTGAGAAAGCGAACTTGTTGGCTGAACTCTTTGCTTCACATTCTACTGTCGATTTCCAAGGAAAAACACCACCTACTATTCCCATAGTGCAGTCAAGGATGCCCGATATTGTCTTCAGACAGCGTATCATAAAACGTATTTTGATGAAGCTAGACACCAAAAAGGCTTCGGGCGCTGACGGAATACCTGCCATAGTTCTCAAGAACTGTGCGAGGGAACTAACACCAGTTTTCTGTAGACTTTTCAACCTATCCTACAGAAAGGGAATATTTCCTTCCTGCTGGAAATGTGCCACAGTTCAGCCGATACCTAAAAAAGGCAAGAAGACCTTGCCAAATAACTACCGACCAATCGCACTACTCTCAATAATATCGAAAGTCATGGTAAAGGCTATCAATCAGCATCTTCTAAAATATCTTGAAGGATTCAACATTATTAGTGATCACCAATATGGCTTTCGTAAAAATAGATCAACAGGAGATCTTCTGACTTATGTAACACATGTTTGGAACAACGCAATTGAACACTTTGGAGAATCTCGAGCGGTTGCTCTTGACATATCCAAGGCATTTGACCGTGTTTGGCACGATGGCCTGTTGGCTAAGCTACGTTCTTATGGTATGTCTGAAAAGTTCTGTTTGTGGCTCTCATGTTTCCTCAGAGAGCGTTCTTTACGAGTGGCAGTTGACGGATTTCTTTCTAACACCTTCACTATCAACGCCGGTGTGCCCCAAGGTTCTATACTGTCTCCTACTCTCTTCCTCATTTATATTAACGATCTGCTGGAAAAGACCGAGAATCCAATCTACAGCTTTGCAGATGATAGTACACTTATCTCTTCATTCACTTTGAACGCTCGGACATCGACTATTCAGACGAATATCCGCAGACAGCAGGAAGTCATTCGACTCAACAAAGACCTGGAAGAAATTCTATCTTGGGGTGACAGTAACCAAGTGGAATTTAACGCTACAAAAACCCAGGCGGCAGTTTTTTCTAAAAAAGTTAACGTTGCAGAACCCGACATAGTTATGTCGGGGCACTCCATCCCTCTAACATCGTCACTCAATCTGTTAGGCGTTAATTTGGGAGCAAATATGTCCTGGCATGAACATGTTGCAGGCATAGCAAGAAGAGCTTCTCAAAAGTTGGGAATATTGTTTCGAACCAGAAAGCTTTACACTCCACAACAACTGTTAATTCTTTACAAAGCTCAAATTCGACCAACTATGGAATACTGCTCCCATGTTTGGAGCTCCGCTCCCAAACATACACTGCATTTGTTGGATTCTATCCAGAGAAGAGCTGTTCGTCTGATTGGACACCCGAATTGACCGACGGCCTTGATTCGCTGGAACATCGAAGAACGGTTGGCGACTTGAGCCTATTCTACAAGTATTTTCATGGAAAGTGTTCGAAAGATGTGGCCCGTTTGATTCCTCCCAGAGCGGTGCATATTAGAAGTACACGTCGCGCTGATGCTTCACATCCGTATGAGGTTCAGCTTGTTACTCCTCGTACAACGCTTTTCAAGCAATCTTTTATATGGAGAACATCATACTTTTGGAATGGTTTACCCAGGACTGTGTTTCCCATCGAGTACAATCTACAGCGATTCAAGAACAACGTGAATCGTTTTCTCCGCACACGTGTCGCTCCTGTAGCGCTTTAGGGACTTCCCTGTAGCACGTGTGCTAGACCCATAAAAAAAAAAAAAAAAAAAAAAAAAAAAACCACACGAAATTCTTTATCGTCCATTTCTTGAAAATCACTCGACTTCCTTGATTCACACGAATGCCAAACGCAAAGAAATAGATCAATATGGCTGAAATTTGGTGTGCGTTCATTCAAGAGATGCTACTAACTAAACATGACCTCGATACGCGCCGGTGGTGCCATCTCTCGGACTTTGCACGGACTTTTTCAAACCAGCCTCTCATATATATATATATATATATATATATATATATATATATATATATATATATATATATATATATATATATATGTGTATTAGGGTGACAAGCCAAATATTTTTTTTTATTTTCTTTGGTCTTACCCTCGCAAAAGGTTCAATCCTATGAAAAAATAAAGCCTCTGAATTTTTAGAACAAAAATATTATTATTTAGAGGTCGCATCCATCGATTGAAAATATTTTTTTTTTCTCAAACTTTTTTTCCTTTTCAACAGCATTCCGCTAGATTACTGGTTCGAATTTAAGGATTATGAAGATGTTTCCTTGTATAATTTTTGATGTTGAATCAATTACCAAGAGCCGTTTCCCCCTAAAACCCTTCAGTTTTCCGCAATGTTCATGTTAAGTGCTCATTAGGGGTGAAAAAAAATGTGTTTTCCTTTCAAAAAAGTTCCTCAAAATTTACGGCAAGCGTTGTAGATCAAGTTTTATGATAGATCTTTGAAAAATTGTTTATGGTGCATGAGTAATCTTGGACAAAGACCCCGAGAACGAAGCCCTTTGATGGAGAAAAAGTTTGACACACCTAAAAAAACTCGACGGAAGAGCAGCTTCAGAAAAAATGTTTCAGACAACAGTTTTAGCATTTTTCCCTAGGAATTGAATGTGCCTATTAGATTTTGGGTCCAACGCTCTGTTGGGACTCTATGACTCCCAAAGTTGAAAATTTAAATGGAAACCCAATACCTTTAATATTTATTTAAATTCCAAGAATTTTACGTCGTAGCAAACATTGAATTTTGATTGATCGGGCCTCATGAGAACTGCAATAAAATGCGGCACTTAAAAAGAATGATAACCTCCATAAAGGCTAATAACTAAGTTAAAAAATCGAGTGACAAGCCAATATTATGAGTCATTCCAGACGCATTGTGAAAACATAATAATTATGGGTGTTTAAGTAATCTTTGTTTTCGTGATTAGAAATGGCGTGTAGAAATCATAAAAGCTGTAACGTGAAAAGATTACTGATTTTTGGTTAGTGGAATCATGTTTGGAGGATTTTTCCGAGTGCATTTCTGCAAATACCTTGCCGTCGAATAATTATATTTTAAGATTGTTTCTTCATAATCATTGAAGCGTACAATTACAGGAAGTGCTGCCAGTGTATCTATGGAACCTGCAAAAATTTGGACATATTTTGGACTACCTTTCAGAGATAAAAGAACTATTATTCCGAAGATTGAAAAAATATATTCGTAATATTTATCTCATACGAAACAGAAGAATGTTCATTTTATTTTTGTAATAGCGAAAAGAATGACTTTTATAGACAAATTACGAACTGTTTGAAATTAAGAATATGTGCGATGAAAATAGTGCGCAATATTCTGTCTATGCGAAAGCGAGGGAAAGTCAAAGAAACCTCGGTGGGATGAGTGAACATTTCGTGAACAACGTCATACAAAGAAAGCGACTTATGGAGGCCCAATAGAGCGTTGGGCCCAAAATCTAATAGACCCATTCAATTTCCAGGAAAAAATGCTGAAACATTTTTTCTGAAGTTGCATTCCTGTCGAGATTTTTTAGGTGTGTCAATCTTTTTTCCAACAAAGCGCTTTGATCTCTGTCTTTGTCCCATATTACCATGTACCATGAAATTTCTCAAAGATCTATGTCATAAAACTTGATCTACAAAGCTTCCTGTAAATTTGGCGGAACTTTTTTAAAGGAAAACGCATTTATTCACCCTTAATGCACGCATAACATGAGCATTGCGGAAAACTGAAGGATTTTAGGGGGGAAACAGCCTTTGGGAGCGGATTCAGCACCAAAAAATGTACAAGGAAACACCTTCATATTCCTTAAATTCAAATCAGAAGTTTAACGGGGGGCTGTTAAAGGGAAAAAACGATTGAGGAGAAAAAAATATATTTTCAATCGATGGATGCGACCTCTAAATATTAATATTTTTTTCTAAAAATTTAGGGGCTGCATTTTTTCATAGGATTGAACGTTTTGCGTGGGTAGGACCAAAGAAAATAAAAAAAATCACCCTAATGTATGTATATATATATATATATATATATATATATATATATATATATATATATATATATATATATATATATATATATATATATATATATATATATATATAGTAGAACCCCGATTAACCGAGTCGCGATTATCCGAGCTCCGGATTAACCGAGACAATCTAAGAACCTGATTATCCGAGGTACGCGCATCTATGCTGCGTATTAACCGAGCTTCTAAAATATGTTTGTACATATTTCCATTTAAAATCGTCGGGGCCTTCGGGGAATCCGCCTGGCCCGTGTGAGGGGTTCCCCTATTTATGTTTTTTGACTCTTTCAGCATGTAAATTTGCGTGAATGCAGTGCGTTATAACGTTTATTACGGAGAAGTACGAGTATACTCACATAATTTATTTGGTTGGAGTTCTGGTAGTTAAGTGTAATTACTACGAACTGCTTTGTTTGAATTTTTGTTTGTCGTATTATAATGGAGCAAAACAAGCGTAAAAGAATCGTCGTTCCTATTGAAGAAAAATTAAAAGCCATCAGAAGAATTAAAGCAGGAGAGACAATTAAAGTTGTTGCACGAGATTATGGAGTAGGTGAGGTAACAGTTGGAGATTGGAAAAGAAACCGCACAAAGATAGAAGAGTGGTGTATAAATCAAGCCTCCTCGTCCTCAGGAAGAAAATCAATGAAAACCGGCGACTATGAAAAGGTTAACGAAGCTTTATTCATGTGGTTTAACCAACAGAGATCAAAAGGTGTACCAAATTCTTTATTTTTGCACTCGATTCGCGTTTCGCTGACCATGTTAGCATCATGAAGGGCGGTTAACTTGGTCAGTAGCCTCTAATTGTAAAAATTGCATGTTAATATGCAGTTTTAAAAGATATCAGAAAGGTAGTTTTTTAGTATTAAAGACCGACTTTTTTACTATTCCACTGTTAATATTAGAATAAAAAATCCAGTGCAAATGTAGCTAATATTATTTTTCTTCTAGAAGTTTTGTATATATAGAATGTTCCAATATGTGGCAGAGTAAAATTTAATTTGAAATTACATATAGTTTTCATCGCGTTAGACATACAGACTGTATTTTAAGGCAGTACGGTTTTTATGCTCGTACTTTAGTTTTTTATTCGGTGTAAAAAACAAGTTGATAAAGTGTTGTTGTTGTTGTAGTAGATGGCACTGCTCACTTAGGCAATCTGCCAGCACATTAGGTAAGGGTCCCCAGTATGGCGAGTATTATAACTCCTGGGGGGCAATTGATAAAGTGATTTCCTTGCTAACAGGCAGTTCTAAAGTAATTACTGAAATGATGGGTACTTTATTATGAAATGAAACTTAGAGCTTCTGTTAAAATTTAGAATAATTAAGAAACAACGATTTTAGGAATCTTAAAAAGAACGTATAACACGGTATATTTGAAGCAGCCTCCTTTTGCTTCCTCTATAATGACAGTTATGCTTAAAATTTGGTTATTATTTCGACAAAAAATAGGAGAAATTCTCATAATTCTATATAATAAAATATACAAAATTTATTGATCTTCACGTTGAAATGATATAGCTTGAAAACTTTTTTACTTTAAAGATTAAATGTGTACAAAATTTGAAATAGATATCTTATTTCATTCTAGATTTATAGTGCCCATAGGAATAAGAAACCATATTTTTCGTGATGTAGGGTCCTTAAAACTTCCACAAATGCGAATAGCTGGGAGTGAGATTTTGTTCGCGTAAGAAGTAAAAACATGATCTGACTAGAACAGGGCTGTCAAGGTCATGCACAGTTCGGCCGCTTACCAAACACAATGCGCTCCTCCTATGTCTCATAGCCGCTCCTGAAACTGCGCGAACGGCGGCAGCAGCAGTGGTGGGGGCAGCGGGAGGCGTTACCTCCGAAATTGGCTCGAACTGTGCATGACCTTGACAGCCCTGGACTAGAACATTTAAATTTCTTAACTTGCGGTTACTTCTTCAAAAAAATCCCCCGGTTAATTTGAAAGTTGTCATTTTAGTTAGAAAATGTAAGATTGATACATGAAAACAGTTTTGTTTTCTTTGCACGATGCCTTTATCCACGAAGGTATATGGTTATATAAGATGTATCTGTAGTTAAGAACTGATATTGAGAAACTTACGAGACATGTATATATTTAAAAAATTATTCCACTTTTATTTAGATTTTTTTGCGAAATATCTTTAACTTTAGAAACTAGGGGTATGGGTTTTTATTTTTAAATAAAGATTTCCCCACTATCCCTATCCTCAATATGTCTAGGATTTCGAAAAATGGCACGGAATGAAAATGTAAGAGATACTTTGAAACTGAATTTAGAGAATAGTGGGACAACATTTTTTAAAAATAGGAAAAGAGTTTCTTTTACTCCCCTCAGTGGTCGAATTTTTTCTACTACCATCGTCCGGAGCAGAATTTCGAAAGTATATAGAGCATTTATAACTTAATATGTAATTGAGTTCATGCAGATAAAATGGCCGTTTTTGGAGATTAACCCGCCTCATTGAATTTCTTCTTTTTCATACAGATGGCTTTGTAAGCATACTGTATGAAAAGTACACGTTATTCTCGTGATTTAGTACCGGACTTCTATTGAAAGTTGTAGTAATTTACGTTACAACAGTGGAGGAAAATAACGACATTCGGGTAATTTACTTGTATGGTTTCAAGTCAATTATACCGTAGCCGAGGCAACGTGCAACATTAATACTGAAAACATGATTGAAGCAATTCCAAGATCTATAGTGCGTAAGATCACTGAAAAAAACTCGGACACCCATTGAATCATCGTTCAACATTTGAATCAATTCGAGAAAGTAAGTAAGTTTGATAAATGAGTTTCTCTTAAACTCACGAGAAGGAATATGATGAGATGTTTGGAGATCTGGTTTTCTTTGTTGCATCGATAGAAGAAAGATTGAATTTTACACAGAACCCCCACTATTTTCAAAAAACAAATCAATTCACCTGTATGACGTTGGTAGAAGTGTAGCGAAATAGATGAAAACTATTTTGATTGATTATGTAAGCTTTAAGTATGAAAACTTGATTTATCAACGTCCATTTCATTTGCACCAACCTAATTATACTTTAAAATTTTGTGTGGATATGTGGATTTTTTAAAAAATAAAAGATTGAAGTTTGTAAACCATAAGGTTCGAGTTGATTATTTTTTATTAAGAATGTTTGTATCAAATTTTATGTCGCAAATATTATGGAATAATGAGATATAGATATTTTTTAAAAATAAAGTAATTTCTATTTTCTCTATTTATTTTTAAAAGAAAATTTGTATGCGAAGTTTCATATTTTCAGTTTTAAAAGTTTGTTAAGATGTTCTTTAAAAATAAAAATAAAATTCCTTCTTTTATTTTGATAAGCAGAATTTAGAGGTCAAGCTAAAGGTAGCTTTAAATTGAACGACTAGTTATTACCTATGGTGGAGTAATAACAATGATTTTTGTTACTTTATTTTAGTTGTCACTATTTTCAAGTTAAAATAATTTAGATAGAGCTTCAGTTAGTGTTACCTAAAGTTAATACGTATAATAAATCTATTAAAATTGAAGACGGCTTAGATTCTAAAGTTTAGCTTACTAATCTGTTTGCTATTTATACAAGATGAAGAAGTTTAAAACACCGCTGTATTTAATGGAGAAAATAGGCCACATAACAGATGTATGCAACCTTAATATTCGACATAAAACTATTTTAATAATGCCTAAACTTCATAAACAACTTTACAAATGTTAATTTTCCTATAATGTAGCCTCTTATATTAGCAAATATAATTTAAATTTTAAATAGATTTCTCGGTATATTGGGAAACATTTTAGAAAATGTTGGAACTGAAGTTTATTTGCTCAGCAATTACATATATATATATATATATATATATATATATATATATATATATATATATATATATATATATATATATTTAATAACCGGTCAAGTGCAAGTTGAACTTGCACAATTAATGTTCCGTACGTTGATTGCTTTTAAAATAAAAAATGTTATTACGGTGGTATAAAATGATCAGTGATTTCACAAAACACACCCCAAATGAGTTTTCAACAAAGTTTGTTTCCAATCTTTAGTGAAAATTGTTGACCTTAAAATTTTTTTTTTTTTTATATACCAGATAAATTATTAAAGGTAATTTTCATTCAATCTACACCCCCTGGAAAATATTCCAGAATTTTTTCAAAATTTTTTGATCAGTACTTTTTCGAGATAAGGTGAGGGATAGCGATTTTTCACGATGCGCAGTGTGCGCAAGTATTACATTATATATATTTTACTCGTGTTTTCACAAGCTTTCATTTGACACCACACTCGATGACCTACTAAAAATTTTTTTTTCACTTCCGATTTCACCCCCCAAAACTAACCTCTTAAGTCAAAATTTGACTTTCAAAACTACACGGCTTTGATGAGGCCATCAATTCCTATATTATTACCAAATTTCAACTTTCTATGACAAATAGTTTCGAAGAAAATCAGGTGTGGCAAACAGACAGACAGACAGCAGGACAGTCTGTCCGTCTGTCTGTCTGTCAGTCTGCCACACCTGATCATCCGAAGTCATCTTATAAGTGTTCCGTACGGAACACTAAAAAGGACTATTATTTTGACATGTTTTTCCCCCTAACCTACAGTACCTACCCATCTCTTCCCGTATATCATTATTCTTCTCCTTTTTGTTCCCTCAGGTGACCTTCATGTGGCTCTCGCTACCATACTAACTAATCGCTATTTTTATATTCACTTCAAATCTCGGTAAATTCTAATAGGCTTAACAGGCTTCAAGCACAGCCCATTAGCCTAGTTTATATAGTTATGTAGATATAAGGCACTCCTTTTGTATTATTAAATTGGCTAATAATTTATTATTATTATTACTACATATCTCCTTTGACGGTAATGTCACATATGGCTCGCAACTTCTGTCCAAAGGCATGCAAGGGATGTAATTGGCGACTCCTCAAAGAAACTAACTGACGTCCTTTATTTACCAATAGCCTAGACCAAACTAGTGGTGGGACTTATCACCGGGCACTGTCACTTGGGAAGACTTTTACAGAAAATGGGAAGATCTCGTGGAATATTCTCGAACTTTTCCTTGGTTAGACGTTTTTTTTCGATCCGACGACCCATCTAACTGCGCCAGGGAGATTTCCGATGTTATTTTGGCCGGTATGGAGGCTTACATCCCTTTTTCGAAGAAATGCCCTTCCAACGGCAAGCCTTGGTTTGACCGAAAGTGCGAAGAAGCTATTGCTTCTAAACATCTTACATACCGAAATGGCGTGAAAATCCTAACACCATAAATCGTAACACCTTTGTTCGTGCCAGGAACAAATGCAAAGAAATTATCGACGAAACCAAGGATGCACACAATCAACGGATTAGAAACAAACTTCTCGCTTGTCCCAACAATTCCAGGTCCTTTTGGTCAGGCGCTAAGGCAGTTAGTCAAAATATCAAAAAATCGCCCATACCACCACTCACACGGCCAGGTAATTCTATTGCAACGACACCTTTTGAGAAAGTAAACTTGTTGACTGAACTCTTTGCTTCACATTCTACTGTCGATTTCCAAGGAAAAACACGACCTACTATTCCCATAGTGCAGTCAAGGATGCCCGATATTGTCTTCAGACAGCGTATTTTGATGAAGCTAGACACCAAAAAGGCTTCTGGCGCTGACGGAATACCTGCCATAGTTCTCAAAACTGTGCGAGGGAACTAACACCAGTTTTCTGTAGACTTTTCAACCTATCCTACAGAAAGGGAATATTTCCTTCCTGCTGGAAATGTGGCACAGTTCAGCCGATACCTAAAAAAGGCAAGAAGACCTTGCCAAATAACTACCGACCAATCGCACTACAGGAGATCTTCTGATTTATGTAGCGCGTGGTTGGAACAACGCAATTGAACACTTTAGAGAATCTCGAGCGGTTGCTCTTGACATATCCAAGGCATTCGACCGTGTTTGGCATGATGGGCTGTTGGCTAAGCTACGTTCTTATAGTATGTCTGAAAAGTTCTGTTTGTGGCTCTCATGTTTATTCAGAAAGCGTTCTTTACGAGTGGCAGTCGACTGATTTCTGTCTAACACCTTCACTATCAACGCCGGTGTACCCCAAGGCTCCATACTGTCTCCTACTCTCTTTCTCATTTATATTAACGATCTGCTGGAAAAGACCGAGAATTCAATCTACAGCTTTGCAGATGACAGTACACTTATCTCTTCATTCACTTTGAACGCTCGGACATCGGCTACTCAGACGAATATCCGCAGACAGCAGGAAGTCATTCAATTTAACAAAGGCCTGGAAGACATTCTATCTTGGAGTGACAGTAACCAAGTCGAATTTAACGCTACAAAAACCCAGGCGGCAGTTTTTTCTAAAAAAGTTACCGTCGCTGATCCCGACATAGTTATGTCGGGGCACTCCATTCCTCTAACATCGTCACTCAATTTGCTGGGCGTTAATTTGGGAGAAAATATGTCCTGTGGCATGAACATGTTGCACGCATAGCAAGGAGAGCTTCTCAAAAGTTGGGAATATGATTTCGAATCAGAAAGCTTTACACTCCACAACAACTGTTAATTCTTTACAGAGCTCAAATTCGACCAACTATGGAATACTGCTCCCATGTTTGGAGCTCCGCTCCCAAACATACACTGCATTTATTGGATTCTAATCAGAGAAGAGCTGTTCGTCTGATTGGAGACCCGGAACTGACCGGCGGCCTCGATTCGTTGGAAATTCGACGAACGGTTGGCGACTTGAGCCTATTCTACAAGTATTTTCATGGAAAGTGTTCGAAGGATGTGGCCCGCTTCTAACATGCACCTCCCAGACCGGTGCATGTTAGAATTACACATCGCGCCAATACTTCACATCCTTATGAGGTTCAGCTTGTTACTCCTCGTACAACGCTTTTCAAGCAGTCTTTTATATGAAGAACATCATCCCTTTGGAATAATTTGCCCAGGACTGTGTTTCCCACCGAGTACAATTTGAAGCGATTCAAGAACAATGTGAATCGCTTTCTCCGCACACGTGTACAGTGTCGCTCCTGTATGCTTTAGGGACTTCCCTGTAGCACGTGTGCTAGACCCATAAAAAAAAAGAAAAAAAAAGAAGAGGAATAAACCTCTACGCACATCCTACATGAATGATCAGCTTGAACTCGGAACAACATAAATTGTTTATAGATCTACATCGTGACAATAAGTTACCACATGACGGACTTGGAAGGAAGCTAATAAACCCTTTTAAAGGGGCGACGCTCTTGTAACCAAGAGAGGAGAGCACATAAAACCAAGAGGCTGCAGTGCACATACAGGCATAATCGTCTACCTTTCCTACCACCAACCAACCAATGTCACACACCTAGCTATTAAGGTTTGTCTTTATGACTTTCAATTATAATTACTTTTAATCAAATAGCAGGATAGGTAGATGATGATATATTATCGTAAAAATTTTTAAATATCATGTTACATACGTTTAGAAATAAATTCTGGTGTAAAAAAAGCATTGCCCTTTTTTTTTTTCCATTTTGGACATATTTTTTATTTTATAAAAAACCGATGTACTTTAAAATATAAAGTATATTTCCATTTAAAACTAATAAAGTGCACTTAAAAACTATTTTCATGATAATCTGTTTCCTCACAATTTTCAAAGGAACTAATATTATTAATAAATATATCCCAATCTTTCTCCCATTGCTTCAGAGCTACACTTCTTTCCTCTAAACTCATACTGCTGTAAGTAATTGAATTAATTGCTAATTGTTTCAAAAGTCTTAAATCAGCATGTTTTCCTGACAGTGCCATGAATGCGAAATACCAATCAAAACTAAGCGCTTTAGCTCCCCAACACATTGGATCGTCGTTGGTAATAACCACGGAAAAGTTATTTGCTATTAGATGATTACCAGGATGGTTTCTTAAATCGCTGACCAGTCCTAAAACTTGATTTGATATAGGCGAAATTTCTACTGGGATATTACGTTCTTTTACTAGTCTATAAACTTCTGGGTGTTTTATAATAGCATATCCATGTCCTATGCGTGAGGTGTTGAGCAGGACGGCGTCGAATAGGTTCTGGTCTGCCGACAGTCCATTCCACAAAGTCTCTCCCGCATGGAAGTAAAAATTTGTGTAATTTTTAAGGTCTAGCAATTGGGGAATAAAATCCTTGAGTGGATTACCTAAAAATGGGAAATATGTATTTATATATGTAGGTTCTATTCCCGTTTGTAACTAGAGGGGAACACAATTTTTCAATACTCTAAACAAGAGAGCGTCTAGAAGATCTTTATAGGAACCAACATTTAGCGGGATTACTAAAACAAAAAAAATAACTGGTCAAGTGCAAGTTGGACTTGCACAATTAGTGTTCCATACGTTGATTGCTTTTAAAATAAAATTTTGTTACGGAGGTATAAAATGATCAATGACTTCACAAAACACACACATGAGTTTTCAACAAAGTTTTTTTCCGATCTTTACTGAAAACTGGTAACCTGGAAATATTTGTTTTTTTTTTTATATATGCCAGATAAATTAATGAAGGTAATGCACTCGTGATGATTTCGGGATTTTTTAAAAATAATAGAAAGAAAAGTGTGCGCAAGTATGCGATGACCTGGTATTTTTTTTTTTTCACTTCCGATTTCACCCCCCAAAACTAACCCCTTAAGTAAAAATTTAACTTTTAAAGCTACACGGCTCTGATGAGGCCATCAATTAGTACCAAATTTTAACTTTCAATGTCAAATAGTTTCGGAGAAAATCGGGTGTGACAGACAGACAGACGGACAGATAGCGAAGGGATTTTACAGGTGTAAGCCAAATTTTGGTTACTAAAAACATCTTCTCTGTGGTATTTTCCGTACAGTATTGTAAAATGATATCTCGCTTAATTACAAACGGAAATTCAGGTAATTTAATCTCTAGCAGATTTCTAGATTTACCATTAGAAACGAGATAATGTTAGTCACAGTCAATCATCGCTCCTGATGAAGCTAACATACTGAGTAGTAAGTTTTCATTTGATACCCTGCTCAATGACCCTGAATTTTTTTTTACTTCCGATTTCACCCCCTTAAGTCAAAATTAACTTTTGGGCCATTAATTCTATATTTGTGACAAATTTCAACTTTCCGTGTCAGATAGTTTCGAAGAAAATCAGGTGTGTGACAGATAGCCGCACGGATGGACACTGAAGTGATCCTATAAGTGTGCTGTACGGAATGCTAAACATTATTCACTATTTTTATATAGTGTACTTGTTTAAACTTTAAGTGGACCACCTTGGGAAAACCTGGATTTAGCAACCCCTTCTTAACTGTATATTAAATTATATTTCTTGGAAAATTATTATTTAAAAACCTAAGCGAGTCGTGAAATTATGGAACGCTGCACAGCACATCGTGTTCATGATCAGTGGTGGCTATTTTTTTTTTAGTGGTTCGGGCAGCGAAGATTGTTACTGTAACGTTTGGTTTTGAGATACTCTCACAAAAAAAAACCTATCTGCGTCAAATTTAGACTACTTGGAGACCAACTTATGTCACTTTTTTTTGAAATAGAAATCAAAATAATAACTATTAATGTTATGTTTTTTTTTTGAAATATTTTTGACAAAAGTGGTGAATTCAGAGCATATTTGCGACCATTTTATGAAATTTTTTGCTTTTAAGTAACTATATTCTGTGCATGTCGATAATTTCCTCCCTCTGTTCTAGTTCTAGTTCGTCTCTTTCACCTTCTGCATACATATATTTAGTTTTATTCATATTTATAGTTAGTCCTCATTTGTCGTATTTGTTTATGAGTTGATTTGTTGTGAATTCAGCACATTTCTTATGGGAAGTGGCCCCTGGGTAAAATTGTCTAAAATCGATTATGTTATTCCTCTCGAGCTTCTGATCAAAAGTTCCCATGGACACAAAATCGGAAAATGGACAGTTTTTCAGATATCGGGGATGATAGAAAGACGATTTTCGGAGATCTTGTCGATAACAACGCCTTTCTCCGGGGTATACGGGGGTCTTTTGGTCGGTAATTCCAAATCTGGTGACAAAAAATGACATCTGACAGTTGGCAGGTGTCAAAAAACTGTCAACTCGCCTCATTTCTAATACAATGTCCATCAGAAAATACATCGGGACGTTTTTACGGTCGTTGATTCCAATTCCGGTGTCAAAAATGACATTTGAAACTTGGCAGCTACCAACAAAATGTTCAGCAGAATATATATCAGATGTTTTTTTTTATCTACTTTTAGCATTACCCGGGAACAATGATGTGGATTTCTGTTCCCTTTGGGGTGCTTGATTAGGGTGAGTCCACGTGCTTCTCATGAATGGGGTGCTTGATTAGGGTGAGTCCCATTTTATTAGAAATAAGGCGAGTTGACAGCTTTTTGACAGTTCTCCACTGTCAAATGTCATTTTTGACACCAGATATAGAATCAGCGATTGAAGTATATGCTGAAGAACGGCTCATAAACAACCTCACGGCTCTACGTTGTTATTGACAAGATATCCGAAAATCGTGTTTTCTACCCCCGATATCTAAAAAAGCTATTCATTTTCCGACTTTCTTAGCAACTGATCAATTGAAATGTTTTTTTAAAAGTTCCCCCGGAAAATTTTTTATTTTTTGTGAATAACAACTGGTCCAAATTTTATTGAATTTGAGCGACATCTATGGCTCGAACTCTAATCTCAAATAGAGTTATTCTTTAAATATCGAAGAAAAATAAATATATAAATTTCTACTTAATTATTAAATATTATAAAAACTTCAAGAACTTACGAGTAAAAAAATTACTTAATGACTGTAACGTGACGTATATGACATAACTATAAAGTTGTCTCCTAGCAACGCTGGTTTATTTATAAGCTTTATTTTTATTTTATTTATAAATCCTTTATATATATTTTATATAATACATATAATATTTTATAAATCTATTTGAGGTTAGGGTTTGAGCCATAAATGTGGCTCGAGTTCAATATATATATATATATATATATATATATATATATATATATATTTATATATGTATATATATATATATATATATATATATATATATGTACATATATATATATATATATATATATATATATATATATATATATATATATATATATATATATATACATATATATATGTATATATATATATATATATATATATATATATATATATATATATATATATATATATATATATATATATATAATATATATATATATATATATATATATATATATATATATATATATTATATATATATATATATATATATATATAAATATCTTTTGAAGTAAAAATATTCAATCAATTCTTATAGAAACATGTTTTTTTTCAAAATATTCCCTGATTGGTAACATCATTTGTTAATGTATCAACAAATTTGATACATTTGGTTACAAATAAATAAAATGAATAGGACACAAATTTTTCTGATGCAGATACCTTTTCAAGAACACATTAACATTTTTAAGAGTTTCTAAAATTCAAAAGGTAAAGATCGAAAAAGAATCCTGTATTTTGTAGCCCACCAGAAAAAAATAAGCACAAGTCTATTATTACGCTTAAGCAACAAAATTGATTGCTGCTGGTCAGTTTCACATAATGCATGACTGTATTTATAGTTATAGTAGTTATACGTTTTTAAATACAAGTACTTTTCAAGGAAGATAAACCTTACAGATTTGAATTTTGCTGTATTATGATGAACGATAACACTTGTATTGGTAGAACACTTTGGAGCGGGTCGAAACTCTTAAATATTATAATAAAAACAGATGGGCTGACGAAAACCCTAGGAAAATAAAACAAATTTCAGCCCAAAGACTGATATATTGAAAAATTCATTAAAAGATATTTACATTCTTGACAATACACTAAATCAGGTGGACATTTGAAGAATTGGTAAAATAATGACATAACATGCCATTAATATGTCATGTTATGTCATATAGCAAATAATGGCAAACACTTAACGCAAAAATATATTCTATTTAAAAAAATATACCGTACAGAAATTAATTTCAATTCGTGCAGTTTTAACCAAGTAAAATTAAAAAAAAAAAAAAACATATAGCACCAAAGAAGGAATGAATAAATTCCGAGAGCTTGGTAACTAAAAAGGGTATTTTTAATATTAGCCTTTTATAGATACATATATAAATAAAAAAATTTTGCCTTTTGATTCTAAATAATACATCAAGGGTACTTATAATTATATAACAGTGGTATCCATATTTATTTATTTGTATAGTTCTTTCGTCGCTAATGTGCTGAAGTTTAGATATTTTGTCAGTCTAATTTCACATAATGCATGACTGTATATATAGTATACGTTTTAGATACAAGTACTTTTCAAGTAACATAAAAATTTTGAATTTGCTGTATTATGATGAACGATAACACTTGTGTTGATAGAACACTTTGGAGCGGGTCGAAACTCTTCAATATTATAATAAATACAGATGGGGTTGACGAAAACCCTAGGAAAATAAAACAAATTTCAGCCCAAAGACTGGTATATTGAGAAATTCATTATGAGATATTTACATTCTTGAGAATACACTAAATCAGGTGGACATTTTGAAGAATTGGTAAAATAATTTTTTTTAATAAATTTTTTGTTTCATTTTGTTTTTGTAATCAAATACATATGGTATATGTTCATTAGTTTGGAGGAATTTTGAGAGCAATATGTTTTTCTAAGAATTCTCTAAAAATGTAATTTCCTTCCAGATAGTGGCACCCTGTTAACATACAATAGCGATTTTTTATCTTTAATAACAAGAATTATTAATAAACAATCACTTGAGATAGATTTCATTAAAATCTATAGAATAAAGTAAGTAAATTATCCTATAATATAAACTTCTCAAGGTCATTTTTTGAAAACGGTAAATTTGTGACGACCATGTTTATTTAGTTATTGTATTTATTGTGCGAAATACTACGTTGGTGGTCGATAGCTTTTCGTTGAAGATTCGAGGGTACCAAGGAGATTTGGCGTACAAGTTGCCAACAATATTTTTTCTATAATCGTGTTTTAATATAAATATTATAGGAAATAGTTAATTAATTTGAAAACGGAGCTTTTTTATTTTGAAACAAAGCAATTTTTGAACCTAATAGGGAAACAATAAAGTTTGATTACAAAGTTAAACAATAAGAATCTAAAGTGTTTTAACTGCTGGTGCTTGTCGTCGCAAGAACCTCACTAAAATGACTATTGACGACGTAGAAGACAATAGCTTTTTTGTTAGTTGAACAAAAACTACCACATAATGCATTTTTACAGTTTCTCAGTTAGATTTAAAACGGACTTTTTAGGACTAGCCTACATCTGCTTTTGAAATATCACAAAAACAAATGCCTAAACTAAGGGAATTAATTTATCTGGAGAAGTGCTTATGCTAATAGTAGAGTACTTAAAGTTACCAAATTCCGAGGCTTATACTGATCGTGGCTTTTCGTGAACGTTAGCTACGTTTGTGATATATTCTGTTTCAACCGTCACGTAGGATAAAAATCTTTGACTGTTGCAAAATGATATGTGGAGGATTTAGTCGATAATAAAACTAAAATTTCAAATAAATTCTAAGTTGTGAAGTTTCTAGTTCAGATGCTGTCCTATTTACAAGAATAATAAACGACTGTTTAACTTCTACATCTCAAGCTGAGTTAACGAATACAGAAATGGGTTCATGTAGTGGTTTATAGCATTAATGTTAACATTATAAGAGATAATAAATAGAAAAATACTGTTTGCTCATTGTTCAATTTTTATAAATTTTAAAATGAAAGTTTCAAAAAATTTGTCATTTAAAGATATAAATCCTGTTAATTTTGCGTGTGGAAATTAATACTAAACGGAAAATATTATCAATGAAAAAGGTGTCACTGTGTGCAGTGACATTAATGGTTGAACATTATTGTTTTTGTATTCACAGATACAAGTTTTTTTCCGCCTTTGATGCTCTATCATATTCTAAAGTCTTTGTGAATAGGAGCGGGATGCCCTATATATACTTACCCAGTTCTTCTTGCCCAACAAGATCAAAACCTGTTATAAAACTAGGATATTTTTCTTTAAGATCTTTAAAATCTCTTATATCTTCCTCTAATTCACTAACGTTAATGCGTCTTCCAAAAGTATATATTAATTTTACTCCCATAAAATCTGGATAATCTCTTTTAAATGTTTCAACTGTTTCAAGGATAATCTTAATGGCTTCTTCTGGACTAGTTTCATTGCCCTCCAGATCATAGAGTTTGAGAGGGTGTTCCTCTATACTCCAAGTATTTGACGTTGTCTTCATGAAGTTCTTTTAAAACTTCATAAAAATATTCTCTGAAGACTGGTTCATATTTGATAACTATTTCAAATTTACTAAAAGTTTTTTCCAACGACCGCCAGATTTCATATCCATCAAAATGTGGACTGTACGGATTTTCGCGTACTAAACTTGTCTGCTCCCTTAAACGGTCATCAAATGTAGGATTGGTTTTTCTAAGGTCCCTTACATTTTTCCAGTTATTATCTGGAACCCTTCTAAAGAATTTAACTGAATTTCATCATCTTCATTCTGTAGTGCATATAGGTTATCTCTATAGGTTAGATTATTAAAAAAATATTCATAAGAAACCATAGAAAAATCATGGGCGTGCAAAGATGCCCCCTTTGGAAGCTTCTGTATTATTTTGTAGACACATGATTTTTTCAATAAGGGGTCTTGAGATAAAAAAATGTTGTGCTGCTAAAAAAGTGTTGTTGGGATCTTTGAAACCTTTTGTTAAATCACTAATTTTGTACTTCATCAGAATTTGATTTGCTCTCTCTTCTACATTAGTTAAGTTTAAATTAGATCCAATTGTCTGATATTCCGAAAATTCGATCAAAAATTTTCTTTCGGCAAAATATTCTTGTACATCTGGATCTTCAAACACAGGAAGACACGACACATTTTGTAACAAAATAACCAAGAACAATATAATCATACTTTGTACTGACGTAAATTTTAATTTTTTAACAAATACGATTAAATTATGTACACACGAATCTGTAACCTGCATTTAATAAATATTAGAAATACTTAGTAAACAATATAGGTAAAGATGATATCTCATAAGATTATAAGTTCTTGATGTAACGGAGGTACTCATTATATTTGGTCGAGAATATTTTTGTTCTGATTAGAAGTGTATTAGGTCCGAGTTTTCGAATTTCTCTGAATTTATTTGTCTACGAACGCATATTGCAACGCAACGTCGTAAAACATATTGTTGAATACCATACGATACAAAAGGAAGGAATTCTGCCGTAGCAATATTGCAAGTGTACTAACCAAGATTTTTCGAAGTTACCTGAATTTATTCGTCTACGAATGCACTTACATAGAAAATAACTCTTAAAATCTATCGTTGAACCCCATGCGATACAAAAGGAAGGAATTTTGTCGTATTGCCGTAATTGCTAATGTTAGCAGGTGCGATATAGTGCAGTAAAAAAAGCATTTGAAATTGCGCAGTCTAGATACAACAATATTATGATTTTATCGTCTCTGGGGTATTACCAGGAGTATTCTGAGTTTTGGACCTAGAAAAACTTCTGCTCTTTTGTTTATAAACAATTGAAGTTTTTAAAACGCGTTTTTTGAGCTTAAAATGTGAATAACTCCGGTTATATAAGTCGGATCGAGACAAAAAAGAAAGCAAAGTCTTTGTAATGAAATTTTCAACAAATCCTTGTTAGTTTTAAGTCGCTCAAGTTCGTACATAACCTACAAATTTGAAAAAACCGACATTTCATCATTTTATTGTACAGGTCGACTAAGTGAACCGATCGGCTTAAAACTTTCAGAAAATATGCCTTTTGTTATAGCAAAAATACTGTGAAATTTTGGTACAAAAATATTGAACCCAGTGGGTACAAAGGAATTTGATATTTAAAATTTGAGTTGCCCGCATTTTATGCCATTTGGTCCAAAATGGATCTTTTTTATATTTATATATTTATTTTATATTTGGAGTCGTTTTACCTTAGTTTATTAATCAAATAACAACAAATGCGTTTTTTTTTCCGGTCATTTTGAAAAAAAAAAAAATTGAATATTTTTTATTACATCTGATACAGAATCGCAAGATCTTCATTAAAAGAAAATTGTTAACAATGATTGGAAAACGCAATTGTTGTTATTTGATTAATAAAAGAAGCGTTTTTTTTTTTAATTTTGTAGGTTAAGTACGCACTTGAGCAACTGAAAACTAATGATGATTTGTTGGAAATTTCATTACGAAGAGTTTTTTTTTGCTTTGATCCGATTTATATAAAGGGAATTATTAACATTCAAAAAACGCATTTTCAAAACTTCAATTGTTTATAAACAAAAGAGCACAAGTTTTCGAGGCCCGACGCTCAGGACAATAGTCCTGGTGATACCCCAGAACGAATAAAATCATAACATTGCTGTATCTAAACTATGCCTATCTCATCATTCTTTTGACTTTTTTTTACTGCACTAATATGGATATTGCATAATATCTAAAATTTACAAGTGATGGAAATATTATTAGATACAAAACGACCATACAAGAACACGTAATATTTTTGCAAAATTGAAAAATCGGCAAAGTAATTTATCCTGCAAATACGCAGTTCTAAAATATAGTAATTATTGACTTGGATCTTGAAGAATAACTTAACCCAAATATTAGAAGTCGAAATAATAGCTGGATAGATTTGTGGTAAGATATTAATCATAAGTTTGTCAACATTGAGATATTTACAACTGAAACTTGACATTCTCTTTACACACTATTTCTATTAACATTGAAAATAATGAAAAAATAATACAAGTTTCAGATTTTTTTCAACTCTCAGAACACTGAAAAGAACATGTATCACGATTTATACGAAACAACCCTCTAGGAGCAAAAATCATTACTCTTAACACCATGCTAGCGTAATGTAAGATATAGCCAGTTGTATTTCTATGTGATGCCCAATATAATTATATAACTACTGAAACTGAACAAAGTACATATATATTCCGGTAATAATTCATGTTTTTTAATTAAAGACCTAGACATACTAAATTATTTACATTAAACTGCAATTAATACACTAACGTGATAAACCCATTGGGCCGGAATCATAGGGGAGAAGGCTCACACTGTCAACTATGAACAGCATGGATATGTCATTGAAGGTGTTTATAAAGAAAATCAAGTAAGAACATTCCGTTTGATTTAATGCTTTTAGTAGTCTTTTAGGTTCGCAGGATTTAATTACGCATTTTTACATTTTGGTTCCTTGTTTCTTTTTTAAATTAAGAATGGAAAGAAGAGCTCAGTAATTATCTGAAATTTGAACCGTTTACTGCTCTGAACTTAAGCGTGACGTCAGTCATGCTTTTCATTGTTAAGCGTACAAGGTACATAATTTCTATTAGGTATTTCGTAAAGGCACAATTGTACATATTTCTGTACAATTTAGGGTGTCGTTTGAGAATGCAGTCTTTGCCTCTCTGATAATAGCGCATTAATAGCATAGAATAATCATTTTGCTAAATAACACATAATATTAATATATGTTATTATTACTGTAAATATAATTTTACAATTACAAAACAATTGTTTTGGTAGTTTTTTAAAAATAATGTTATTATTTATTTCTCTAATGTAGAAAATAACCTAGTAGCTCGAATAATTGTGTGGATCGTGCAAAAGTTAGAATTTTTAGTAAAATACGTAGTCTCAAGGATGAAAACCTTATGATTATCAACAATCTGTGTGGTCAATTTTCGTAAACGCATGTAGGCTTGCGACTTATTTAATGATTCAAGGAGATTCTCTCGTGTGACTAATATATACGTATTTTTTAGATCTTCTTAAAATTGCTTGGACTAAAGTTTGCTTTTACTACAGTCTAAAGTAGAAACCTTTGTGTCGTGACTTCAATCAAAGCAAACGTTTAGTTTCCCGTAGCCTTGCTAATATGTACAATGCAAAATTGTACCTACTTCCGAAATAATTCCTCTTTTAAAACTTAATTTGATAAGTTAGTACCACTTTGTGAGGGTAAAACCCTGGTAACACCACATACATATTTGTGCCGATTGCCAAGTACCAGTCCATATGTATTGGCTCCATAGACATGGAGGGTGGACTGAGCTTTCTGTATTGCGCTGTGAAGTAAATACGGACTCAAAAGTCTAAGACAGATAAAGCGAATGTACTGCGCCTTGGTTATTACGTTATTACAGGCCTACACAAACGCGACAGGTATTGACCGCACAGTCGCGTTGTCTCTTTCTAGAGAGTGGTCAATTTTGTGAGGCTAATGCTCAGTCCATCCTCCATGCCTATGATTGGCTCTCTCTAACCTTCAAACCTCTTTGGATGAACCGCCAGGGTTGAAAAAATAAAAGAATAATTCACTAAATTTTCGAACGCATTTATCACAGAATAATAGATAAAAATCGATAGAAAAGTTTTAATTTTAGAATTAATAAAATAGACTTAATGATAAAATAAATAAATCTAGAAATTCATTAGAAAAGTAATTATATCGAAAGAACGTGAAGGTTTTATAAGTTTAAGTTCAAGTTAAATTACGAATCTCAAGTTTTTAATTTGATTAAATTATTATTTGATAAATATCAATAATAATATTAAAATATTCAATTCCACTTATCACTGATAAAATAAAAATAATTGAGTCTAGTAGGACTCTAGGATCTATCTTGTTTAAAACTAGGAGTTCCAAAAGATACGAATTCGTATACTATTACCCGAAGGTCAGACTGGACTGGGAAAGTCCTCATTTCTCGCATCGGATAATCTGTCCTAATTTGGAAAACCAGGGCAAATAAGTACTTTGTTTCCTAATGTGACATCAGTTTACGTGATGACATTTTTCTGTGTTTCTGGAAAAGTACTTACCATTTGTAATCATTCGTGACGATCTTAGCCTAAGGTAGTGTAATAGAATAGGGGATCGTAAAAGGGTCTAACTCGTATCTAAATACTTTTATTTTTGAAGTCCATTCCTTTTAAATGCTTTTTAATCAACTATTTTTTACTTTTAATCTCTTACGTGCTGTTAAGGTTTCTTTACAAAAAACTCAGCTAACAAAAACTGAAAGAAAAATCTCAAAAATCAACGCAATTCTTCATTCTAACACGAACAAAACACTTTCACCATTATTAACTATTTATCTGTTTATATTACGGGCCTTTTCTTCCTCTAGTTTGCTTTTCCTTTCAGTTAGGTGATCGGAACAGCTAGAAAATACAGTACATCTACTATGTCCAACATCAGGTCAGCGAATACGTCATGTATTAATGTGTGGTTCTCCACACAGATTTACGAGGTTGGTTTGAAAAGTCTGTGCAAAAATAAAAACTACTTATGTGTTTGGGGTAAACCTTTTTTATTTTTCGACATAGTCTCCTTTTAGGCTTATACACTTCGTCCAACGATGTTCTAGTTTGTTGATCCCTTCCGAATAATATGATTTGTCCAAGTCTGCAAAATATCCATTAGTGTCTGCAATCACCTCCTCGTTGGAATAAAATCTTTGTCCCGCCAGCCATTTCTTCCAATTGGGGAACAAATAGTAGTCCGAGGGAGCCAAGTCTGGAGAATAGGGGGGATGTGAAACGAGTTGGAATCCTATTTCCATTAATTTTGCGACCACAACTGCTGAGGTGTGTGCTGGTGCGTTGTCGTGATGGAAAAGGACTTTCTTGTGAGCCAATCGCGGGCGTTTTTTCTTGCAGCTCGGTTTTCAAATGGTCCAATAACGATGAATAATATTCACCTGTAATAGTTTTACCCTTTTCCAGATAGTCGATGAGGATTATCCCTTGCGAATCCCAAAAGACAGTCGCCATAACCTTTCCGGCCGAAGGAACGGTCTTCGCC
>CM032447.1:176541353-176568853 GCA_019049505.1 Pachyrhynchus sulphureomaculatus | reverse complement strand
AATTCGAGCGATATCTATGGATCGAACCCTAACCTCAAATAGATTATATAAAATATATAAAAGATTTATAAATAAAACAAAAAAATAAAGCTTATAAATAAACAAGCGTTGCTAGGAGACAACTTTATAGTTATGTCATATACGTCACGTTATAGACATAAAGTAATTTTTGTAATAATGTATATAATGTATATATATATATATATATATATATATATATATATATATATTTATATATATATATATATGTATATATATATATATATATATATATATATATATATATATATATATATATATGTATATATATATATATATATATATATATATATATATATATATATATATTTATATGTGTATATATATATATATATATATATATATATATATATATATATATATATATATATATATATATATAACACATGGGCTGAAAAGTCCCGGGCCTAACAAAGAAAACACGGTTTTTTTGGTTCAAAATTAGCTTTATTCATCAACGTAATCTCCATCAAGAGCAACGCAATCATTCCAGCGCCGCTCTAACAATGGCCAAACACTGCTCAGAATCATCAACACGTTCTTGTTTTTGATATAACAGTGAGCAAACGCGGCACCCACTTTGAACAGAGCTTTCTCATAGTCAAATGCTCATGCAATATAAAGCCAACACGTTCTTTTGATATCTTTACGATGTCAGCTAACTCACGCAACTTCACTTTTCGATCATTCAAAACGATTTTATGGATTTTTTTTATGTTTTCTGGTGTTACCGCCTCATTTGGACGTCCACTGCGATCTGCATCATCGGTGTCTCTACGACCACGTTTGAATTCAGCAAACCAACGTTTTATTGTTGTTTCTGATGGAGCGGAGTCCCCATAACACTTTTCAAGCCATTGCTTCGCTTGAACGGTATTTTTTCCCATCAAGAAGCAGTGTAAAATTAAAACACGAAATTGTTTTTGATCCATTGTTTTGAAAATAACAAAAGTAGCGTCACTCTTAGCACAATAACTCACAAACTAATGAATACAATATCATGAAATTTTAAGAGCTGTCTTTTGAAGGTTAGTATTAACTGAAGAAAAGGTGACTGCAATAAAACTAGCGCCATCTATGTGTTAGGCCCGGGACTTTTCAGCCCATGTGTTATATATATATATATATATATATATATATATATATATATATATATATATATATATATATAAATATCTTTTGAAGTAAAAATATTCAATCAATTCTTATAGAAACATGTTTTTTTTTCAAAATATTCCCTGATTGGTAACATCATTTGTTAATGTATCAACAAATTTGATACATTTGGTTACAAATAAATAAAATGAATAGGACACAACTTTTTCTGATGCAGATACCTTTTCAAGAACACATTAACATTTTTAAGAGTCTCTAAAATTCAAAAGGTAAAGATTGAAAAAGAATTCCTGTATTTTGTAGCCCACCAGAAAAAAATAAGAACAAGTCTATTATTACGCTTAAGCAACAAAATGGATTGCTGCTGGTCAGTTTCACATAATGCATGACTGTATTTATAGTTATAGTAGTTATACGTTTTTAAATACAAGTACTTTTCAAGGAAGATAAACCTTACAGATTTGAATTTTGCTGTATTATGATGAACGATAACACTTGTATTGGTAGAACACTTTGGAGCGGGTCGAAACTCTTAAATATTGTAATAAAAACAGATGGGCTGACGAAAACCCTAGGAAAATAAAACAAATTTCAGCCCAAAGACTGGTATATTGAGAAATTCATTATGAGATATTTACATTCTTGACAATACACTAAATCAGGTGAATCAATAGCGATTTTTTATCTTTAATAACAAGAATTATTAATAAACAATCACTTGAGATAGATTTCATTAAAATCTATAGAATAAAGTAAGTAAATTATCCTATAATATAAACTTCTCAAGGTCATTTTTTTGAAAACGGTAATTTTGTGACGACATGTTTATTTAGTTATTGTATTTATTGTGCGAAATACTACGTTGGTGGTCGATAGCTTTTCGTTGAAGATTCGAGGGTACCAAGGAGATTTGGCGTACAAGTTGCCAACAATATTTTTTCTATAATCGTGTTTTAATATAAATATTATAGGAAATAGTTAATTAATTTGAAAACGGAGCTTTTTTTTATTTTGAAACAAAGCAATTTTTGAACCTAATAGGGAAACAATAAAGTTTGATCACAAAGTTAAACAATAAGAATCTAAAGTAATATACGCTCCAGTGTTTTAACTGCTGGTGCTTGTCGTCGCAAGGACCTCACTAAAATGACTATTGATGACGTAGAAGACAATAGCTTTTTTGTTAGTTTCTCAGTTAGATTAAAACGGACTTTTTAGGACTAGCCTACATCTGCTTTTGAAATATCACAAAAACAAATGCCTAAACTAAGGGAATTATTTTATCTGGAGAAGTGCTTATGCTAATAGTAGAGTACTTAAAGTTACCAAATTCCGAGGCTTATACTGATCATGGCTTTTCGTGAACGTTAGCTACGTTTGCGATATATTCTGTTTCAACCGTCACGTAGGATAAAAATCTTTGACTGTTGCAAAATGATATGTGGAGGATTTAGTCGATAATAAAACTAAAATTTCAAATAAAATTCTAAGTTGTGAAGTTTCTAGTTCAGATGCTGTCCTATTTACAAGAATAATAAAGGACTGTTTAACTTCTACATCTCAAGCTGAGTTAACGAATACAGAAATGGGTTCATGTAGTGGTTATAGCATTAATGTTAACATTATAAGAGATAATAAATAGAAAAATACTGTTTGCTCATTGTTCAATTTTTATAAATTTTAAAATGAAAGTTTCAAAAAATTTGTCATTTAAAGATATAAATCCTGTTAATTTTGCGTGTGGAAATTAATACTAAACGGAAAATATTATCAATGAAAAAGGTGTCACTGTGTACAGTGACATTAATGGTTGAACATTATTGTTTTTGTATTCACAGATACAAGTTTTTTTCCGCCTTTGATGCTCTATCATATTCTAAAGTCTTTGTGAATAGGAGCGGGATGCCCTATATATACTTACCCAGTTCTTCTTGCCCAACAAGATCAAATCCTGTTATAAAACTAGGATATTTTTCTTTAAGATCTTTAAAATCTCTTATATCTTCCTCTAATTCACTAACGTTAATGCGTCTTCCAAAAGTATATATTAATTTTACTCCGATAAAATCTGGATAATCTCTTTTAAATGTTTCAACTGTTTCAAGGATAATCTTAATGGCTTCTTCTGGACTAGTTTCATTGCCCTCCAGATCATAGAGTTTGAGAGGTGTTCCTCTATACTCCAAGTATTTGACGTTGTCTTCATGAAGTTCTTTTAAAACTTCATAAAAATATTCTCTGAAGACTGGTTCATATTTGATAACTATTTCAAATTTACTAAAAAGTTTTTTCCAACGACCGCCAGATTTCATATCCATCAAAATGTGGACTGTACGGATTTTCGCGTACTAAACTTGTCTGCTCCCTTAAACGGTCATCAAATGTAGGATTGGTTTTTCTAAGGTCCCTTACATTTTTCCAGTTATTATCTGGAACCCTTCTAAAGAATTTTAACTGAATTTCATCATCTTCATTCTGTAGTGCATATAGGTTATCTCTATAGGTTAGATTATTAAAAAAAATATTCATAAGAAACCATAGAAAAATCATGGGCGTGCAAAGATGCCCCCTTTGGAAGCTTCTGTATTATTTTGTAGACACATGATTTTTCAATAAGGGGTCTTGAGATAAAAAAATGTTGTGCTGCTAAAAAAGTTTTGGGATCTTTGAAACCTTTTGTTAAATCACTAATTTTGTACTTCATCAGAATTTGATTTGCTCTCTCTTCTACATTAGTTAAGTTTAAATTAGATCCAATTGTCTGATATTCCGAAAATTCGATCAAAAATTTTCTTTCGGCAAAATATTCTTGTACATCTGGATCTTCAAACACAGGAAGACACGACACATTTTGTAACAAAATAACTAAGAACAATATAATCATACTTTGTACTGACGTAAATTTTAATTTTTTAACAAATACGATTAAATTATGTACACACGAATCTGTAATCTGCATTTAATAAATATTAGAAATACTTAGTAAACAATATAGGTAAAGATGATATCTCATAAGATTATAAGTTCTTGATGTAACGGAGGTACTCATTATATTTGGTCGAGAATATTTTTGTTCTGATTAGAAGTGTATTAGGTCCGAGTTTTCGAATTTCTCTGAATTTATTTGTCTACGAACGCATATTGCAACGCAACGTCGTAAAACATATTGTTGAATACCATACGATACAAAAGGAAGGAATTCTGCCGTAGCAATATTGCAAGTGTACTAACCAAGATTTTTCGAAGTTACCTGAATTTATTCGTCTATGAATGCACTTACATAGAAATAACTCTTAAAATCTATCGTTGAACCCCATGCGATACAAAAGGAAGGAATTTTGTCGTATTGCCGTAATTGCTAATGTTAGCAGGTGCGATATAGTGCAGTAAAAAAAGCATTTGAAATTGCGCAGTCTAGATACAACAATATTATGATTTTATCGTCTCTGGGGTATTACCAGGAGTATTCTGAGTTTTGGACCTAGAAAAACTTCTGCTCTTTTGTTTATAAACAATTGAAGTTTTTAAAACGCGTTTTTTGAGCTTAAAATGTGAATAACTCCGGTTATATAAGTCGGATCGAGACAAAAAAGAAAGCAAAGTCTTTGTAATGAAATTTTCAACAAATCCTTGTTAGTTTTAAGTCGCTCAAGTTCGTACATAACCTACAAATTTGAAAAAACCGACATTTCATCATTTTATTGTACAGGTCGACTAAACTTTCAGAAAATATGCCTTTTGTTATAGCAAAAATACTGTGAAATTTTGGTACAAAAATATTGAACCCAGTGGGTACAAAGGAATTTGATATTTAAAATTTGAGATGCCCGCATTTTATGCCATTTGGTCCAAAATGGATCTTTTTTATATTTATATATTTATTTATATTTGGAGTCGTTTTACCTTAGTTTATTAATCAAATAACAACAAATGCGTTTTTCCGGTCATTTTGAAAAAAAAATTGAATATTTTTTATTACATCTGATACAGAATCGCAAGATCTTTATTAAAAGAAAATTGTTAACAATGATTGGAAAACGCAATTGTTGTTATTTAATTAATAAAAGAAGCGTTTTTTTTTTTTTAATTTTGTAGGTTAAGTACGCACTTGAGCAACTGAAAACTAATGATGATTTGTTGGAAATTTCATTACGAAGAGTTTTTTTTTGCTTTGATCCGATTTATATAAAGGGAATTATTAACATTCAAAAAAACGCATTTTCAAAACTTCAATTGTTTATAAACAAAAGAGCACAAGTTTTCGAGGCCCGACGCTCAGGACAATACTCCTGGTGATACCCCAGAACGAATAAAATCATAACATTGCTGTATCTAAACTATACCTATCTCATCATTATTTTGACTTTTTTTTACTGCACTAATATGGATATTGCATAATATCTAAAATTTACAAGTGATGGAAATATTATTAGATACAAAACGACCATACAAGAACACGTAATATTTTTGCAAAATTGAAAAATCGGCAAAGTAATTTATCCTGCAAATACGCAGTTCTAAAATATAGTAATTATTGACTTGGATCTTGAAGAATAACTTAACCCAAATATTAGAAGTCGAAATAATAGCTGGATAGATTTGTGGTAAGATATTAATCATAAGTTTGTCAACATGGAGATATTTACAACTGAAACTTGACATTCTCTTTACACACTATTTCTATTAACATTGAAAATAATGAAAAAATAATACAAGTTTCAGATTTTTCAACTCTCAGAACACTGAAAAGAACATGTATCACGATTTATACGAAACAACCCTCTAGGAGCAAAAATCATTACTCTTAACACCATACTAGCGTAATGTAAGATATAGCCAGTTGTATTTCTATGTGATGCCAACCCAATGTTTCATCCGACGAATTGATAGAGGAAAATTTACCAAAGACACATATTGCAGATTGCTAAAATAAACTGCTGGGTAGTGCCACGTATCTGAGTCATATCAACAATCGACAAAGAAATGAAATAATTAATAACTACTGAAACTGAACAAAGTACATATATATTCCGGTAATAATTCATGTTTTTTAATTAAAGACCTAGACATACTAAATTATTTACATTAAACTGCAATTAATACACTAACGTGATAAACCCATTGGGCCGGAATCATAGGGGAGAAGGCTCACACTGTCAACTATGAACAGCATGGATATGTGATTGAAGGTGTTTATAAAGAAAATCAAGTAAGAACATTCCGTTTGATGTAATGCTTTTAGTAGTCTTTTAGGTTCCCAGGATTTAATTACGCATTTTTACATGTTGGTTCCTTGTTTCTTTTTTAAATTAAGAATGGAAAGAAGAGCTCAGTAATTATCTGAAATTTGAACCGTTTACTGCTCTGAACTTAAGCGTGACGTCAGTCATGCTTTTCATTGTTAAGCGTACAAGGTACATAATTTCTATTAGATATTTCGTAAAGGCACAATTGTACATATTTCTGTACAATTTAGGGTGTCGTTTGAGAATGCAGTCTTTGCCTCTCTGATAATAGCGCATTAATAGTATAGAATAATCATTTTGCTAAATAACACATAATATTAATATATGTTATTATTACTGTAAATATAATTTTACAATTACAAAACAATTGTTTTGGTAGTTTTTTAAAAATAATGTTATTATTTATTTCTCTAATGTAGAAAATAACCTAGTAGCTCGAATAATTGTGTGGATCGTGCAAAAGTTAGAATTTTTAGTAAAATACGTAGTCTCAAGGATGAAAACCTTATGATTATCAACAATCTGTGTGGTCAATTTTCGTAACGCATGTAGGCTGCAACCCTTGCGACTTATTTAATGATTCAAGGAGATTCTCTCGTGTGACTAATATATACGTATTTTTTAGATCTTCTTAAAATTGCTTGGACTAAAGTTTTCTTTTACTACAGTCTAAAGTAGAAACCTTTGTGTCGTGACTTCAATAAAAGCAAACGTTTAGTTTCCCGTAGCCTTGCTAATATGTACAATGCAAAATTGTACCTACTTCCGAAATAATTCCTCTTTTAAAACTTAATTTGATAAGTTAGTACCACTTTGTGAGGGTAAAACCCTGGTAACACCACATACATATTTGTGCCGATTGCCAAGTACCAGTCCATATGTATTGGCTCCATAGACATGGAGGGTGGACTGAGCTTTCTGTATTGCGCTGTGAAGTAAATACGGACTCAAAAGTCTAAGACAGATAAAGCGAATGTACTGCGCCTTGGTTATTACGTTATTACAGGCCTACACAAAAGCGACAGGTATTGACCGCACAGTCGCGTTGTCTCTTTCTAGAGAGTGGTCAATTTTGTGAGGCTAATGCTCAGTCCATCCTCCATGCCTATGATTGGCTCTCTCTAACCTTCAAACCTCTTTGGATGAACCGCCAGGGTTGAAAAAATAAAAGAATAATTCACTAAATTTTCGAACGCATTTATCACAGAATAATAGATAAAAATCGATAGAAAAGTTTTAATTTTAGAATTAATAAAATAGACTTAATGATAAAATAAATAAATCTAGAAATTCATTAGAAAAGTAATTATATCGAAAGAACGTGAAGGTTTTATAAGTTTAAGTTCAAGTTAAACTACGAATCTCAAGTTTTTAATTTGATTAAATTATTATTTGATAAATATCAATAATAATATTAAAATATTCAATTCCACTTATCACTGATTAAATAAAAATAATTGAGTCTAGTAGGACTCTAGGATCTATCTTGTTTAAAACTAGGAGTTCCAAAAGATACGAATTCGTATACTATTACCCGAAGGTCGGACTGGACTGGGAAAGTCCTCATTTCTCGCATCGGATAATCTGTCCTAATTTGGAAAACCAGGGCAAATAAGTACTTTGTTTCCTAATGTGACATCAGTTTACGTGATGACATTTTTCTGTGTTTCTGGAAAAGTACTTACCATTTGTAATCATTCGTGATGATCTTAGCCTAAGGTAGTGTAATAGAATAGGGGATCGTAAAAGGGTCTAACTCGTATCTAAATACTTTTATTTTTGAAGTCCATTCCTTTTAAATGCTTTTTAATCAACTATTTTTTACTTTTAATCTCCTACGTGCTGTTAAGGTTTCTTTACAAAAACTCAGCTAACAAAAACTGAAAGAAAAATCTCCAAAAATCAACGCAATTCTTCATTCTAACACGAACAAAACACTTTCACCATTATTAACTATTTATCTGTTATATTACGGGCCTTTTCTTCGTCTAGTTTGCTTTTCCTTTCAGTTAGGTGATCGGAACAGCTAGAAAATACAGTACATCTACTATGTCCAACATCAGGTCAGCGAATACGTCATGTATTAATGTGTGGTTCTCCACACAGATTTACGAGGTTGGTTTGAAAAGTCTGTGCAAAAATAAAAACTACTTTATGTGTTTGGGGTAAACCTTTTTTATTTTTCGACATAGTCTCCTTTTAGGCTTATACACTTCGTCCAACGATGTTCTAGTTTGTTGATCCCTTCCGAATAATATGATTTGTCTAAGTCTGCAAAATATCCATTAGTGTCTGCAATCACCTCCTCGTTGGAATAAAATCTTTGTCCCGCCAGCCATTTCTTCCAATTGGGGAACAAATAGTAGTCCGAGGGAGCCAAGTCTGGAGAATAGGGGGGATGTGAAACGAGTTGGAATCCTATTTCCATTAATTTTGCGACCACAACTGCTGAGGTGTGTGCTGGTGCGTTGTCGTGATGGAAAAGGACTTTCTTGTGAGCCAATCGCGGGCGTTTTTCTTGCAGCTCGGTTTTCAAATGGTCCAATAACGATGAATAATATTCACCTGTAATAGTTTTACCCTTTTCCAGATAGTCGATGAGGATTATCCCTTGCGAATCCCAAAAGACAGTCGCCCTAACCTTTCCGGCCGAAGGAACGGTCTTCGCCTTTTTTGGTGCAGATTCCCCCTTGGTAACCCATTGTTTAGATTATTGTTTGGTCTCAGGAGTATAGTAATGTATCCATGTTTCATCCATAGTGACGAAACGGCGCTTAAAGTCCTCCGGATTCTTCTGGAACAGCAGCAAACCATCCTTGCAACACTTCACACGATTCCGTTTTTGGTCAAGCGTGAGCAATCGCGGCCCCCATCTTGCGGATAGCTTTCTCATGTCCAAATGTTTATGCAAAATATTATGTACCCGTTCAGTCGAGATGCCCACAGCACTAGCAATCTCACGCACCTTAACTCTTCTGTCATCCATCACCATATCATGGATTTGATCAATGATTTCTGGAGTCGTAACCTCCACAGGCCGTCCAGAACGTCCAGCGTCACTTGTGCCCATATGGCCAGTCCGAAAATTTTGAAACCACTTATAAACTGTTCTAATCGAAGGTGCAGAGTCACAATAATGTTTATCAAGCTTCTCTTTAGTCTCCTGAGGTGTTTTGCCTTTCATAAAGTAATGTTTAATCACCACACGAAATTCTTTTTCGTCCATTTCTTGAAAATCACTCGACTTCCTTGATTTACACGAATGCCAAACACAAAGAAATAGACCAATATGGCTGAAACTTGGTGTGCGTTCATTCAAGAGATGCTACTAACTAAACATGACCTCGATACGCGCCGGTGGTGCCTCTCTCGGACTTTGCACGGACTTTTCAAACCAGCCTCGTATATATTACTCAGTATATATCACCACTACACCAAACACTTTATTTTTGCACTCGACGCGCGTTTCGCTAACCATGTTAGCTTCATCAGGAGCGATGATTGAATCCTGATGAAGCTAACATGGTTAGCGAAACGCGCGTCGAGTGCAAAAATAAAGTGTTTGGTGTAGTGGTGATATATACTGAGTAGTATCATTGTGCCAAGATTCCACATTCCCAACTTACTCGTATATATTGTAAAAGTTTTTTGTTATAAAAGTTCTAAGTATCTGTTGTCATTCATATTTTTGTAATAATTAATAGACGAGGGATTTATTCTAATTCAGGATATACAATTTTATATTGGATACATTAAAGATAAGATTACTATTTCCATTGGCTCTGAGATGACACCTGAGGTAGATCAATGAATGCTTAAAACTAAAACGGTAGTCTGCCTATCATTTTTTTATCTGCAAGTATAATTAAAAATAATAACTATTTACATTTACACATAATGTGTCGTTCAGTTTATGAACATGATTTTTACTTGATACCACTTCTAAATACATGTTTCTATATATATATATATATATATATATATATATATATATATATATATATATATATATATATATACGAGGGTAAATCAAATATAAGCCGGAATTAATCTCTAAACTCTCGTGAAGTAGTCCGGTCACCTCGCCCTTCCATTATTATTTGAGTAGAGGTGTCAGGAGTGGGAGAGACCACTCGATCGACTCTCTCGATCTATTTTATGGTCAATAACGCCATGTCAGATCAGGTGATACCAGTGTCAAATTATTATTAAGTTTTTAACGTTAGCAAACGTAAACCTTCTGAAATTCTGGCCGACTTCAGACAGCATCACGGATCCGAACATTAAAGAGGTTGATTTTTGCCATGAGCGATGTATCATTAACGCTGCCTACTACTGCCACTTCCTCGATCAAGTTAAACTTACTTATCGATAAAAAAAAGGCCGTCCGGAGTGTAGAACTGCTTCACGCTCGGCTGCACACAGCTACATTGACTCAACAAGAATTGGAACAGATGCACTGAAGACCCTTCGAACACCCGTCCTACAGCCCGGACTATTCGCCTTGCGACTTTTATTTGTTTGACTTTTTGAAAGAACGATTTGGCAGGCAAGCATTTCGAAAATGACGAAGGTGTAGAATCGTTCGTGCGCAATTGGCTCCTGATGCAACTTTCTTGTGTGTGTGTTTTGAACAAGGGAGACTATGTTTTTTTTGATTTCTTCATCATTGTAAAAATAAATTCTTAAAAAAAGGATTCCGGACTATATTTGATTTACCCTCATATATATATATATATATATATATATATATATATATATATATATATATATATATATATATATATATATATATATGTATATATATATATATATGTATATATATATATATATATATATATATATATATATATATATATTGTAACATTCATTTTTTCCTAGATTTTAAGACCATGTAATGTTACTGATTTTTCCATTTCAAATTGTACTTATTTTCATTTTTGTTCCGAACGGTATATTAAACAGGGATTCCCAGACGTTCGGTATATAGTGAGTTGTGCGGGTTCCTGACCGAACCTCTCGCTACGCCGCGATTGGTGGAATGTTTGATCGGCAGTTTTGATTGGAGCGTCGTGATATTACTGGCAAAAGTCGCACGATTATTTAAGGCTCCGCAGACCGTAAATGGAGGCTGTTTTCCATCTAGCCGCAGCCAGGCAGTACCGTCTAGCCGAGAGGCTATTTTCCATCTAGCCGAAGTAGGCTAATTTTCATCAGAGCCGCTAAGTAAAAGCACCAGTGTCTTAAATAAAAGCCGTAGTGAGCTTTCTAAGTGTTTGTTAAGAAAAAGTGTGAAATCGGGCGTAGTCGATCACAGCAGGAATAAAAAACAGTAAGTCAACAAAACCCCCTTCGATAGACTTATTCGAGAGTAGCGCCTTAACTGCAATGTAAAACAGACTAAAAAGTGAAGTGTAAAGCACGATTTCTCGTCTTCGGGGGTTATAATAGTCTGAAATTCTAATGTAACAACTACTAGTTAGGCTAGAATTTGTTAGGTAAAACTGTAAAGGTTAGAACTTTTCATTTAAAAAAAAAAAACAAGAATAAATTTTCTTTTTTTGATTAAAGCTAGTGTCTCACTGAATATTTATTTTTCTTTTCAGGATAAGTTGTACTAGACTAATTCTTTTTAGTAATACCCATAAAACCCTTCAGCATTTTTCCATTTTTTTAGCTGAAGTTAAATCCTTTCTATTTTAAAAATGGATGGTGCCCAAAATTTCGTACAGCTAAAGCCTTTTAAAAAATAGAAATGAATTCCAAAAAAGACGTAAGGCAATTATCTCTTACCCATATTTCTCTACCAAGGAAAACTGAGCTAGTGTTTGTTTAATTTCTTTAGTTCTTTTAAAAATCAGGATCCACTCAATTCATTAGCAGAAATTAAAGCGGGGCTGCAAGAAAATTGTGCTCAAGCTTGGGGCAACACATTTTTTCTCACGTTACAAAATAGCGCTGTCAACGCGGGGCTTTTGGAATTTTATTTTTTAAAGGGTTCAGTGTACTAGCTTTCGAACAAAGTAAAAGCTCTAACTTTGCAGATATTTTTATTTCATAATACTTATTAAACGAAACTACACTATAGCAGTAAGACAAAAGCAGGAAATTTGTAGAATTTTTTTATTTCAATTTATCTGATATAGATATTTGAATTTAGTTGTTGACTCTAAGATAAGAGATTCCTACTTTTTTCTTAAAAGCTACCTTTATAGTTCAGATTTAGCAGATGTGCTGGTTTACTTTAATTTTTGCAGTGTTAGATTTTGCGGTTAACCGAACAAAAAAAACTGTTCTTTTTTCTCACCTATATTTTGCATGAATATTAAAAATACTTTGCTGATACGAAACGGTATTTAGAGATTTTTTATAGGAAATTCTTAAGATAAATTGGTAAAGGAATGTTAATACAAGGCGATACTTAGAAATTTTTTTGAAATTGTCGAAGATTTTTTTTAATGTTTGGTAAAGAAGTTTACATATTTTAAGTGCCTTCACGTATTTTTTATTTAGACTATTGGGAGCACAGGAGAAATATTTTTATGATTTTTTAAACAATTCTTTTAAATTGTATACATTTATCATGGAAGCCTTCAATTTTAAAGTCAATCACCTACTGGAATATGAGTTAGACTATGAACTGAAAATCCGTTGTACTTTCTCAGAACGTCCGGTCGCGGATAAAAGAAAGATTCTAACGAGGATCTTAAGTAAAGAAATATTCCAATAGATCAGATTGGACTAAATAGTTACAAAAGTTTCTGATTTTTTTTAAGTCTAATAAAAATTCTCCTTCTCAAATTAAAACTCCTGCTTCTCCAAATGGTCACATGTCTCCTTTATTCGTGCATAAATATTTAGATAATGGACCGCATATAAGGATATATCTATTAGGTGCCCATTTTTCGGCTTTACTTGACTCTGGTGCAAATGCCTCCGTTTTAGGTCAGAATGGTATAAGAATTTTAAGTCGTTTAAGTATAAAAATATGCCACGTCAAAAATAGAAGTGTTACCACTGCAGATGGCAGCCGTCTAAAAGTTTTAGGTACGGTTGAGTTGCCGCTAGTCTGCAATGGTCATTGTTTAGTAATCTCTGCTCTAGTAGTACCTTCTCTATCACATACTTTGGTTTTAGGATGTGATTTCGCACAAAAATTCGGAATTCTAGTAAATTTTAAAAATAATTCGTGGTATCCACAGTCCCTAGAAGTCAACTCTCAAACAAGTTTTAAAGATTGTTATTCAGAAAATTCTTTAGAAAACCTTTTCTCGCGTCTATGTACCCTAGATGATCTCTCGCGGACGGAACGCGTAAAAGCAGAAAAAAGTAATAAGCTCTTTCAATGAAATAAGTAGTAAAGATAGGTTAGGCCGAACGAATAAAATCACCATGTCTATAGATACGGCGGAAGCCAGTCCGGTAAAGACAAGGCCCTTCGCCATGTCTCCTTATATGTCAAAAGTACTAAATAAAGAGTTAGACGAAATGTTGAAACTCGGAGTGATTGAAGAATCAAACAGTCCCTGGTGTTCTCCAATCTTATTGGTGAAAAAGGCCGATGGACAGTATCGTCTGTGCTTTGACGGAAGAAAGCTCAACGAGGTCAGCAAATCTGATAACTATCCATTACCGAACATCGACAGAATTTTGACATCACTCAGGAATGCTAAGTATGTATCTTCGATAGATCTTAGAAAGGCTTTCTGGCAAACTCCTTTAGACAAATCCTCTAAGGAAAAGACCGCTTTTGCAGTAGTAGGCCGAGGTCTATTTCAGTTCGTCACTATGCCGTTTGGTCTAAAGAACGCTGCTCAAACTCAGCAACGGTTAGTAGACGCTATATTTGGTCCGAAATATGAGCCACATATTTTTTACCTATCTCGATGATATTTTAGTAACATCGGAAGACTTCGAATCGCATATTCGCTTACTTAAGGAAGTAAAAGATAAATTGAAAGAGGCCGGACTGACGATAAATTTGAGCAAATGTGATTTTTTCAGAACTTCTCTAAAGTTTTTAGGCTATATTGTAGGCTCAAATTCTTTGCGTACCGATCCGGATAAAGTAGCAAGCATGGTTAATTATGCGAGACCTACTAATACTACGGAAGTTAAGCGCTTCGTAGGAATGTGTTCGTGGTACAGACGTTTTATCGAGAATTTTTCTACCTTGTTGTCGCCTATTAATGATCTTTTGAAAGGACGAAAAAAAGGACAATCGATAGATTGGACAAAGGCAGCCGAAGAATCTTTTATAAAGATTAAAGAGCTATTGGTTTCAGCTCCCATTTTATCCCAACCAGATTTTTCCCAACAGTTTTATATCTCTAGCGATGCTTCTAATACCGGTTTAGGGGGCGTCCTAACACAGAAAATCAATGGTGAGGAGAGAGTGATAGCGTATGCCAGTAGAACTTTGTCAAAGGCTGAACGTAACTACTCGGTTGTTGAAAAAGAATGTTTAGCAGTACTCTTTAACATCGAAAAGTTTCGACCTTACATAGAAGGTGTTCCTTTCACGGTCATAACAGATCATTATAGTTTATTGTGGCTTAATTCTATTAAAAACCCTAGTGGCAAACTAGCGCGTTGGGCGATTAGGCTGAGACAACATACACTTAATTTAATTTGGCCAAAAATGCGTTTTGTTATCTTAAAGTTTGTGAGGACTTGTGAAGTATGTGGAGCGCAGAAATCTCCAAATACACTACCTATGGGACTGATGGGAAAAGAGAAGGAAAACGGTTAATTACCCCTTTCAAGTCATAGCAGCTGATCTAGTAGGCCCATTCCCCCGTTCAAAAAAGGGAAATAAATGGCTTCTCGTGGTTTCTTGCTGGTTTACAAAGTATACCATGCTATTTCCTTTGAAAAGCTCTAAAGCTGGATATATAGAGAGAATTTTGGAAAATAATGTCTTTCTAATCCACGGTGTTCCATCGCTCTTAATATGCGATAACGGTACTCAGTTTACCTCTAAAAGTTTTAAGAGCTTAAGTGAAACCTATAGTTTTAACTTACGTTTTAATCCCGTGTGCCCTCTACAATATAATTTCGTTGATTGTAATAATTGCTGATTCACGTGATAATTCGGAATAAAGGAATTTCAAAGATTCGAACACGAAGTAACCGGGTTTACACCGTCTTTCTTAATTTACGGCAGACATATAATATACCTCTAGCTGGCTCGAATTATAAAAATTTAGATTTGGATGTCAATATTGACAGCGAAATAATTCCGGGTAACAGGGGTGAGTACGCCGAAAATTTAAAGGGTTTAAAAGATATTTTCACCGACGTGCGTAGTAGGATACATAAGGCTTATGAACGGAACAGTAAGTCTTACAACCTTAGGAAAAGGGATTTTGCCTTTAATATAGGTGATCACGTTTGGCGAAAAAAATAAAATTCTTTCCAGTGCAGCAGATAAATTCACATCTAAGTTGGTACCTAAGTATGTGCATTGCGTGATTAGAGAAAAGATTTCAGATTTAGTTTATGGTTTAGTTAATTTAGATGGGACTAAAATAGGACAATGGCATATTAAAGACTTAAAACCATTCAATGAACCTAACCCTAATGAAAGTTTGTCAGAAGAAGAATAATTTATATTTACATTATCTTAATTGCTTTACTTAATTTTTTTTTGATGTTGCTCTGTAGAGGTGACGACCTCGTTTCTTTTGACTGTTATAAAAGTTGAGCTGAGGATAGCTTACTTTTATAGTTAATGCTAAGGTTTTGGGTATTGGCCATATCCCAAACTTAGGTTGATTGTGGTTGATGTTTAGCATCGACTCAGTTTTGCGAGCTTGCGAAGGAGTCACACTCAGGATATATCATAAGACTGGTATGTCGGTGGTCGCGGGTTTTGGTTTGCTTATGACCCCAAATAATATCCAGTTCTTGACACTTGGAAGCGAAATTTTGATTAGAGGCAATCCAAGGTGATCTTGAGTTAGGACAAGCGCAAGATGTAGCTCGCGTGGTATGATGTAGAGTCAAAATTATGAGCAATTTCAAAGTTTGTTACCCGAGTGGGTGTATTTCTATTACCTTAGTGGTATATGTTGGGTGCAATTAAGAGTAAATTGATTTGGTTTATCCAGTAAGTCTAAGACTTGGATTATTTTGATTTAGATCTTCTTCTGAATTGACAAACTGAGGGTATATTCTATTTTTTTTTCAGAGCCGTTTAAACGTTACCTTTGAGTCCCTAATTTTTTTAAAAATTTTTTTGCATAGACTCATAGGCGTCTGATGAGTTTTTTCGGTATACTATCGGATTGATAGAAAATTGAAGTTCTGCAGGAGAACTAAAGGCTGATCATTTACAGGAGAAGAGAGCAGACTAAGACAGTCGTTTCACAAAGAAATGATCAAAATCTGATACCGAGATGAGAACCTTGTCAAGAGAGGCTAAGCGCAGTGAAGGAAGATTCCTAACCGAATTTTTAGATTTCCAAGAGGTAATCTAGAAGTTTGGGCTGACAGAAAACGGTTATGCCTGATACCTGTAGCAGTTTCTTCTAGAGGCTATTGTCTAGGGAGACGATTAACACCATGATCGAATATTTTAGCTGTCAACGATGTTTTCTTCTTGTTTCTGATTAAGCTGGAAAAGCTCTTGTCGTCTTCAAAAGTTTTGTTGCGTTGCCACCAAAAATTTGAGAAATTTTTGCTTCATGTAGCTTTTTAAGCTCATTTTCGTTTTTTAAAAAAAAAAAAAATTTCGTTAGAAGCTTGGTTAAGTCAACCTTGTAAACCTTTTAGGTTGTATCCCATGAGTTATTTGTTTTTACAGGCTGTGATGCACCGGGTGCTAACAGATGCCATTACGACGTTTGGCAGGGAGTTAGTCTTCCTGAGGAACAGACTGATTGGAAGGGTAGTCTATGGGGGGTGAACGTTTGACCTTTGGGACCTTTAGAGGTTTTGTTACCCAATGGTTATTTCTATTTGAACCAAAGGAGAGCCTAGCTACTGTAGTCGACCTCAGCTCCAATTAGCCTATTAGTGGTGACAGGCTGTTGGCAGTAGTGTGTTTCGGAACACCCTATTGATTAAATTTCTTTTTGACTTATGGTGGTGTGGTAGACACCGTTTTAGTTTAGTGGATGCTATAATCTACTCCCTTTTGTTGGTGGACACCAGGGTCACCATTTCCGTATTTTATTGTCTCCACCATTCAGTATATCGTGGTGAGGTGTTTGTCTCCTGTTATGTGGGATGGATTGAATGTTTTTCGTTGTTGTTCTAGGGCGAGACCAGTACACGAGGGTTCTTCATGCAACTTGGAGAAGCGCAATGCTGGTTAAATTTTATATCTCTGTGTAGCCACCCTGAAGAATGACGGAGGGCGTTTTTTCCGGCTCATGTTTCTAGGCAGATTTGTCACTTTGGTGCGATGTGCCGAAGATTTGATTAGCTTTTGCTAAGAGCTTTCACCAAGCTCAGTATGGAGTTATCATAACCAAGAGTTTGGGATTTGAACTCCTGTATATATGTCTGTATATATTTCTGTATATATTTCTGTATATATTTCAGTGTATGTTGGTTGCCTGAGGGCATGTGCTCAAAATGCGAGATTTTGAGTCGTTTTGTTTATGGACTCCCATATATAGGATTATGACTTTAGGGAGGTCCTATTTCGAGACTTGCTGTCTCACATAGTTGTGTTGGGAATGTTTCCTTGAATGTTAGTTGCGCGTGGACTAATCATTCTGTTCTTTGTGAACATTGCTTTTTGAAGCAGGATCATTCAGTTTAGTGAATTTTAGCTCTTATAGCTATTCACTGTGTTTAGGGTGAATTTTAGCTTTTGTAGCTATTCACTGTGCTTATAGTGATATTGTTAGCTTCTATAGCTGCTCACTATGTTAATGGCGAGATTGTTCTTTTAGAACGCAGACTTTGTGTAGTCGAGGACTATTTACAGAGTGTTTTCTTGGCGAGGAGCCGAGGTTTTTTCTGGCGAAATACCAGAGTGTTTTCTTGGCGAGGAGCCGAGTTTTTTCTGGTGATATACCAGAGTGTTTTGTTGGCGATGAGCTGACGTGTTTTCTGGCGATCAACCAGAGCGTTTTCCCTGGCAATTTTAGCATGTCTAGATGTCTTAGGACGTCGACATTGCGTTATAGAGTGCGATTATTCTCTGAGTGCGACTAGTAGTGATACTAGATTTAGAATGTTCTCTTAGTGATGAGCTAGAGCATGGATGGCGATTTTTCCCGAGCGTTTGTCTGGATATTTATCCAGATATTATTTTTTTTTTGGCCTAGTGCTAAATGGTCTGACAAGACTTTTTTTTTTTTCTTTTTAGTGTAAGTGTTTGCACTAGAATCATTTTTTTTACTTTTCTTTATTTAAGAATTTTTCTAAATTTCTTTTGCTGATATAGAAAATTTTCAGACAATCCTTAAAATATTTTAAGGGGGGTGTTCATACTTTGTTTCAGTTCATTTTTTTTGGTTTAGACAAGAGTCTAGACAAAGTTAAATTATTTTTTGTTTTGGTAACGATAACAGAGCTGATTCTTTTATATAAGAAGACCGCGATTGTTACTTTGAACAGGTATTTCTTATGTTCATGCAAGGATTTTTATTTACTTTTTGATGTACTTAACCTTAGTGTTTAATTAAGTTAAGTCTAGTTATAAGATTCTTGTGATCATGCAAAGATTTTCATTTGGTTTTCATTGTACTTAATATTAGTGCTTAATTGAATTAAGTCTAGTAGTAAGGTCCGAAGTTTGTAATTTTGTTTTAAGTTCTGACCTTAGTATTAAGTGATAGTGTACCACTTTGTACCTTTTCATAAGTAGCCTAAGTTTAATAGACTAGTGTAGTCTATTTCTTTTTGGAAGGGGGTAAATGTAACATTCATTTTTTCCTAGATTTTAAGACCATGTAATGTTACTGATTTTTCCATTTCAAATTGTACTTATTTTCATTTTTGTTCCGAACGGTATATTAAACAGGGTTTCCCAGACGTTCGGTATATAGTGAGTTGTGCGGGTTCCTGACCGAACCTCTCGCTACGCCGCGATTGGTGGAATGTTTGATCGGCAGTTTTGATTGGAGCGTCGTGATATTACTGGCAAAAGTCGCACGATTATTTAAGGCTCCGCAGACCGTAAATGGAGGCTGTTTTCCATCTAGCCGCAGCCAGGCAGTACCGTCTAGCCGAGAGGCTATTTTCCATCTAGCCGAAGTAGGCTAATTTTCATCAGAGCCGCTAAGTAAAGCACCAGTGTCTTAAATAAAAGCCGTAGTGAGCTTTCTAAGTGTTTGTTAAGAAAAAGTGTGAAATCGGGCGTAGTCGATCACAGCAGGAATAAAAAACAGTAAGTCAACAAAACTCCCTTCAATAGACTTATTCGAGAGTAGCGCCTTAACTGCAATGTAAAACAGACTAAAAAGTGAAGTGTAAAGCACGATTTCTCGTCTTCGGGGGTTATAATAGTCTGAAATTCTAATGTAACAACTACTAGTTAGGCTAGAATTTGTTAGGTAAAACTGTAAAGGTTAGAACTTTTCATTTTAAAAAAAAAACAAGAATAAATTTTCTTTTTTTGATTAAAGCTAGTGTCTCACTGAATATTTATTTTTCTTTTCAGGATAAGTTGTACTAGACTAATTCTTTTTAGTAATACCCATAAAACCCTTCAGCATTTTTCCATTTTTTTAGCTGAAGTTAAATCCTTTCTATTTTAAAATGGATGGTGCCCAAAATTTCGTACAGCTAAAGCCTTTTAAAAAATAGAAATGAATTCCAAAAAAGACGTAAGACAATTATCTCTTACCCATATTTCTCTACCAAGGAAAACTGAGCTAGTGTTTGTTTAATTTCTTTAGTTCTTTTAAAAATCAGGATCCACTCAATTCATTAGCAGAAATTAAAGCGGGGCTGCAAGAAAATTGTGCTCAAGCTTGGGGCAACACATTTTTTCACACGTTACAATATATATATATATATATATATATATATATATATATATATATATGTATATATAATATAGATATACATATATATATATATATATATATATATATATATATATATATATATATATATATATATGTATATATAATATATATATACATATATATATATATATATATATATATATATATATATATATATATATATATATATATATATATATATATATATATATATATATATATATATATATACAAAATATATATATATATATATATATATATATATATATATATATATATATATATATATATATATATAGTGAGGTGCAAATATTTTATATATTATTTTAATAAATTATGTCCGGTTTATATCAAAGAAATTTTCGTATGCACTTACATTGTAGATAAGGGCAGAAAGAAATCACTCACAAGTCTTAAGACTTCCGTGTCTCCGTGTCTTTCTACTTTCATTTCTAATAAATTATTTATTTATTTCAAATTAAAAGTGTAAATTTTATTATGTCTTTTGGCTAATCTCCACAACCTTTCAACCTAGTTTTTAAATTCAGCGATTGAATCGACGACTTTATGTCATGTATTTTTATAGGCTCGTTAAAAGCTTCACCATGCTGGAACCTGGATTGTATAAAACTTAATTTTTTTCGGCATTTTAGACTACAAACGATGCTAATCAATGTAGTGTACCTCATTTTTTTTTGTAGTTTTATTGCTTATTAGGAAAAAAAATGATAATTAAGATTCTAGATCGTGATTGATAAATCCAACGGTCACAAGGCTGTAAAAATTGCTTACTCTTGTGTGTAGTTGTATGTAGTAATAAAAAAAAATTCTTTTTCCAAAATCTCGTGAAACAAAAAAATAGATATCAAAATGAGTTTTAGAAAAATGGGACTACAGGTTCAAAAACTATAAATGATTTACATATTTGTAGTATGTTAGAATAAAATTGATTGTAGTGTCTATTAAAAAGCCGGTAGTAGATATTAGGAAAGTACAACTCCAATAAGGAAAAAAAAATGATGGGAAGAGGTATGCAGCGTAATATAAGAAATCGATTGTAGCTACATGCAAGTGAATATATATATATATATATATATATATATATATATATATATATATATATATATATATTCATATGTGTGTGTGTGATTGTGTGTATGTCTATAACTCATTATGTATATGTACTAAGTGTTTCTTTAAGAAGGTCGTCTCGTATAAATATGAGTAGCTTACAGTTAGTCGCTATTTGTAGTCTCGAGTAATGGCTACGAATATGAACTACTAACAATTTGAATGATTGTAGTACAATCAATTTTTGTAAAAAAGTACCACACAGTATGCTTAACTACGTGCACCATATAAAGTGTATGATTAAAAGATTAAGATTAGTAGTTGTTTGTAGTCTTAGGTAGCAGCTACAAATATAAACGATTTCAATGATTGTAGTAGAAGCTATTTCAGTGAAAAATACCACGCCGTGGGTGTAACCGCGTGTACAGTAGATGCAGCGACTTTTTGTGTTAACACGAGTGTATAATTAGTAGTTTAGGGTTAGTAGTTGTTTGTAGTCTTAAGTAGCAGCTTGTCCTTTTTTTTTCATTTGCGTGTAGCCACAATCAATTTTTTATGTTACGCTGCACACCTCTTTCCATATTTTTTTCCTTATTGGAGCTGTATTTTTCTAATATCTACTACCGGCTTTTTTATAGACACTGCAATCAATTTTATTCTACTATAAATATGTAACATGAATCGTTTGTAATTTTTGAACTTGTAGTCCCATTTTTTAAAAATTAATTTTCTTATTTATTTTTTTAATTCACGAGATTTTTGAATCAGAAAAAAAAATTGTATTACTGCGTTTAACTAAACACAATATTAAGCAATTTTTAAAGTCTTATGAACGTTGGATTTATCAATCACGATCTAGAATCTTAATTATTATTTTTTTTCCTAATAAACATTAAAACTACAAAAAAATCAGCTACACTACATTGATTAGCATCTAAAATGTCGAAAAAAAAGTTTTATACAATCCGGGTTCCAGCGTAATGGAGCTTTCCTTAGAACAAGGAAAAAGCCAAACGATGTTATCGATGAATTTTAAAAAACCAAGCAAGTTGAACTTGCGCAATTAGTGTTCCGTAAAATTAATTTTCATATCTATTTTTTTGTTTCAAGAGATTTTTGATTACTGCGTGGAACTAAATACAATATTAAGCAATTTTTAAAGTCTGGATTTATCAATCACGATCTAGAATCTTAATTATGATTTTTTTCCTAATAAATATTACAAATACAAAAAATGAGGTACACTACATCGATTAGAATCGTTCTTAGTCTAAAATGCCAAAAAAAAAGTTTTATACAATCCGGGTTCCAGCGTGATGGAGCTCTCGTTAGAACAAGGAAAAAGACAAACGATGTCATCGATGAATTTTAAAAAACTGGTCAAGTGCAAGTTGAACTTGCGCAATTAGTGTTTCATACGTTGATTGCTTTTAAAATAAAAATTTTTGTTACGGTGGTATAAAATGATCACTGACTTCACAAAACACACCCAAATGAGTTTTAAACAAAGATTTTTTCCGATCTTTATTGAAAACTAATGACCTTGAAATGTGTGTTTTTTTATATACCAGATAAATTATTAAAGATAATGCACTCGTGGTTATTTTCGTTCAATCTACCTGCAACCGATGGAGAATATTCCAGAATTTTTTCAAAATTTTTTGAACAGTACTTTTCGAGATAAGGGGGGGAATAACTATTATTCGCGAATTTCTAAAAATAATACAAAGAAAAGTGTTTTTATATATTTTTATATATTTTTGAACTCGCGTTTTTACAAACTTTCATTTGACACCCTACTCGATGACCTAGTAATTTTTTTTTCACTTCCGATTTCATCCCTCAAACTAACCCCTTAAGTGAACATTTAACTTTCAAAACTACACGGCTCTGATGAGGCCATCAATTCCTATATTAGTACCAAATTTCAACTTTCTATGCCAAATAGTTTCGGAGAAAATCGGGTGTGAAAGACGGACGGACGGACACCGAAGTAACCTTATAAGTGTTTCGTACGAAACATTAAAAATACCTTATTTGTAGCTTGCTATTAAGAAATTTATTAAATCGATCGTTGTTATTAATATTCATTATTTAAGATAGCCATTGCGCTTTAACTAATTCCTAATAACTAACTATATATTTATAGACTACGCTATGGTATGAAAAATTAATCATGCTAGTTGAACACGTACTTTACCATTTTCATTTTATTTATTACTATAAATAATACTCACCCAGTTCCTCTTGACCCACAAGATCAAATCCTGTTATAAAACTCGGATATTTAGCTTTCAGTTGTTTGAAAACTTTTATATCTAGCTCCAAACTACTTGCATTAGTATGTCTTCCAAAAGTATATATTACTTTTACACCTATAAAATCGGGATAATCTTTTTTAAATGACTCGACTATTTCTAGAAAAATCTGTACAGTTTCTTCTGGACTAGTTTCACGTCCATTCAGATCATAAAGTTTTGAAGCACTTCCTCTAAATTCTAAATATTTTACATTGTCTTGATAAAGTTCTCGTAAAATTTGATAGAAATAATTCTTAAAAACTGGTTTATATTTAATAACTGGCGAAACAACACTGAAAATATTTTCAAAGGACTGCCAGATTTCATATTCATCTTGAAGTGGATCATAGGGATTTTCGCGTACTACACTTGTCTGCTCCTTCAAACGTTTATCAAATGTAGGATCGGTTTTTCTAAGGTAACTTATTTTTTTTCCAGTTTTCATCTGGAGCCTCTTTAAAAAATTTCAACTGAATTTCACCTTTTTCATTTTGTAGTGCATACAGGTTATCTCTGTAGGTTAGATTATTAAAAAAATATTCATAGGAAACCATCGAAGTTGTATGAGAATGCAAAGAAGCCCCCTTTGGAAGCTTCTGTATTATTTTGTAGACGCATGATTGTTCTATAAGGGATTTTGAGATGAAAAAATGTTGTGCCGCTAAAAAAGTTTTAGGATATTTGAAACCTCTTGCAACATCACTGAGTTTGTACTTCATCAGAATTTGATTCGCTTTCTTTTCTGCATCGGTTAAGTTCAAATCGGATCCAACTGTTTGATGTTCCGATACTGAGATCAAGTAACGTCTTTCGGCAAAGTACCTTTGTACATCTGAATCTTCAAATACAGGAAAACACGACACATATTGTAACAAAAGTATAAAATAAAATAAAATCATAATTTATATTGAAAGCAATTAACTATCCGCACTTAAACTTTTAAACTAAATTTATTTAAAAAAAAGGTACGTATAAGAATAATCACCGGATAACACTCAGAAGGAACTCCTACAGTTTTGAAGTATTTGTATTATGTTAACAAATTATTCATCTAAAGCAAATTTGTTCATTTTGCAGGTATCAAAAATGTTCGACAGTATCCACTGACAAAAAGTTTAATAATGCTTTTTTAATAAACCCTCTTTTGTTGTTAATTTCATATTAACTTTATACGCATGACGGTATGTATTTATACCAAGTGGTTTAAAGAAGAACAAAAATAGTACAATAAAACCAATTTATTTTTTTTGTTGAGATACTGTTACACAGACAACATGTATAGCAAATAGGTCCCTGGAGGCTATCATCAGACATAATGGAACAATTAATGAACTAATATACAGGGTGACAGAAGGTTCTTAATATACATATATGTATATATGAATTAAATTAATATTTTACGTCTTTGATGATTTCTGTAATATCCATCAATATTTCAAAACCTGTACACTTTCAAAAAATGTGAAAATTGTTTGTGTTTTGGGTCACAACTCACTATCTTGGAATATTTGGCAGGGATAAAAACCATATATATATATATATATATATATATATATATATATATATATATATATGTATATATATATGTATATATATATATATATATATATATATATATATATATATATATATATATATATATATATATATATATATATATATATATATATATGGTTTATATTTATATATATATATATATATATATATATATATATATATATATATAACCGTTTTTACAGCGAGGTACGCCTTCCGGTACCCAATCGCAAAACCTTTCGATTATTCCATTCTCCCTCATTGAGGTTTCTCTCTGACATAGCTCTCTTCACTCCCATCATCCAAGTATTACGGGGTCTGTCTCTATGTTTTCTTTCCGCTGGTGTTCAATGTTAAGGGGTATATTAATTATGAAGTTACAACTCTATTTCCAGTGCTTAAGTATGATATGTAAATAGGCATCGAAGAGTAAGAGGGACGTGCAGCATCCTTGTCTTAAACTCTTTGTAATTTTAAAGGTATGACTGAGGTTTTTACCCAACTTTACTGAGCAGATTACAGATAAACTTCTATAGTTTGAGCATTCATCCTTTGCCCTTTTTTTATGTAGTGGGTTAATCTATGCTACTTTTTATTCCGATGGCACATTTTCCTCATTCAAGCATCTTTCCTTAACTATTCTTTTCATTGATATTAATTTTTCTAAACGATATTGGATTAATTCAGAAGGAATTTCACCCGGACCTGGTGCTTTTTTGTTTTTTAGGTTTCTTTATGGTTGTATGTCTTCTTCTAATCGTACGAAGTCTCCTTTTATTTAGATATATTTATTTTCTTTTGTTTCGAATTCTGGTTTTGTTTCTGTAAGCATATACTTAAAGTAAGTTTTCCATCGGTTAATATTTATTGGGTTAATTTTAACATGACTTTTATTTGTTCTGAGTGTGCGTAAGAACTTCCACGTTTTTGTTGTCTTTCTTCCACCTATATGTCCTTCTAATTCTTGGCATTTTCTGGCCCATTGTTCGTTTTTCCTAATTCTGATCTTTTTCTTGAAAGCCCTTCTAGCATTTCTGTAGTTTTGTAAGTCTCTTTCTGATTTGCTTTGTAATCATTTGTTGTATAGGTTTTGTTTGTTACTTTTATCATTTCCAACTCTTCGTTCCACCAGAAATTTCTTTTATGTTGTGTTATTTAGTTTTTTACCTACTGCTTCGTCTGCAGCTTGATGTATTGCACATTTGATATATTCATACAGTTCTTCTGTTGTTTTATTACAGTATTCTTCGATAAGCTTTGGATGTAAACTCCTTGGATGTAAGTATTTCCTCTAAACTGTCCAAATTATATTTCTTTTCTTCCTTTTTGACTGCGGTATCGCCTTGATATTCTTTTTTGCTTATTCTTTTGTAGGTCCAAGTACCTTTAGTAATCAGCAGATAATGATCACCGCCTCATTCAGCATCTCTATGGGCTTTTCCCGCGTTTACGCGAAAAACAGTTTGTTGTTTTGTAATAATATAGTCTATTATCGATTTTCGTTGTCTAGATTTTGGTTCTCACGTATACTTATGAATGTCCTTAGGTTTAAAGAAACCATTCCATACTTTTCGATTATTCTGATCACAGAAATCGATTAATCTCTCATGATTGTTATTTTTGGCTTCTTCTCTGTACTGACCTACCACATATATATCATTGTTTTCAATTCTCGCGTTGAGGTCACCAATAACTATTACAAAAAACAACTCTGGGTTTCAGCGAATACATCTTTGAGTGTCTCGTAATTTGCCTGTATAGATTCTCTCCCCCCTCTTTCAACATTTCGACAATAATGTATATATATATATATATATATATATATATATATATATATATATATATATATATATATATATATATATAGGTATATACATATATATATATATATATATATATATATATATATATATATATATATTTATATATCCGAGTTTTTTATAAAATAGAAGTTTAGAATGAATACAACATTGCAGATTGACTTAAAAGCATTTATACAATATGCTATTACATACATAGGTATTTATTAAAACAAAGAATAGAACAATTAGTTTACTTATTTTATGTATATGTACGGAAAATCGAAAATAAAACAGTTTCATTCTTAACTTTAATGTCTTAAAAATGAAGTAATTTTTAACCGCACTCGTTTTGCGTTAGTTCTGTTTTTGGCTGAAATGTCTCTCCAACGTTTGATAAGCCAAACGTCTGCGGCGGTTGCA
>CM032447.1:176343853-176536353 GCA_019049505.1 Pachyrhynchus sulphureomaculatus | reverse complement strand
TCAATAGGTTTTAACTGTTGCAAGGGGTGCATATCTATTTGTTTACGAAGGATGTGTTATGACGAACTCCTGGGCACATGGTCTTTTTCGTATTACAAAGTCGGGATTCTTGGTATATATATATATATATATATATATATATATATATATATATATATATATATATATATATATATATATATATATATATATATATATGTATATATATATATATATATATATATATATATATATACATATATATATATATATATATATATATATATATATATATATATATATATATATATATATATATATAAGATATACTAGCTGTGCCCGCGGCTCCGCTCGGGTGGACTACAGGATTATCGTTTAGGTTTTTTTGCAGCAAAACTTTTTCTGACTTGATTCACTATCATCGTCGCTTCGTTGCTTATTCCTTATGTTACCTAACGTCACAATATATATATATATATATATATATATATATATATATATATATATATATATATATATATATATATATATATATATATATATATATACATATATATATATATATATACATATATATATATATATATATATATATATATATATATATATATATATATATATATATATATATATATTGCCAATTTATTAAATTTTTGTTGCAAAAAGAATTCAATATTCTACTTAGGGTGTACCTTAGAGTGAGTATGAGAGATTACAAGATAAAGAAACATTGTTGGGACACACAACACTGACACTATACCACTTACCATATTTATTATAAAAGGGACAGCCTCAAGGTTTCAAATTATTTTACTTTTTTCTTGTGATGGTAAGATATAACGAATTGTACCAAATACGCATACTCAATCGGAGGCTAACACAGTAGCCACAAGCCGACAGAGTGGTTGGCACAGTCAACACTAAAGGCAGGCAGCGCAGTTTGCGAGCGATCAACCTTAGACCTTATGTGATTTATTGTAAGACAGTTGAAAATAGGCAAAAAAGTATCACGGCTCATCAGTCAGGTTTGACACATAAGAGAACAGAATTTCTATTACTTATTCCGGTACTTATGGAACACAATGATAAGATACAACGAATTGTACCAAATACGCATCCCTAGTACTCAATCGGAGGCTGACACAGCAGCCACAAGCTGACAGAGTAGTTGGCACAGCCAACACTAAAGGCTGCCTGCGATATGCGATTATGCAGTTTATTGTAAAACAACTGAAAATAGGTAAAGCTCATATTTCAGCAGTCTACCCACTATTCTCTTATTCGTCCATCCATCCCAAGCCGCGTTTCGCCGTCTGGTCTTTAATGTTGACTGTGCTAACCACTGTGTTGGCTTGTGGCTGCTGTGTCAGCCTCCGATTGAGTACTAGGTATGCGTATTTGGTACAATTTGATGTATCCTACCATTGTGTTCTGTAAGTCCCGGAATAAGTACTAGAAATTCTGTTCTCTTGTGTGTCTATCCTAGCCCGACTGATGGGCAGCGATACGGCGTAACGCGTCTCTGGATCGATGGACGAATAAGAGAATAGTGGGTAGACTGCTCAAATATAAGCTTTGCCTATTTTCAGTTATTTTACAATTTTTCTTGCAAAATTAAGATATTAATTACTTAAGGGTTTTTCTCGGTATAATTTTTATTGAAACATTAAATGTGGTGTTGTAAGTGGAGTTCTTACAAGAAAAAACTTAAATTATAGTTTGGTAACTTAATTGAATCAATTAAAAATTAAAATTTCATTGATGTAGAGATAAAAACGAAAAAATTTTAGGTTTATTGAAGAACTCTAAAGAGTTTTCCAAATATTACAATGTTTTTGTCAAATACCACTAAATGAATATTTCTGATTTAAAAATTTATTCTGAAATAGGAACACTGGTAAGTTATGCTGGAATTCTTCATAATGTTATTATTAAGCCACTGAATAAAAAATTACGGTGTTATTCCTTTATGCTTTATGTTATCTTTGAGTACGATAGTTTAAAACTACGTATTTTTTTAACAAAAATGAATAACTTATAAAGGAAGTGAAAGACATTTTTAAATTTAGTGTAAAGAAATAACTGAAAGACCGACTTTTAGTTTTTTAGTATCAAGTGGGACTATTTTTTTATTGCTCTTGCGACAGGCATTAATCTCCATTAATCTTGAATAGACGCGGCTCGCTGACTGACAGGTAGTTTATACAGATAGTTTTGTTTTAAAAGTCCCAATTCGAATTTTTGGATCTATTGTTCGTGTGCACTGATGTAGGGGATATAGAGTCCAACCGCAGACCTTAGAAATTTTGTGGTTCGACTTTTGTTAAGTTAAGTTTTGGCGAGGCGACCAAGCGTGGTCGAGTGTCAGTTCCCTAGAATCTGCCTCTCTTACTACGAAATCGATCAAGTGTTATAAATGTGCCCAGGAGTTTATTACAATGCATTCTTCGTTGCTGCAAGTGTTATAACCAACTGATTCATTTCAGAGGCTCAAGTTCTTTAATCAAAATAATAATCTCTTCTCATCATTTACCAACATTTTATTCTTGGATGCGACATATTTCCACCTTAACAGTTATATCAATAAATAGAATTACTATATTCGGGTCGATAAAATTCAAAATTAAAGCCTCAAAAGTCTTTACATTCCCCTAAAGTGATAGCTAGGGTAGCAATGTCGGCACGTGGAATAACTGGTACTTATTTGAAGATAACAGGGGCCGTGCAAGGATCGTTAATTTCTAGCGATCTGTAGAAATAATTGAGACCTTCTTTACACCTGCTTGGCAAATTTTTAATGTTTATAACCAGATAACCAGGTTTACGAAGGATGGAGCGATATTACATACTCCACACATATCTTTGTGATTCATACGGGAAATTTTCGAGAATAAATTGATTTCCAAAAAAAAAATAATCGACAATATTTAAAAAAAAATTAAGAGCTGGAGTTTGATATACAACAAAAGTTTTTTACATTTATCAATTTGTTTTTACTATAAATATTGGTAAGAACATCTTGCTTAAATACGTGTTTCGGCACCTGAATAACGTTGACAGATATCAGGGTATCCTGATCAATATTTCTAAGTTTATCCCTTTTAAAGTATGGAGATGATGGATGAAAATAATGCGACGCTATAACAAAGTAACGGTGTGGTTATTCTGCAAACATTTCGATAGTGTGAAATTACATTAAAGCTAAAGGAAATAACGATCTCTGTTTCCTAATCCTTTATTAAATTGCCCTACATTTTTTCATAAATAAAAATGCCCCAGATTTTATTTGTATTTTAGTTAGTTCAAAACATCAATAAAATGCTCTCTGTTATAATCTCGTTATCCTGACAAACAAAATTATCATTACAATGTACGTATGTTTTATTCAAGTTTTGTCTGTATGGTTAGAATAAATTCATTTGGTGATTGTTAACTACTTATATTTAGAATGCACCGATTGTGAAGTCGACAAGACCTGAATATTCAGCGAATGTAATTAGTCTAATTATAGAAATGCATCTTGAACAAAATATTCATAATCATTTATTAAAAAAGTTTGATGCTACAATAACCTCGAAGTTATAAATTTAACGACAACAGGTTTGTCTGGCTCGATAACTCACAAACGAAATGAGAGGTCAATTTCAAATTTGGTATACATATATATATATATATATATATATATATATATATATATATATATATATATATATATATATATATATATATATATATGTACGCAACAACCTACAACACAAGACTTTTAGGATTTGAAGAAAAAATCATCAAACGGGAAGAAGAACTTAAAAACATAAAATGGACAGTGTTGGGCTTAGCGGAAGTAAGAACAACAGGCGAGTCTTGTATCACCCTAAAAAGTGGGCATAAATTCTTCTATAAAGGCAATGAAAGTAAGAAAATTGGGAGACTACTTAGACACAAATGGATAGCAGAAAATGTTGTTCACTTCCAAATCATATCGGAAAGAGTGATTTCAGTAGACATACAGCTAAACAGAAGATGCAAATGTAAGATCATTTAGGTATATGCGCCGACATCAGACAGCGAGGAAGAAGAAATTGACCAATTCTACGAAGATATAAATAAAACATTGCTACACCATTCAACAAGATACATCATAATAATCGGTGACTTCAGTACCAAAATAGAGAAACCAACGAATACAAATGAGAAGAGTGTCGGGAAGTTTGGTTTGGGTACGAGGACCAGGAGAGGAGAAATGTTATCAAATTTTGTAAATGGAAATAACTTGTACGTTATGAATACATTTTTCCAAAAGCCAGAATATAGGCGCTGGACATGGCAAAGCCCAGATGGTAAAACAAAAAACTAAATTGATTATGTTTTATCAAATGACAAGAATATTGTAATCGACATGACAGTTCTGAACACGATAAGCATTGGCAGTGATCATAGGATGCTCAAAGCAAAAATAATAATAAATCTGAAGCAGGAGAGACGTTAATTGATAATGCATACAAAGATAAAGACACTAACAGAAATAATAAAGCAAAACACAGACAAATATCGGCAAGCATTGGAAAATCACATAACACACATAAATTACCGAACAGAATTGGATGAACTAAATACACAAATAATCAACAGCCTACTCATAACTGCAAAAGAAATAGCAACATCGAAAAAAGAAAAAAACAGAAAAATTAAGTAAAAGACCCGAAATCTCATGAAGCAGAGAAGATTATTAAGAAATGATGCTACAAATGGCAGACTAGAATTGGCAAAAATAGAGAAACAAATAAAGAAAAAGATCAGAGAAGACAGTATAGAAATTCGAAAATACAAGAAACTTTGAAAGAAGGAAAAATTTTGAAACACCTAAACAAACAAATGAATCAAGGGAGACTTCAATTGTTAAAACTTATAAATAACGATAACCAAGAGATCGCACAAATTAAAAAGATAAAGGAAGTTACAGAGAAACATTATCACAGATTATATGACACGAATATCGCCACTGCCCGGAAAAGAAGAAGGAAATAGAGTGATAGTAAGAAATGTGGGATCTGAAGAAATTCCCGATGTAACAACGGATGAAATAATGAACGCCCTGCAACCTATGCACAACAACAAAGAACCAGAGGACGATGAAATAACTATAGAAATGATAAAGTATTGCATCGATAATACAATATCTTCAAGCTCTATTTTACAGGTGCCTAATAGAAAGTAAAATACCAACATCTTGGGTAAACGCCTCGATTGTGCTTATTTTTAAAAATGGGAACAAATTTAAATTGGAGAATTACAGATCCATCAGCCTGTTTTTTTTTTTTTTTTTTTTTTTATTTTTTTTTATGGGTCTAGCACACGTGCTACAGGGAAATCCCTAAAGCGCTACAGGAGCGACACGTGTGCGGAGAAAGCGATTCACGTTGTTCTTGAATCGCTGTAGATTGTACTCGATGGGAAACACAGTCCTGGGCAAACTATTCCAAAGGTATGATGTTCTCCATATAAAAGACTGCTTGAAAAGCGTTGTACGAGGAGTAACAAGCTGAACCTCATACGAATGTGAAGTATTAGCGCGACGTGTACTCCTAACATGCACCGCTCTGGGAGGAATTAAGCGGGCCACATCCTTCGAACACTTTCCATGAAAGTACTTGTAGAATAGGCTCAAGTTGCCAACCGTTCTTCGATGTTCCAGCGAATCAAGGCCGTCGGTCAGTTCGGGTGTCCAATCAGACGAACAGCTCTTCTCTGGATAGAATCCAACAAATGCAGTGTATGTTTGGGAGCGGAGCTCCAAACATGGGAGCAGTATTCCATAGTTGGTCGAATTTGAGCTTTGTAAAGAATTAACAGTTGTTGTGGAGTGTAAAGCTTTCTGGTTCGAAACAATATTCCCAACTTTTGAGAAGCTCTCCTTGCTATGCCTGCAACATGTTCATGCCAGGACATATTTGCTCCCAAATTAACGCCTAACCGATTGAGTGACGATGTTAGGGGAATGGAGTGCCCCGACATAACTATGTCGGGTTCTGCAACGTTAACCCTTATAGAAAAAGCCTGGGTTTTTGTAGCGTTAAATTCCACTTGGTTACTGTCACCCCAAGACAGAATTTCTTCCAGGTCTTTGTTAAGTTGAATGACTTCCTGCTGTCTGCGGATATTCGTCTGAGTAGTCGACGTCCGAGCATTCAAAGTGAATGAAGAGATAAGTGTACTGTCATCTGCAAAGCTGTAGATTGGATTCTCGGTCTTTTCCAGCAGATCGTTAATATAAATAAGGAAGAGAGTAGGAGATAGTATGGAACCTTGGGCACACCGGCGTTGATAGTGAAGGTGTTAGAATGAAATCCGTCGACTGCCACTCGTAAAGAACGCTCTCTGAGGAAACATGAGAGCCACAAACAGAACTTTTCAGACATACCATAAGAACGTAACTTAGCCAACAGCCCATCGTGCCAAACACGGTCAAATGCCTTGGATATGTCAAGAGCAACCGCTCGAGATTCTCCAAAGTGTTCGATTGCGTTGTTCCAAACATGTGTTACATAAGTCAGAAGATCTCCTGTTGATCTATTTTTACGAAAGCCATATTGGTGATCACTAATAATGTTGAATCCTTCAAGATATTTTAGAAGATGCTGATTGATAGCCTTTTCCATGACTTTCGATATTATTGAGAGTAGTGCGATTGGTCGGTAGTTATTTGGCAAGGTCTTCTTGCCTTTTTTAGGTATCGGCTGAACTGTGGCACATTTCCGGCAGGAAGGAAATATTCCCTTTCTGTAGGATAGGTTGAAAAGTCTACAGAAAACTGGTGTTAGTTCCCTTGCACAGTTCTTGAGAACTATGGCAGGTATTCCGTCAGCGCCAGAAGCCTTTTTGGTGTCTAGCTTCATCAAAATACGTTTTATGATACGCTGTCTGAAGACAATATCGGGCATCCTTGACTGCGCTATGGGAATAGTAGGTGGTGTTTTTCCTTGGAAATCGACAGTAGAATGTGAAGCAAAGAGTTCAGCCAACAAGTTCGCTTTCTCAACAGGTGTCGTTGCAATAGAATTATCTGGCCGTGTGAGTGGTGGTATGGTGGATTTGGTGAAATTTTGACTAACTGACTTAGCGACTGACCAAAAGGACCTGGAATTGCCGGGACAAGCGAGAAGTTTGTTTCTAATCCGTTGATTGTGTATCTCCTTGGTTTCGTCGATAATTTCTTTGCATCTGTTCCTGGCACAAACAAAGATGTTACGATTTATGGTGTTAGGATCTTCACGCCACTGTCGGTATGCAAGATGTTTAGAAGCAATAGCTTCTTTGCATTTTAGGTCCAACCAAGGCTTGCCGTTGGAAGGGCATTTCTTCGAAAAAGGGATGTAAGCCTCCATACCGGCCAAAATAACATCGGAAACCTCCCTGGCGCAGTCAGATGGGTCGTCGGATCGAAAACAAACGTCCAACCAAGGGAAAAGTTCGAAAATATTCCATGAGATCTTCCCATTTAGCAGATTTGTAGTGCCAAATCTTGCGCGGTTTGGGCGCCTCTCTATCACTGATTGGTAGAATACTCGATGTCGAAAGTAGTCTATGGTCGGAAGAACCTAACGGCGGATTTACGCTGACAGTGTAAATCTCCGGATTGGTGGTTAAAAACAGATCAAGAAGACTGGCGAACTCTCCGTCTGAGTCAAGCCACAACTGATTGAAAATGATTCGGCTTCACGACCTTGTTCATCGGTAGTATTTGAATATTTAAGCCAGTTGATGTTGTGGACATTAAAGTCGCCCAGGATGTTCGGTACTATGCAAAATCCTCACTAGAATCATAACATATAGATTAACTAACAAATTAGGCAGTTATCAACTACGTGAACAAGGGGGATTTAGACGGGGATACAGCACTTTGGACCATCTTTGAACAATTAGATTACTAGTGGAAAAAGCAAATGAATATATGGATGTGGAATTGTGGATAGTAATGGTTGACTACGAAAAACATTTGATTCTGTAGAGTTATGGGCAGTCCTTAACGCCTTAAGTAACAGCAGAGTCGATGAAAGATACACAACTCTTCTTGAATATATATATAAAAATGCAACATCAGAAATAATGCTTGAAGAAAAAACAAATAAAATCAAAATTAAAAGAAGAATTAGACAAGTCGACTCGATATTCCCAAAGCTGTTCACGTTGACTCTAGAAGATATGTTCAAATCGATAAAGTGGGAAAATAAAGGAATATTAATGGAGGGTGCACGATTAAATCACTTAAGGTTCGCAGATGATGACACTCTGATCTCCAATACAAAAGAAGAATTGCAAGAAATGCTGATGGAGTTGAATAACAAGTCTCGAGAAATAGGTCTAAAAATAAATTTCACCAAGACCAAATATTTGAACAACGAAAGTGAAGATAACAGCCAGGAACTGTTAATAGAGGGTGAAAGAATAGGAAAGGTACAAACATTCATATATTTAGGACAAAAAATCGAAATATCAAAAAATAATTGACTTGGATAGAAAAGTCTCGTTAGCTTGGTCTGAGTTCGGAAGGTTATAATCTACATTTAAATTAGACATCCCAAATACAATAAAAACCAGAGTATTCGATAAATATGTACTGCCGGTATTAACATATGGTACTGAAACGTGGGCTTTAAATAGAAGTATAATAAATAAACTCCAAGAAACCCAAAGAGCAATGAAAAGAAAAAATCCAAGATTGTATTTCTAACATTGAGATACGAAGAAGATCAAAATTGACAGATGTAGTACAACGAATATGTATATTAAGGTGGAATTAGGCGGGGCATGTCGCAAAGATGAATGATAACAGATGGACACGCCGTACAGTTAAATATAGGCCTAGAGAACACAAAAGATGCAAAAAGCAAACAGCAAATCTCATTGGAGGCAACTTGGGGAGGATTACATCCTACTATGAATGGAATAAGCTAATGATGATGATATGTATATATATATATATATATATATATATATATATATATATATATATATGTATGTATATATATATATATATATATATATATATATATATATATATATATATATATATACATAAATAATATACATAAAATATATATATATATATATATATATATATATATATACATATATATATATATTTTTTTTTTTTTTTTTTTTTTATTGGTCTAGCACACGTGCTGCAGGGAAGTCCCTAAAGCGCTCCAGGAGCGGCACGAGTGCGGAAAAAGCGATTCACGTTGTTCTTGAATCGCTGTAAATTGTACTCGGTGGGAAACACAGCGCTGGGCAAATTATTCCAAAGGGATGACGTTCTCCATATAAAAGATTGCTTGAAAAGCGTCGTACGCGGAGTAACAAGCTGAACCTCATACGGATGCGAAGCACCAGCGCGACGTGTATTTCTAACATGCACCGCTTTGGGAGGAATTAAGCGGGCTACATCCTTCGAACACTTTCCATGAAAATACTTGTAGAACAGACTCAAGTCGCCAACCGTTCTTCGATGTTCCAGCGAATCAAGGCCGCCGGTCAATTCCGGGTCCCCAATCAGACGGACCGCTCTTCTCTGAACAGAATCCAACAAATGCAGTGTTTGTTTGGGAGCGGAGCCCCAAACGTGGGAGCAGTATTCCATAGTTGGTCGAATTTGGGCTTTGTAAAGAATTAACAGTTGCTGTGGGGTGTAAAGCTTTCTGGTTCTAAATAATATTCCCAATTTTTGAGAAGCTCTCCTTGCTATGCCTGCAACATGTTCATGCCAAGACATATTTGCTCCCAAACTAACGCCCAACAAATTGAGCGACGATGCTAGGGGAATGGAGTGCCCCGACATAGCTATGTCGGGTTCAGCAACGTTAACTTTTTTAGAAAAGACTGCCGCTTGGGTTTTTGTAGCGTTAAATTCCACTTGGTTACTGTCACCCCAAGATAGAATTTCTTCCAGGTCTTTGTTAAGTTGAACGACCTCCTGCTGTCTGCGGATATTCGTCTGAGCAGCCGATGTCCGAGCGTTCAAGGTGAATGAAGAGACAAGCGTACTGTCATCTGCAAAGCTATAGATTGGATTCCCGGTCTTTTCCAGCAGATCGTTAATGTAAATGAGAAAGAGAGTAGGAGACAGTATGGAGCCCTGGGGCACACCGGCGTTGATAGTGAGGGTGTTAGAAAGAAATCCGTCGACCGCCACTCGTAAAGAACGCTCTCTGAGGAAACATGAGAGCCACAAACAGAACCTTTCAGACATACCATAAGAGCGCAACTTAGCCAACAGTCCATCGTGCCAAACACGGTCGAATGCCTTGGATATGTCAAGAGCAACCGCTCGAGATTCTCCAAAGTGTTCAATTGCGTTGTTCCAAACATGTGTTACATAAGTCAGAAGATCTCCTGTTGATCTATGTTTACGAAAACCATATTGGTGATCGCTAATAATATTAAATCGTTCAAGATATTTTAGAAGATGCTCATTGATAACCTTTTCCATGACTTTCGATATTATTGAAAGCAGTGCAACTGGTCGGTAGTTATTTGGCAAGGTCTTCTTACCTTTTTTAGGTATCGGCTGAACCGTGGCACATTTCCAGCAGGACGGAAATATTCCCTTTCTGTAGGATAGGTTAAAAAGTCTACAGAAAACTGGTGTTAGTTCCCTTGCACAGTTTTTGAGAACTATGGCAGGTATTCCGTCAGCGCCAGAAGCCTTCTTGGTGTCTAGCTTCATTAAAATACTCTTTATGATGCGCTGTCTGAAGACAACATCGGGCATCCTTGACAGCAATATGGGAATAGTAGGTGGTGTTTTTCCTTGGAAATCGACAGTAGAATGTGAAGTAAAGAGTTCAGCCAACAAGTTCGCTCTCTCAACAGGTGTGGTTGCAATGGAATTATCTGGCCGTGTGAGTGGTGGTATGGTGGATTTGGTAAAGTTTTGACTAACTGCCTTAGCGACTGCCCAAAAGGATCTGGAATTGTTGGGACAAGCGAGAAGTTTGTTTCTAATTCGTTGATTGTGTGCCTCCTTGGTTTCGTCGATAATTCCCTTGCATCTGTTCCGGGCATGAACAAAGATGTTTCGATTTAAGGTGTTAGGATTTTCACGCCATTGTCGGTAGGCAATATGTTTAGAAGCAACAGCTTCTTTGCATTTTCGGTCGAACCAAGGTTTGCCGTTGGAGGAGCATTTCTTCGAAAAAGGGATGTAAGCTTCCATACCAGCCAAAATAACATCGGAGACCTCCCTGGCGCAGTCAGATGGGTTATCGGATCGAAAACAAACGTCCATCCAAGGGAAAGTTCGAAAGTATTCCATGAGATCTTCCCATTTAGCAGATTTGTAGTGCCAAATCTTGCGCGGCCTAGGCGCCTCTCTGTCACTGATTGGCAGGATACTCGATGTCGAAAGCAGTTTATGGTCAGAAGAACCTAACGGCGGATTTACGGTGACCGTGTAAATCTCCGGATTGGTGGTTTAAAAACAGATCAAGAAGACTGGCGAACTCCCCGTCTCGATCAGGGATCCGTGTTGGTTCGTCAATAAGCTGAGTTAAGCCATGACTGATTGAGAAAGATTCAGCTTCACGACCTTGTTCGTCGGTAGTATTTGAATATTTGAGCCAGTTGATACTGTGGACATTAAAGTCGCCCAGGATGGCAATTTCGGCACTTGGATAGTTACTTTGTAAATGATCGATGGTGTCTGCAAGAGAAGCGAAAAGTGTTCGAAAATTGGTATCACTTGGTGGTCGATATAGGATACAAATGAACCTTGTGGTTTGTTGAGTCGTATTTTTAACCACATAACATCAAAGTTTGGGGGCTCCAGAGCTTCTTCTCGTTGACAAGAGAGGTCGCTTCTGACAAAAAGGCAGATTCCAAAGTTACGCCTAAATCGGGAATAGAAGTCGTACCCAGGATAAAGATAGTTGACCGTGCTGGTCGATGGACTGACCTTGGTTTCACATAGAGCGAGTACATGAGGTTTATCTGATTGCAGGTGTTGATGCACTGAATTTATGTTCGAGTTTATACCTCGTATGTTGCAAAAATCTATCTTAAAATTATGATGTCTGCAAGTCGACGCCTCCGAACCAGCCCCTACCCGGAGATCCGAACGGGGGGCCATTCTACCTTTGGAACTTCTTGCATCCAGGCGCCTCATCATGCTCTTTGGTCCCACAGTAGTTAATGTGGAATTTTCCTGTTCTGTCACATGTTTATCTTTGCCTTCTTTGGCTTTGATCCAGTGGGTGTTATTATTGGGTAGTTTGGGTTCTGACCAGATACTTTTCCAATGATCTGTGAGTTCTTGTTTGTTTGATGGTTCGGTCACTGCTGTCTGTTTGCTGTGCATAGTTTTCCGGTAGAAATGTGTTTGGCTTCTTCGGAAGAGGTTGTTGGTATCTTTCCTCTCATTTGGTTCTTTGTATCTACGAAGTCTTGCGGCATATACGGATAATTTTTGTTTCAGAGTATCCAGGATTTCTGGCAGTGTTCTGTCGGGAGACCCGGACTTGATCTTGTTTATACTCTGCGTGACTCGTTTGGACACGTTCCCGTTGATAAACTGGGTAAGGTGTCCTAGATATCTCCTGATGTTGTTGATTTGGTTTTCTATTCTTATTTGCCGTTTGAATTTTGGTTTTGTGCTGTTGGGATTTCTTTGTCGTTGCGGGAGTTTTTGATTAAATACTTCGTCGGTTGCGTTTGGGATTGATGGTGGTGGGTCTAGGCGGCGAGTGATTCCCTTCTCAGTGGTTTCTTTGTCAGGACTTGTGCTTTTATCAAAGCAACGCATGGTGTGTTCGTTTGTTCCTGTAGTATAACTCATGCGTTGCCTTGACTTTCCCGCCTTGGTGGGTGTCGGTTTACTCGCCGGCACAACACTTTTGGCAGGTCCATTGTCAGTTGCCCGGTCTTCATCGTTTTGGTCGAGCTGCCATTTTCCGCGACGTCCTCGACCGTTACGTCGCTCGCCCGATGCTTCTTTTATTGGTCTACTGTTGTTTGGGATGTTTTTAGTGTTTTGTGGTGTCAGAAGCTCAAAGTGTCCCGACATTGGGTTGCCTGTTAGTAGAAGGTAAATAGTTTCGGTGTGTTTTCTTGTGCTTATTATTGTTGGCTTGTCCCTAAAAGTTATTTTTGTATCTCTTGTTCTTCGTTGTTTTGAGAAGATATGAAAGTTGCTATTCTGGGTTTCCGAGAGGGCAAGTATCTCTAGGCTCGTTCCATAGGTGCCATTTTTCCTCATATAGTTATAGTAGTTATTGAAGTCTTTCATATCGTCGTCCCCAATTAATGAAAATGTGTTAAGTTCCGACCAGTTTTGTTGTATATATCTTAGAGCAGCCTCTCGGAGTCTTTCATGATGGTTTTGGTGGCCATATAAGTGTAAGCTAACTGCACGGAAAAGGCAATTTCCATCACCTACAATGTCGGATCTGGTAAAAACTATCGGGAGTAGTTTCAGCTGAGGCGGTTGGTTGGATCGTTTGTCGTTGTTGTTGTTGTGGGGGTGCTGTAGCTGTTTGTACGACAGGGGTCCGCCTCCTCAGCACCCTGCCATTATCACTAGTATAATTATTATTTTGTGACATAGTGTTCCCACGAGTATCCTAGGAAAGAATGGTCGACTGCGGCAGAGCCTGGATGCCACAGCAAGGCTACTTACACCCGGAGGGCGCCCGGTATCCGGGGGAACCGTTTGCGACTCATAAACGCTGAGCCATTCATCTTCTCGGCACGGTAAACACCTTAAGATTGCGTTTTTTGTTACATATAATCTGGACAACACAAGACAGCACAACATGACTCAGGTACCTCGGGATCGTCAATGCCCGTACTAGGAGAATCCTGGGATTCCCCTAGCCCTTGAGGGCTATATATATATATATATATATATATATATATATATATATATATATACATAAATATATATATATATATATATATATATATATATATATATATATATATATATATACATAAATATATATTTTTTATATATATATATATATATATATATATATATATATATATATATATATTTATATGTATATATATATATATATATATATATATATATATATATATATATATATATATGTATATATATATATATATATATATATATATATATATATATATATATATATATATTTATGTATATTATTTATGTATATATATATATATATATATATATATATATATATATATATATATATATACATATATATATATATATATATATATATATATATATATATATATATATATACATATCATCATCATTAGCTTATTCCATTCATAGTAGGATGTAATCCTCCCCAAGTTGCCTCCAATGAGATTTGCTGTTTGCTTTTTGCATCTTTTGTGTTCTCTAGGCCTATATTTAACTGTACGGCGTGTCCATCTGTTATCATTCATCTTTGCGACATGCCCCGCCTAATTCCACCTTAATATACATATTCGTTGTACTACATCTGTCAATTTTGATCTTCTTGTTATCTCAATGTTAGAAATACAATCTTGGATTTTTTCTTTTCATTGCTCTTTGGGTTTCTTGGAGTTTATTTATTATACTTCTATTTAAAGCCCACGTTTCAGTACCATATGTTAATACCGGCAGTACATATTTATCGAATACTCTGGTTTTTATTGTATTTGGGATGTCTAATTTAAATGTAGATTATAACCTTCCGAACTCAGACCAAGCTAACGAGACTTTTCTATCCAAGTCAATTATTTTTTGATATTTCGATTTTTTGTCCTAAATATATGAATGTTTGTATATGTATACTTTCAGGAAAGGAAATAGAATATTAAAGGCGGGGATGCTTATAGTTAAAGAATATCCTTTTGCATTGAAACTGGCAAATTCAAAATTGATGACCGAGGAGGGCGGAATATGTTTCACAAAAAACCGTTTCTTATAGTGAACCTCTAAAAACTTACACCCTTGTAAATTCAGTGGTTGCGAGGGGGAGATTTTCCATCCTTTATTTCTAAGAGATGATCTTTTCTACATCCCTAAGGGCGGGGGGCAAAACGTGGTTGCAAAGGAAGCACTTGGGTTTTTTTTACCAATTTTTTTGCAATACGGTGTATTAATTTCTGTTTCTAAAATTCCGCATCAGTAACATCCGTTTTCTACGTTTAATTTTTTCGTCGAGTTTGTCGCTGGTACAACGTCACAAATTTTTAGTGGTTAATAATTTTTCATAATTAACAGTTATAGTGGTAACAACAGAAATAGGTGACTGGAACATCAATGACGTGGTTCAGTTAATTCGTATTTTTTTGTTCGGTCGCTTCCCCGTCTAAATAACGATTAAACCCCACCAACGTTGCTTATGTGTCGAAACATTTGTATCTCGCGGAAGTTTATTACATTGCTAAGAACCCCACCTTTCGCAATGCTTATGGAATGAACGCAATAATTGCAGTTCTAATTAAAATAGTCGATATTAACATTAAGACAAAAAAAAATGTGCGGTGTGGAAGTACTGATTCAATTTGTAGCTTCTTATGGTGTGTTTGTTTTTATGTATTATAAACCAATCTCAAACTCTGTCGCTGGTTCCCGGTGTTGTCGAATGCTAATGCGGTCTCGACTACTTACTTTACTTTTCCGAAACATTATCTTAAGCTGTTGATATTCAATATGTTGCAACAACTCTCTCTTTGGCAAAATACAGTTGTAAAGCGCAGGTATCTGTAAGTTCTGGACAGTGTAGTAGATGTGGATTGTTTTGGATTGCCTCGTATTCATACGTTTCGCTTTAAACGAATATATTCCATTTTTTAATATTTACTAAACAGCTTGTGAATTAAGTTTTTATTTAGAGGTCTCTATATTGTGAATGGTTGAAAGTGACCTGATGGCAGTTCCTTCAAGTCAAAAGGTGTGCAGCTGATTCATTTAGCTATAGCTCATTGCGATGCGATTCTAGTGACTTGCCCTCATGTATAGCAACCCTTGTTAGAAAACATTTCCTATGTTTCTAAGTCTTTATCTTTCGAGCATTTGGTCATAAACATTATACGATACACTTTATTTGATAAGGCATAGAGCAATAAGCTATATTATAAGCAAATATTAGCTAATTAACCAGTGATCAAAAATACATATAAGTGTAGGCGCTAGGTCGTTTTACTAAATTTATAATCTACGATTTTACACGTAATACTATATTTCTTCAAATCTGATATGCACCTTTTTTTACGATTTCACAAGTCCGCAATGAAGCAGCACATTCGATTTGATGAGCACATTAGATTTGGTACTAGAGTAAAATTCAAAAAAAGTACTTATTTGGTGAGGTTCTGGAGCGAGTGGTTGGGTAAGGGACGTGACGAAAGAACTACCAGCTTATCAGTTAGAAGCAAATGGGTTCTGGTATTGCTGCAGGAAATGCTCATGTCTGTACTGACATGTATAATTGGCGCTCAAGGCTGTGCATTCTTCGATGCTAAACCTTTTTTCAATTTGAGGTCTCCCAAATCCTGCTGTGCATTCATCATCATTATTAGCTTATTTCATCCATAGTCGGATGTAGGCCGCCCCAAGTTATCTCCACTGAGCTCTGTTGTTTACCTTTTGCATCCAGTCGTGTCCCGATAATCTTTTTATGTTATTTGTCCATCTTGTCTGCGGTCTACTTCTGCATCTTTTCTGTTCTCTAGGCCTCCATTTAACCATACCGTGTGTCCATCTGTTATCATTCATCTCTGCGATATGCCCAGCCCAATTCCACCTTAATGTACCTATTCGTCGTATTACATCTGTCACTTTTGATCTTCTTCGTATCTCGATGTTAGAAATACGATCTTGGAGTCTAATGTTTAGGCATTCTCCTTTCCATTGCTCTTTGGGTTACTGGAGTTTATATATTATACTTTTATTGAAAGCTCACGTTTCAGTCCCATATGTTAATACCGGCAGTACATATTGATCGAACAATCTGGCATTTATTGTATTTGGGATATCCAATTTAAATGTGAATTGTAACCTTCCGAATGCAGATCAAGCTAACGAGACTCTTCTATCCAAGTCAGCCTTTAAATTATTCTTCAGTTTCGTGATTCAAATATTTGGTTTTGGTGAAGTTTATTCTTAGACCTAATTCTTGAGAGTTGTTATTTAATTCTTCTTTTGTATTGGCGATCAGAGTGACACGATCTTCGAACCAAGTAATTTAATTGTTCAGCATCTATTAGTATTCCTTTAGCGATTGCGTATGTCTCCTAGAGTAAACGCGAACAGCTTTGGGGATATTGGATCGCCTTGTATAATTCCTCTTTTAATTTTGATTTTATTTAATTTTTTCTTCAAGCATCATTTGTGATGTGGCTTTTTTATATATGTGCTGTGCATTAGACGCGAGTAAATACAGAGTATTGTATTTAGTAAGCAATTTAAAACCTTCAGATAGTTTGTCGGATATTATATAGAAAAACTTTTGCAAGAATTATTTTATAATAAAATAATTTATAGAAAGTAATTGTTCGTAGGATAAGTATAATATCGATGAAGACCAGATGTGGTCGAAACGTTTCAACACCAAATTGATAGAAAATATAATTTTCCAAAAGTCAAGTTTTGCCTAAATTAATCAAGAACCACATTCCTAAGAAGAAAAAACAAAAAGAATATCTAAAACTGATTCAAGAAACGTCTTCAATTTTTAATATATATATATATATATATATATATATATATATATATATATATATATATATATATATATATATATTTATGAGGAGAAGAGATGAGCAATCAAAGATCTATAGGCTCTAGTATCTGCTTTTTATTTTTTTGTTATCAAGCTTTCGCTGCCTAATTGGTAGCTTCTTCTAGATACTGAAATGTTAACAAGGTACAGAAAAACAAAGTTAAGACGCTCGTTATGACATGTGATTTATAAATTTATAAGGTTGTATAAGAAATTACTTACAAAATTTAGCAGTTAATTCATTTCTGGTGAATATAAAAAAATTTGCATTTCGTTGGCCAGGTAGTAAGTAAAATCACAAAAAAAAAAAGATTAGCTTTACACAAAAGTGAAAGCAAACATAAACCTAACGCAACCAGTTTGAGTTTACACGTAAATAATACAGACCACAGAGTACAATATAATAACAGCTTCATTCTGGATGTTGAAACTAATTACTTCAGAAGAAGTTTCTGTTAATCACAAAAAAGACAAACAAGGATTGAGCTCTATTTACATCTATTTGCTAACATAATATCACACCAAACCAACAAAAATAACGAGTTTCATTTACTTTAAATACTTTAAATTACTCTATGAGTTCTTTTGTTATAAAATTAGAGAATAAATATGATAAATAATAAATAACTTATTCAATAATAGCATTCACCAAAACTTACTGAATCTCTAACTTTAATGTTTGGGTTTTTTATCGACCTGCTGAGTACCAACAATATCCGGTTCGGACTCAAATATTACTAAAAAGTTACTAAATAGGATGCCAAAAATTTAAAATGGAGTACCATTTCAACATCTTGGTCTTTCTCATAGTGGTTTCTGTCTCAAAAAAGTGTTTTCAAATAATGTTAGCAGTATTTTATTTTCTGATACCTGTGTCCTTTTGTCATGTTTTTTGTGTTTATACTTGCTACCTGGCCAACGAAATGCAAATTTTATTGTATTCGCCAGAGATGAATTAACTGCTGAATTTTCTATGTAATTTCTTATACAACTTTACAAATTTATAAATCACATATCATAACGAGCGTCTTAACTTTGTTTTTCTGTACCTTGTTTGCATTTCAATATTCAGAAGAAGCTACCAATTAGGCAGTGAGCTTGATAACAAAAAATAAAAAGCAGATACTAGAGCTTATAGATCTTTGATTGCTCATCTCTTCTCCTCATAACGGCGTTCCCCAGTAGTTAAACTTCCGATTGTTTGTTACCAGTGCCCTGTTACTGCCCTTCCTTTTTTCTATGTATATATATATATATATATATATATACATATATATATATATATATATATATATATATATATATATATATATATGTATATATATATATATATATATATATATACATATATATATATATATATATATATATATATATATATATATATATATATATATATATATGTATTATATGTATGTACATATACCACTAAGTACTATATTTTGTATTTGAGATTTTTTTTTCCTTTTCAGAAATTTATTGCAATCTTCAAATCGTCCAGTATTCAGACAGAAATGAGATAAGTATTTCAAATCACCATAATGTTTCTCCACCAGCAACTATAATGGCACCAAATGCAAATTTTCCGATAAAAACAATAAGGAATAATACTATTGGTACAAAAAAGCGAAAGCGGAAAAGACGCAAAAAGAAAATACAATCAGTTAACCAATCTACAACTGATATTTCTGTACCTAAGATAAAAGTCAGTGTTGTCGAAGATAATTTTTTAAATATAAATTTAACATCTACTAAAAGGCCCAGAAGAAGACGGGTTAAAACAAGAAGAAGAAGTGGAAGAAGGAGGCAAAATAATACATCTGTAGCATATTCGTTAACACCCAATTCTACACTTGGCATGTTTTATCTAATTTGTAATTCATAGTTCATTATATTAGTATTGAAATATGCATTAGAGATTTGTTCGTAAAAAGTCACATTTTAAGTTTTCTCCCTTCGTTCTAAACATTATCTTACGATCTTATCTGTTAATACAAAAAAAAGTAATTTAGTTCATATTATTGGTTATTTAATATTTATAACTTAAAAATATGATGTAAAAAAGGAATTCTAAGTACTTTGGGTCCTTATATTATTTAAAAAGTAGCTTAAATAAACTATAAACTATCAATAAATGAACTAAGTTAGTTGCCTAAATGCTATTGCTATTAAATTACTGATTATTGCCTGGTTCCGAAACAAATTTTGTTATTCTATTTTAGAAATAAGAAGTTTGATTTTACCAGTTATGCCAACTCCAAAACCTACAATGATAAATAACACTAGAAGAGCAAAAATAAATAAGCCAGATATAAAAAATTCAAGATGTAGTAAAAATAATGGAGGATGTTCTCACTTATGTCTTCCAAAAGGACTTCAGAAATGTCAGTGTTTTAAAGGATTTAGATTAGCTGTTGACAAAAAAAGTTGTATAGGTATGTTAAATTACGGACGAGTTTTACCACAAAAAATGATTCCTTGTTTATTATTTCCGTACACACAGTAAGAAATAAAGGTTTTTATAAGTTGCCGAAAAAAACTGATATACAAAAGTAGATATCCTTCTCAAATTGGTCAATGTAGTTTTTTTTATTAGACATCGGACACGCCTTGTCGGGTTTAGTTACTACAAGAGCGGGATATGCACAAAGGTGTATTTGAGAATTCGTAAGGTCCTGAACCGCTGTAAGTTGTAGTCGGTGGGAAAGGCAGTCTGAGGCATTTGCCGCAAAAATCAGGTTCTCCATATAAAAGAGTTATTGCAGAGGAGTTGGTACTAGATATGACGAGCTGATCCTAGTACAGCTAACTTATTGCGTTGCTTGTATTTTAGTATACATTGTTTTGGAAGGACTCGAGCGATCCATTTCCGTTGACACTTCCGTTCCAAAGAATCAAGGTTTGTGGTGAGTGCCCGGGTCCCTAATTGGGTGAATAACTCTTTTTTGGATAGAATTCAACAAATGTAGAGCGAAATGAGATTTTAAAACAATATTTCATCGATGGTCGAATTTAAGCTTCGTATAGGATTGAACGTTCTTTATTACGAAATAAGATTCCTAGGTTTTGAGAAGGTTTCTTTGGTACGTATGCAACATGATGAAGCCTAAACATATTTGCCCTCAAGTTAATGCTCAGTAAATTGAGTGATAATGTTAGTGGACGGAGTGTCCCGACATTACCTTGTCGAGTTCGACGTTTACTTTTGTTAGAAAAAACTGGTTCCTGGAGTTTATATATCATTAAATTCCACTTGGCTGTTGTTATTTCAGGACAGAATTTCACCCAGGATCTTGTTAGATTGTATAAATCGGAAAGACATTCATCAACAGTCGCTGATAAAGAACGATCTCTAAGGAAATTCGATAGCTTTAAGCAAAGCCTTTCAAGACTGGGTAAAATGGAATTGGATAAATTGCTTAAGCATATACATATTTTAAGATACGTGATAAAATTATGGATTATTACGTTGTGGGCGTAGTGTTGAGGTTACGAAGTTATATTTTCATACTTGTTACGTTTCCACGGATTGTTAAATGGATATTAGGATTGGCAGCGGTGAACTGGACTTCGTATTTATTTACATGATGTAGTAGCAGCAGATTATTATAAAACATGAAAGATAAATACTGCTTTCATCAGCAGCGTGGTCGAACTTCTTGGATTTATCAAGGAAAATCGGTTAGAACTCTCTACAACGTTCAATTGCGTTGGTTCCAATATTGATAACATAAGTTATTAGAACTCCTGTTGATTTTACTTATGAGTTATATCGACGACAGACTGTCAAAAGTAAGTTCTTGATATAATGCTAAAAATACCGCCAACATATAAAAGATATTGATTTTAAACGCATGTATGATGATATACTCTCAGCTGCACTTTAATTAATAACCTGTTAACAGAAAATTTTTATTTCAATTTAAGTTCTATCATATTTTGATTTTTAGATATAAATGAATGTACCACCAACACTCATGACTGTCAAATGAATTGTACTAATACAATAGGCTCTTATAGATGTTACTGTCCACGTGGTCTAAGATTAAGCTTAGATGCCAAATCATGTCTAGATGTCAATGAGTGTTTACTAAGAAACGGACATGGACCTTGTCAAGATACATGTAAAAACACTTATGGCGGTTATAAATGTAACTGTAATGGTTTAAAGGGTACCACACTTGGAGAAGATCTTCATAGTTGCGTTGATATGGACGAGTGTTCAAAAGGTAGGATGAAAGGCTAATTGGGACAAAATTCTTAAAATGGAACTCAGCCTTCTACATATGCCTTTTTACTATTGCATGGGAAGCTTATGTTGTATTATTACATTTCAGTTTTTCCGTTTTTAGTAAAGGAACCCGCACATTTCCTACGGAAATTTTCTTTAGGTCAGAAATTGGATATGTTGTATGTTTTGACCTCCTGATCAAAAGTTCTCACGGGACCAACGTTCCAAAATGGACAGTTTTTTGAGACTTAGTCATTTATAGGGGTCCTTATGGGGATATCCATTCGTACTGGTTTGACGTGATTTGCAACGCCTTTCCACATATAAACGTGGTTATTCATGCATGATATACCTAAGTGCCTTTGAACATGTATAAACATATGAATATCCATATATATATATTATTATATATATATATATATATATATATATATATATATATATATATATATATAAATATATATATATATATATATATATATATATATATATATATATATGGATATTTACATGTATGTGGGTGCATTTTCGAAGGTACGAGCTTGCAATGTCACTTAGGTATACCATGCATAAATAATCATGTTTATATGTGAAAAGGCATTGCAAATCACCTCAAACTAGTACCGAACCGATATCCACATTTTTTTATGGATCTAGCACACGTGCTGCGGGGAAGTCCCTAAAGTGCTACAAGAGCGACATGTGGGCGGAAAAAGCCTTTCACTTTGTTCTTGAATCACTGTAAATTGCACTTGGTGGGAAACACACTCCTGGGCAAATTATTCCAAAGAGATGATGTTCTTCATATAAAAGACTGCTTGAAAAACGTTGTACAAGGAGTAACAGGTTGAACCTTATACGGATGTGAAGTATTAGCGCGACGTATATTTCTAACATGCACCGCTCTGGGAGGAATTAAGCGGGCTACATCTTTCGAACACTTTCCATGAAAATACTTGTAGAATAGGCTCAAGTCGCCAACCGTTCTTCGGTGTTCCAGCGAATCAAGGCCGCCGGTTAGTTCCGGGTCTCCAGTCAGACGAACAGTTCTTCTCTGAATAGAATCCAACAAATGCAATGTATGTTTGAGAGCGGAGCCCCAAACATGGGAGCAGTATTCCATAGTTGGTCGAATTTCAGCTTTGTCAAGAATTAACAGTTGTTGTGGAGTGTAAAGCTTTCTGGTTTGAAATAATATTTCCCAACTTTTGAGAAGCTCTCCTTGCTATGATTGCGACATGTTCACATGCCCAGGACATATTTGCTCCCAAACTAACGCCCAACAAATTGAGTGACGATGTTAGAGGAATGGAGTGCCCCGCCATATCTATGTCGGGTTCAGCAACGTTAACTTTTTTAGAAAAAACTGCCGCCTGGGTTTTTGTAGCGTTAAATTCCACTTGGTTACTATCACCCCAAGATAGAGTTTCTTCCAGGTCTTTGTTAAGTTAAATGACTTCCCGCTGTCTGCGGATATTCGTCTGAGTAGCCGATGTCCGAACGTTCAAAGTGAATGAAGAGATAAGTGCACTGTCATCTGCAAAGCTGTAGATTGGGTTACCAGTCTTTTCTAGCAGATCGTTAATATAAATGAGAAAGAGAGTAGGAGACAGTATGGAGCCCTGAGGCACACCGGCGTTGATAGTGAAGGTGTTAGAAACAAATCCGTCGACTGCCACTCGTAAAGAACGCTTTCTGAGGAAACAGGAAACATGAGAGCCACAAGCAGAACTTCTCAGACATACCATAAGAGCGTAGCTGAGCCAACAGTCCATCATGCCAAACACGGTCAAATGCCTTGGATATGTCAAGAGCAACCGCTCGAGATTCGCTAAAGTGTTCAATTGCGTCGTTCCAAACATGTGTTACATAAGCCAGAAGATCTCCCGTTGATCTAGGTTTTCGAAAGCCACACTGGTGATCGCTAATAATGTTGAATCCTGTTTTAGAATATGCTGATTGAGAGCCTTTTCCATGACTTTCGATATTATTGAAAGCAGTGCTACTGGTCGGTAAGTATTTGGCAAGGTCTTCTTGCCTTTTTTAGGTATCGGCTGAACTGTGACCTTCCAGCAGGAAGAAAATATTCCCTTTCTGTAGGATGGGTTGAAAAGTCTACAGAAAACTGGTGCTAGTTCCCTCGCATAATTTTTTGAGAAACTATGGCAGGTATTCCGTCAGCGCCAGAAGCTTTTTTGGTGTCTAGCTTCATTAAAATACGTTTAATGGTACGCTGTCTGAAGACAATATCGGGCATCCTTGACTGCTCTATGGAAATTGTAGGTGGTGTTTTTCCTTGGAAATCGACATTAGACTGTGAAGCAAAGAGTTCAGCCAACAAGTTCGCTTTTTCAACAGGTGTCGTTGCAATAGAATTATCTGGCAGTGTGAGTGGTGGTATAGTGGATTTGGTGAAATTTTGGCTAACTGCCTTAGCGACTGACGAAAAGGACCTGGAATTGTTGGGACAAGCGAGAAGTTTGTTTCTAATTCGTTGATTGTGTGCCTCCTTGGTTTGTTCGATAATTTCTTTGCATCTGTTCTGGGCATGAACAAAGGTGTTATGATTTATGGTATTAGGATTTACACGCCATTGTCGGTAGGCAAGATGTTTACAAGCAACAGCTTCTTTGCATTTTTGCAAACCAAAGCTTGCCGTTGGAAGGGCATTTTTTCGAAAAAGGAATGTAAGCTTCCATACTAGTCAAAATAACATCGGAAACCTCCCTGGTGCAGTCAGATGGGTCGTCAGATCGAAAACAAACGTCCAACCAAGGGAAAGTTCGAAAATATTTCATGAGATCTTCCCATTTAGCAGATCTGTAGTGCCAAATCTTGCGCGGTTTTAGCCTCTCTGTCTCTGAGTAAATCTCCGGATTGGTGGTTAAAAACAGATGAAGAAGACTGGCGAACTGTTCCTCTCGATCAGGGATCCGTGTTGGTTCATCAATAAGCTGAGTTAAGCCCACAACTAATTCAGCTTCATGATCTTGTTCGTCGGTAGTATTTGAATATTTAAGCCAATTTCGGCATTTGAATAGTTAATTTGTAATTGATCGATGGTGTCTGCAAAAGAAGCGAAAGGTATTCTAAAGTTAGTATCAGTTGGTGATCGATAGAGGATACAGATGAACCTTGTGGTTTGTTGAGTCGTTATTTTTAACCACATAACATCAAAATTTGGGGCTCCAGAGCCTCGTCTCGTTGGCAAGAGAGGTCGCTTCTGACAAAAAGACAGATTCCAAAGTTACGCCTAAATCGGGAATAGAAGTCGTACCCAGGATAAAGATAGTTGATTGTGCTGGTTGATGAACTGACCTTGGTTTCACAGAGAGCGAGTACATGAGGTTTATTTGATTGCAGGTGTTGGTGCACTGAATTTATGTTCGACTGTAAACCTCGTATGTTGCAAAAATCTATTTTAAAGTTATGATCTCTGCATGTCGACGCCCCCCCCCCCCCATTGTCCAGCTTACTGCGTTTGAGCATTTGGGCCGTGGTTGTCGTTCCGCCTCTCACCTCTTTGTTGCAGGAGTGCGCAGGTTGGTTAGTCCCCTCGCTCTTCCGCAGCTTTTTAAAACGGCGTATGGTCGCGCGGCTGTCACATAAATAACTCAATCTCAAAAACTGTCCGTTTTTGACCGTTGGTCCCATGAGAACTTTTCATCAGGGGGTCAAAATCTACAACATATCCAATTTCTGACCAATTTGACCTAAAGCCAATTTCCGCAAGAAACGTGCGGGGTCCTTTTGACAAACAAATAAGTTCAAAAAACTTTCGTACTCTTTTTGACATGTGATATGATTTAGATTTCAAGTTTGTGCATCAACAAATTTTTAGATACAATAAAGAATTAAGATAAAAATAAGTCCTTACATCTAAGTACACATGACTAGTTTATTACAAAGTTATACATTAGTCATCATTCAGTTATTTTTAATCTTAATTTTCTTGTAAGGTGTTTCTTATCCTTTATAGAGAATATAATTTTTTGTTACAGATCTTTTGCCTTATGAAATATAAAAATTCTCATCAGAATATAAAGAAATATGGTATTTACTTACAACTCTCTTAGAGATATTTTGCAACGCTTATTTTGTAGGCCACTGTCTTTATCTTTATGTGAGGCATGCGCCCACCGTTTGGAGCTTACGCAGTAGTAAAGGGAAGAAATTAAATATAAGGACTCAGCTGTTATCGTTATTTGCAGCATGCGCTCACCATTCAGAGCTTGCGCAGTATTGAAACAAAATAAGAGGATCCTTTATTAAGGATAACGATTTCCCTTATTTATGAACTTATAAGGGAGGTTATTTGTAGTTCGTTATTCTTATCGCTATTATGGTAGGGCTTGTTTTTTTTTTCCTACTTAGGTATACAATCTCCGCACACATGCCTCTCCTGGAGCGCTTTGGGGACTTCCCTGTAGCACGTGTGCTAGACCCGTAATAAAGAAAATACAAACCACTAAGAAAGTTGATAATCTTTTATTACAAATAAAACTGACACCAGTCAATTAATATTTAGAATATGTTGGGATTTTGCAATCTTTGTCACAATGCATTACAGTGTGTGTAGTGCCAATTTCAAATGAAATTTTATTTATCGCACATTCGTATTCGTGTACCTTGGAAATATTGAAGGAACTGATAGAAACCTGCTAGACACAATTTTAATTTAGATACTTGTATTAACCCATCAAATACTAATAATCGATGTCTTTAACCATGAAATGAATGAAAAAAAAGAATGAAATTATAGAAGATGAATACTAACTTAACCTTGCAATTCTTTCGCGTTAATATTGCGCATGCTTGAGATAATGAGATGTGAAAAATAAGCGTTGCAAAATCTCTCTAATAAGTAAACCATTTTATACCTTGTATAAGGTATTGCACAAAAAACATGTTAACTAAAAACCAATTGATAAATGAAAAACAGCTTTGGTGGATATCAAACTTGGAAATTATTTTTTGAAAACGATGCTATCTAAATGCGAACCGTTTTGTTCCCAGCAAGCAGATAGAGAAATTAGTAATAACTGCTTGAGACGTCCTTCTCGTGATCACTACCGTTTTTTATCGGATATCTTCTTTTAACTGTTTCCAGGGAGCAAAGATTTAACCGCAAGTTCTTCTTTTGAGATTAACTGACAAGAAAAAATCGATCGGTCGAATTAGGGTTACGTTATGTGATCATTTTTAGAAGTCAATATATTCAAAAAAATTGTTCCAATGACTTGCACAGACAGGAAGCTTTGGGTTGATGGTATACTTTCGGCTTACTATATAACCGTCTCCTTACGTCGCTACAACGGATGGGAGGGATCATAGACATAGAGGATGGACTGAGTGTTCTGTATCCCGCTCTGAAGTAAATATGGACCCAAAAGTGTGATAGAGACAAAGCGAATGAGCGGCCAGTAGCTGTTTCTTTCTAGAATGCCGCTAAGCTACGGCGCTTTTGAAAATAATATTTGTAAGTGTTCTGGTTGAATTAAAATCGAGTGGGGGCTTTTTCTCGCCTTGAATTCCGTCTTGGGGTACTGCGCCTTGTTTATTACAGGCCTACAGAAAAGAGACAGGTATTGGCCGCACAGTCGCTTTGTCTTTTTCTAGAAAGTGGTTAATTTTGTGAGGTTAATGCTCAGTCCATCCTCTATGTATAGGACGGATATTTGACGCTCGACTAGTGAGGACTGATTGCCGACCCTGACGGAAAACTGCCGACGGCGTGTTATTCGTAGGGGATCAGTTAAGCTAAGCTAACCTGAACTAACCTGAAAGGCCGACAATATATATAGTGCAGGAATATAGGGTTCTTGTAGTTGTGGATTGAGATGCAAAACTAAAGTTGTAGTGGAAAGTTCGAGACTCGTCACCGACCAACATACTTGTCAAGGTTCGAGGCTGCCAGTAAGACATAAAGAACAAAACTGTAAAACAGCGGGATGAAAAAGTACCAGATCCCACGTTAAAATATAAATCATATCTAGATGACATTATCCGGATGTTAAAGTTGGATTAACAAAAATAATCTTTGTGGTCTGCTTACTTAACTATACGCCTTTTCACTTATACTACCACTACTATAGCTCAGATCGGCTTAAAATATGTGATGCCGTTTCATTCTGTTGAAACCTGGTTCTTGTATTGAGAACTCCGTATTGTTACTAATTGACGTTTTAACGAACTTGGCGCTTGCATCCCCTCTTAATATTTTACTTAAAGTTCAGTTTTTTAAGCATATGCATATATTTTTTAAGGCCTTGAATATTCGGGAATTTATTTATTTAGTGTAAATGATATTAAGTGAGATATTTTTGGCTTGTAAAAGCTGTAGAAATGATTTTGTAAAATTTTTACACACGAAAAGCACGCTGCAATCATACGCTCTAGTCCAATTCAACTTTGAAGGGTATAAGTTGCCGTCTGTGTGCTCTTATATTACCTTCACTCGCATCGCCCGTTGCGTTCACAGAAAAAACCAATCAAGATTGAACTTAATTAAGGGACACCCTGTAGTAACGGATTGCTTTTATATAGTGTGGTAAGTTTAAATTTTTTTTTAGATAATGGCGGATGTTCTCATGTTTGCATAAATACCTTCGGACGATCATTTTGTTCATGTCCAGAAGAAATGGAATTATCGATGGATTTTAAAACATGTCAAGGTAATTTTAATGTTTATAATAAAAGCTGCTTCTTCATTTCATTGAGCATAATATAGAATTACGAATAAGTTTAAATTTTTGGTTCGAAAAATTTCCTGACTAGTCTAAAAAATAAAATTTTCGGATAGAGTTTAGCAGGCAGTAGTAGGTTATAAGATTATACAACCATCTCTTATATCTAAATTTGTTATTTGTCATGTAAGTTTTTAGAAATAAATAATTATATACTTATTATTTTGTATCTCAATTTGAATAAATAATAAATTTTATACTCGTCATGTCTGGAAAATGGGCGTGTTGTAATAGGATTTTGTAAGCTTTCAGTTCACGGTCTACAGAGGCATCTTAAACTTTGCTTACTCGTTCCGTAAATACCGCTTTCAGGACTTGACACGTATATAATAATAATGGGTCTTAATAATTTCTTTATTGTTATAGATATCGATATCACAGTAAATACTTAGCTGAGGCGGAAACTGAAATATAAGTCCCTAAAATATAATTTAACTTTTAAATACATTTTTTATTTTTATGAGCACCATTATATTCGACTGCCTTATATATATAAAACATTTTTCTTTTATAATTGTGGTTTTTCTGTGTATCCGTTTGAGAAGGAGAATCCTACTGGTAATAAAACTTTATTTTATGGAATGACCAGTTGGAAAAGTATGTTTGGAGGAAGCTAACTCTAAACAACACACTGATCAAATATATGAGACGTACTTGTTTAAAATAGGGGTAAACTATTTATCGGTCTCATATATCATCATCAGCTTATACTGTCCACTGCTGGACGAAAGCCTCCCTCAAGTCTTGCCAGTTTTTTCTGTTCTGGGCCGCTTGTACCCAATTTTCAGCCACTCTTTTTAAATCATCAGTCCACCGACTTGATGATCTACTTCCATTCCGATAGGCTTCGGATCTTGATCGTCATTTTATAATTCTCTTTGCCCATCGTCCATCCTTAAACCTAGCAACATGCCCAGCCCAGTTCCACTTAAGATATGGAATGAATCTGACTGCGTCTTGTACCCCGTTCTCTTCCTGATAATGTGATTCGGGATGTGATCTGTAGGAGTAACGCTTAACATTGACCCCTCCATCTTTCGTCGCATGACATATATTTTATTGATGTTTTGCTTCGTCATTGTGAGAGTATTGATTCCGTACGTTAGAACGGGGTGTCTGCATCTGTCAAATACTTTTCTTTTTAAATATATAGGAAGATTAGATTTGAATACATAGGTCAGCAGCCCTATTCTCCGCTGGATTTCATGTGGTTGGTTATCTCGTCCTATGCTGAGTTCATGTTCCAGCTTCCGGAAGCATGTGCAGTATAGTTTGTGCTTCTTGCATTTTGTCTGTTATTAAGACAATGTCGTCGGGAAACAGAGGTGATTTAACTTTTTACCGTCAATGTTAAGTCTCATTCTTTCCCAGTTTATTGATTGTAGGGTACTTTCTAGAAGTGTCACGAAAAGCTTGGGAGACAGCGTATAACCCTGCTGCACTCCTCTTTCGATTCGAAATTTGCTGGTGGATTGGTTAGTTTGTGTTTTAACATGAGCATTTTCGTATATGTATTTAATTACATTGGAATATCGATGATCAATATGACACTCAGTAAGCGCTTCCAAAAGTCTCTGCTGATTTACAGAATCAAAAGTTTTTTCGAAGTCTACAAATTTGAACACAAGAGGCTTATTATATTCTTCATTTTTTAATGAGGATTTTAACTGAAGCAGATCGTTTGTGCCATAACCCGAACGGAAACCTGTCTGCTCTGTTAAAAGGAAAAGCTCAAATTTATTCGCTAGACGTTTGGTAAGTATTTTCGTAAATAATTTGTATACATGACTCAGGAGGCTAATGGGTCGATAGTTTGTAAGGTCCGAAGTATGTTCTTTTTTATGCATGATGACAATAGTTGCATTATTCCCCTGCGATGGAGTTATTCCTTCCAGGAGGCATTTATTGAATAATATTTTAAGAGGTTTGATAATTTGTTGTCCTCCTTATGTAATTGCCTCTACTACAATATTTTCTTCACCCGGAGCTTAGTATTTTTCACGTCCTTCAAGGCTGATATGATTTCTTCCTCTGTGATGTCTGGAATATCCTCGGACCCCTCTGATAATTCGATGATCTGTAGAATATCTCTTTTGTTTGTTATTACATTACATGTCCTTAATCTTGCATATGTCTTTTTTTCCCCATTATGTCCTTTTTTTTTTTTAACTTTTAGGCTTTTATTCTGTTCTACAACGTTTTTAATTTCCATTGCATTTTTTTGTCTTTTGTCTTTTCTAATTTCCCTCGATATCTGTCTATTTGTAGTTCTGTATTCATCTGTAGTCTTATCTACCATTTCTCTCCTTTGCTTCATTAGCTGTTTAACTCTTGTATGTTGTTCTTGTTGTTTTGGGCAAGTTTTGTCAATGGCATTTTCTATAATATTTTTGATGTTTTCAAATATGTCAACTGCCGGATCTTCATTGAGTTCCAAGGAGCTTGAGATCTCCCTTCTATAAGAATCCACATCTTCCGGGGTTGTCCATTTACTACGGTTTCTTTTAGGAATCATGTTGTTTCTTTCCTGTTTAATGTTGATAAACACTTTTGCTCTCACAATGCGGTGGTCACTTCCAACTGTACTTCTATTTTTTTTTTTTTTTTTTTTTTTTTTTATTGGTCTAGCACACGTGCTGCAGGGAAGTTTTGTGTTACATAAGTCAGAAGATCTCCTGTTGATCTATGTTTACGAAAACCATATTGGTGATCGCTAATAATATTGAATCGTTCAAGATATTTTAGAAGATGCTCATTGATAACCTTTTCCATGACTTTCGATATTATTGAAAGCAGTGCAACTGGTTGGTAGTTATTTGGCAAGGTCTTCTTACCTTTTTTTGGTATCGGCTGAACTGTGGCACATTTCCAGCAGGACGGAAATATTCCCTTTCTGTAGGATAGGTTAAAAAGTCTACAGAAAACTGGTGTTAGTTCCCTTGCACAGTTTTTGAGAACTATGGCAGGTATTCCGTCAGCGCCAGAAGCCTTCTTGGTGTCTAGCTTCATTAAAATACGCTTTATGATGGATTTAGGATACTTATGTCTTGGAAAATGTGTTTCCTGTTGGTGATTACGAAATCTACTGCATTTTTTGTTTTACCATCTGTGCTAGACCATGTCCATTTTCTGTTTTTGTTCCGTTTGAAGAAGGTGTTCATTACATATAAACTATCTTGATGTAGAAAATCTATTAGTGTCCTCCCTCTTTCGTTTCGATCTTCTAGCTCATGATGCCCTATTGTAGTTTTCTCTTCATCCTCTCTGCTCCCAATTTTGGAATTGAAGTAGCCGTTCAACATTGTCAAATGAGTTTTCCGTCTTGAAGAGCAGTGGAGATTTCTTCGTAGTATGTTTCTATTTCTTCCTCTGAGTGGGTGCTCGTTGGTGTATAGATTTGAACAATTTTTAGGGTTTTTTAGTTTGATGATTATATATATATATATATATATATATATATATATATATATATATAAATATATATATATATATATATATATATATATATATATATATATATATATATATATATACTAGTGACCTGTCCGGGCTTCGCACAGGGGTTGTTGTTATGTTACTGTTTATTTTTCGTTATAGTTTTGTGTTGTTAAAAATAGCATGTTTAAAATATATTTTAAAATAGTTTAAAATATTTTTATATACCAGATTGAGTGTCTCTTTCCCGGATATCAAAACAAACAGATTATGTTTGGATGTTATACGCGACAGGGTCATTTTCAACTGGTCAGGCGAAAAACATTGGACGCTAAGGTCTAAACCAGCTATGTTTAAAGTTTGTCCCTGAGTTTTATTAATTGTTATCGAGAAATATAGAAACTGGAGTCGTTTAAATTCAGATGGTAAATCGGTTGGTATTGGAATTCTCAAAATCAAAACAGTTTCTCCAGCTCAACGGCCTGTCAGAATTATGCATTCAATCAAAAAACTTTTAAGGGCCTTTATTTATAATCTAGTGTCGTTGCATAATTTTGGTGGATTTAAATTACGCAGCAATACTATAGAAGTCCCTACTTTTAGAATCAGTTTGTGCGGCGCAGCGGAATTCCGCGAGCACATCACAACGGTAACGGCCCAAGTTCAGAAACACCCTTGTAAAATCTAAACTATTCATCAATATTACGATTTAAAGACAGTTTTATCTTCGTTAATTGCACAAAATAAAGAACACTTTTAATTTGATAAGAATTTATATTTTCCTACCTTAACTACTCTCTTTAGTTCAGGTTAGTATTTTAACATCTATATTTTTAATATTATTACTCAAAAATAATTTGAGTTAACGTTTATAGATAGACATATGCTGTGGCGAACTTTTTTTGTATTGTTGTATTTAAGACGAACAATTTTTTTTTACTATGAAGATGTGGAAATGCATTTACGCACGAAGTGTGGAACTCCTGCCTCCATCCCGAGGGCACCCTTTCCACTAAAACCACATATCCCTGTCGTCTTGTACTTTACACCAGTAACCGCTCTCATATGTCTTCGGTGTAAAGGCTGCCTATGTTAACGTCGTCCCTCTCTCTCTCTCTTTGTTTTCCAATATATACCTACGTTTTATTATTTTTTGGCAGTAAACTATATTGGTTTTCTGGAGTTCTGACTCTTGATAACTCGACATATAATTGGCCTTGAGAAAAACATTTCTGTCTCAAATCGATTCCCACGAATTTGAATGTTTGTCCCTGGGACTTGTTTATTGTGAGAGTAAACGATACTTTAAACGGAAACTGCAACCGCTTGAAATAAATTGGCAGATCAGTTGGGATCAGAGAAATATATGGATATATGCTAGTGCCAGATAAATTATATAACTGTGATAATTTCATTCAATATACACCTCATGGAGAATGTTCTAGAATTTTTTCTATTAGTACTTAGAGAGAGAGAGATTTTTGGCGTTTTTTTTTTTAAATAATATAAAGAAAAGTATGCGCGAGTATTACATCATATACATTTTTGAACTTTCATTTGACACTCCACGTCCAACTTCACCCCCCAAAACTAAAACTTTATATATCTTGAAGGATTCAACATTATTAGCGATCTCCAATATGGCTTTCGTAAACATAAATCAACAGATCTTCTGACTTATGTAACACATGTTTGGAACAACGCAATTGAACACTTTGGAGAATCTCGAGCGGTTGCTCTTGACATATCCAAGGCATTCGACCGTGTTTGGCACGATGGACTGTTGGCTAAGCTACGCTCTTAGGGTATGTCTGAAAAGTTCTGTTTGTGGCTCTCATGTTTCCTCGGGAGAGTTCTTTATGAGTGGCGATCGACGGATTTCTTTCTAACACCTTCACTATCAACGCCGGTGTGCTCAAAGGCTCCATACTGTCTCCTACTCTCTTTCTCATTTACATTAACGATCTGCTGGAAAAGATCAGAAATCCAATCTATAGCTTTGCAGAAAACAGTACGCTTATCTCTTCATTCACTTTGAACGCTCGGCTGCTCAGGCGAATATCCGTAGACAGCAGGAGGTCGTTCAACTTAACAAAGACCTGGAAGAAATTCTATCTTGGAGTGACAGTAACCAAGTGGAATTTAATTCTACAAAAACACAAGCGGCAGTTTTTTCTAAAAAAGTTAACGCTTTACACTCCACAACAACTGTTAATTCTTTACAAATTTCAAATTCGACCAACTATGGAATACTGCTCTCATGTTTGGGGCTCAGCTCCCAAACACACACTGCATTTGTTGGATTCTGTTCAGAGAAGAGCTGTTCGTCTGATTGGAGACCCGGAACTAACCGGCGGCCTTGATTCGTTGGAACTTCGAAGAACGGTTGGCGACTTTTCAGACTCAAGAGATCAGAGCAGTCTATATGACCATTTACAAGTCGAAATAAGAAACATATATCAGCAACTTTCCTTCGTCTTGAAAGTGATTGCAGCTGAAGTCTTCGTAGCTGGTCCCCATAGGCAGTGATGTTCCACTTAAATTTGCAAGAGACATATCTAGTATACTTCCTCTGTACCCTTTCAACACCCTCAATATGCACAGCATACGATGGCGACCACACACATGACAGATACTCCAAAGAAGATCTCACCAAGGCCTTGTACAAAATATTCACGCTATCTACGGTCCGGAAATCCCTAGTACATATTCCTACAGACGAAGCCAAGGAGTTTAATACATTTGTTAGTAATAAAGTCATAATGAATATGAAAATCAAGCTTAGTGTCCAAATAAATACCCAAGTCACACAATGAGGAGACTCTTTCGAGAAGACAATTATTAATACTGTAGTCATACAAAAGCGGAACTTTCACTCGAAAGAACGACATAATCTTACATTTTTGAATATTTAGTTTCATTTTGTTTCTCCTGCACCACTCACTCACCTTATCCAAGTCTCCCTGCAGTCTTATAGCATCGTCAACAGAATGAATTGGTGTAGACAATTTCAAGTCATCTGCAAAAAACAAGGGCCTTGAAAATAGAATCACCTTTCGTAGGTCGTTAATAAATATATTAAACAGTAACGGGCCCAGGTGGCTACCCTGCGGCACACCCGATGCAACAGACACCTCACTCGACACAAAGCCCTTACTTTAACAAACTGTTTTCTGTATGTAAGGTAGCAGGTCAACCAATTCAGTAGTGCTCCACAAAACCCATAACCTCTTAACTTCCCTATCAGGATATCGTGGTTGACTGTGTCGAAGGCCTTGCTGAAATCCGTATAAACCACGTCAACCTGACCACCCGCCTCCATCACATCAATAGTACTTTGAACCAACAAGATTAGGTTTGTAGCCGTCGATCTGCCACCAACAAAACCGTGCTGTTCCGGAACCAAAAAAGGTTTTATGAATGGTTTTAATTTGTCGCAAACAATTTTTTCGAATACTTTTGGAATAGAACTTAGAATGGAAATAGGTCGATAATTTTTAGCGTCTGATTTGTCGCCGGACTTAAATACTGGAGTAATGAAGCTATATTTCCATTGGTCAGGAAAAACACCGCTCTCTAGGGACATTTTAAAAAGCATATGGAGCGGTTTGGCCAAAGCATAGACACAGTCAACTAAAAATCTGGGAGATATACCATCAGGACCCGGTCCCTTATTTATGTCAAGTTTAGACACATAGTCAAACACCTCCCCCAGGGAGATCTCAACAGAGGAGAATGATCCACCACTATCCCCACCATCCTCAAGCCCAGGCTCATCACCGTCAGTATCCGACCTATAAACACCCTGAAAATGAGACTTAAAAATTTCCACAATAGTCTGTCCATCCGTCCCTGTTAGCTCGCCTAGATTTATTAAGGTGGGGGTGGACTTGTCCCCCTTTTTACTGTTAATGAAATTCCAAAATTGTTTGGTGTTATGCTTTAAATTTGTCTCAATATTTTTAACATACTGCAAGTAGCAGTTGCTCTTTAAGATATTGGATTGGGTTCTTAACTCCGAAAACTTCTGATAAGTTTCCCACCGACGGGTTTTTTTGTATTCTTTGTGACACAACTTCTTTTTTAAGATAAGATCTTTAAGTTCATCAGAAAACCACTTCGGGAACTTCGGATTTTTGGAACGAACCACAGGGACATACAGACTAATACCAGCATACAAAACTTCATCGAAGGCAGACTTTGCAGTATTTGCATCCGCAATACCACCCAAGACATATTCCCAGTCCACTGAGTGATAATAATTATTTAACATATTATAGTCCGCACGCCTAAAGTCATAGAAACTGAAATCATAGTGCAAACGCTCAGGATAGTCATTAAGCAGCACATCAACCACAAGGGAAGGATGGTGTCGGTCGCAGGGCAGCAGACTCTCCAGTGCCACCCGAACAGATGTTCTACTGTCTCGTGTTACCACCAGATCTAATTTCACACCATTCGCATTACTAATTCCGTTCACTTGGAATAACTGATTATAAGAGAAACAGTCACTAAGTAGCCTCACAACGTCCCCACCATGGCCAATGGCTGAACTTCCAAAACTGTCACTAGTCCATTCTACATGAGGCAAGTTATAGTCACCTAGGACACATACATTATCGCTGGTATACTTTTGAATGATCTCCTCTATCGCACAGCAGTAAGCCTGAACAGCATCCACTTTAATGGGTGGCGGCAAGTACACAGCACCCACCACAAATTTCTCCGTACCACATCGAATTAACACAAACAAGTGTTCCACACTATGGTAGTTGTTTGGCACTATACAAGACTGATAACAGTTTCGTACTGCAATAAGCACCCCACCTCCACTTTTTTTGTCACTAGTCAGGTTTGACCGATCTTTTCGATACAATACATAATCAGACATACCAATCTCAGCATCACAGATATCATCACTAAGCCAAGTCTCTGAGAATACCACCACGTCAAAATCACAATCTGACATACTGAGTGTTAAGTCTTTCATTTTGGTTTTAATACCTCTGATGTTTTGGTAATAAAGTGTTAAGTTCGGCCTGCCCCTATTAAGTTTTTTCTCTGCCGTATAGAGTCCTGTCGCGGTTCATCCACATGCACAATCTTAGGCACACCTCCTAAATATTTTATGCCCAGTTTAGTTTCACCATTATGAACGCGTTGCTGTAACTGAGACCTCAACTCCTTGAACTGATGCCTTTGCCATAAAGTTTGATCAGGACCAATGGTCGTTCCCTGTTCTCTAAACCTTGACTTATTACTTAGGATGGTCTGTGCTGATCGCTCATCATGCATTATCACCTTTATTGGTCTCACCTTTCCAGAACGTTTCCCAACCCTCAACACTTTAGTGAATTTAATTCCCTCAACAACATTTTCAAAAGCTGCATCAATCAAGCTAGTATCATGTTCTATACGGGCTTTGGGATCATCAGACACAGATTCCGGAACATTGTAGATCATTACATTAATTGCCCTTCTCTTTCGCTCTTCCATTTCATCAATGACCAGTTGGGGAGCTGTGCCTGAGACTGATGGACTCGAATCCCTCAGCTGCACAAAATCGGCTCTCAATTGAGCTAACTCCCCTTCCAGCAGGCCAATCTTCTGGTCCATAATCTTCTCTCTTTCCTTCAGGTCAGCAAGTGCACCCTGAAGGCTACTTTTCTGCTCCACCAACAAGTTCACTATATAGGAGACTACAGAAAGAATATCCTTATTACTGATATCAGGCTTCTTGAGCAAGTTGTTGACACGACCCACAATGTCAGCCTCACATCCCTCGGCAGAATCCTCATCAGTGGCTCCTGCGATATCACCAGATCCATCGGTTACCGAAGCATGCCCGAACACGGCCGATAATCTCCTAACTTCATTTCTTTGGCAAGTGTTACACTCCCATTTTATGGGATTTCTTTTTCCGAAATTCTGCTACCACTCTATCGTACTCAGACTTTCCAAGACCCGAACACGATTTATGCACCCAGGCACCACACGTAGAACATTCGATGGAGCTTTGTTTGGCCTTTATGTCCCGTTCACAAAATAAACAAACGCTACCTGTGGCCGCCATATAGTCTTTACGCTCAAATCCCGAACTTGCCAAGCACTTCTCAACTGCAATGACGTTACCAAGTGAAACGAACCGTACGTTTGCCAGTCATACTGATCTCAACAGATAGAACGCACTATACAATTCCTTTATTTTTATTTTTTTTTATTTCCTCGTTGTAGGCAGCACAATAAATAAAACTGAAAAGTATTTGTTTATAATCCCACTGTATGCATCATACACGTTTCGCGTTTTCCGTTCACACTACTAACTTACAACTTATATTGTTCACTGATCATGTGTACGAAAACTATACCTATCACTTCGCGAAACCTCAGAATTTGTTGTGTGTTGTTTCGCTGGAACATCGAAGGACGGTTGGCGACTTGAGGCGGTTCTACAAGTATTTTCATGGAAAGTGTTCGAAGGATGTAACCCATTTAATTCCTCCCAGAGCGGTGCATATTAGAAATACACGTCGCGCTAATACTTCACATCCGTATGAGGTTCAGCTTGTTACTTCGTGTACAACACTTTTCAAGCAGTCTTTTATACGGAGAACATCATCCCATTGGAATAATTTGCCCAGCGCTGTTTTTCTATCGAGTACAATTTACAGCGATTCAAGAACAACGTAAATCGCTTTTTTCCGCACACATGCCTCTCCTGGAACGCTTTAGGGACTTCCCTGTAGCACGTGTGCTAGGCTCACAAAAAAAAAATTATGGCGATTCCACTACCTACCGAAAATAAGCATTTACTGTGTATCTGTCTGGCTAAGGGTGTCAGTACCATTAATTTAATAAGAGGATTAATGAAGATCTCACAAATGCCTATTGACATAGTGGCTGTCACACTATAAGGATAGAAATACTGACACTGATACTGCCCATTAGGATAGTGGCAATCCTACTATAAGGTTAAAATACTGATGAGAGTCCTGTTAGGTCTGACAAAGAAAGTGGCAAACCCGCTATAAGGTTAAAAATACTAATGGCAATCCCATTAGGTTCGAGGAAGATGGTGGCAATCCCACTATAAGGATAAATATACTAGTAGCCTTCCTCTCAGGATAGTGACAATACCACTATTATGGTAAAAATACTTTAGGTCTAAAAAAAAAATAGTATCCGACTATCTAGCAGTATGCATGCTAGTCATAACAAAGATACTGTTCGTGAATTTATTTTAGGTGAAAATAAAATGAAGACATCGCAAGGACGCCCTTCCCAGGATGGGCGTGTTAGCTATCAGAATTTACTGTATGGAAAAACCCCCATTCCTGGCCTGGTGAAAAACAAGGAATTTGCAGGATAGCCGAACGATGTAACATAAGAAGTAGAATGTAGATTATTAATTGCTTTCAGGCAGGAGTCATTGTTTATTGACTGTATTGTATAACGGAACCACTGAGTTTATTTTATGTTATTGATATATGGCCATATATTGCTTAGAATGATGTTTATGTAACCGATATTTTTGGTACACACGATTTTTTGATCATAAAGCCAGAAGACGACTAGCTTTGTTAGATGTCAGATTGCAAATTATTAAGAAAAGTAATTGTTTCCGAAATTATCAAAATAGTTTGATTTTAAATAAAAGCTATATATATATATAATATATATATATATATATATATATATATATATATATATATATATATATATATAATAAAAATAAAAACCTTTTATTTGAGCCGTTTCGTTTTCTTCTTTAACTCACCTATTTTTAAAATATCTACGACTTTTTTCGGGATGTTCTGATAAAGTTAGTAGGTTTACCTTAGCCATCTCCACTACTAGCACTGACCTGGTGGATAGACCAAACGTTGGTAGGTAGATAGGGCAATATTTTGCTTACCTGTTGGCCTATCTGTTTACGTATACAACTGGTGAGTTAATTTTTTTTAGGGTGAATGTGTCTGAGTTTACAATTTAAAGGACTTACCCTTAATATATGAGACTAAATTTAAGTTGCTGGAGCACTATTTCTGAAGTATACTACTGTGGTCAGAAAATAGTAAGACTTTTAAATTTAAATCGCTCGGGCATTTCCATATCGGACCTTAAAATTTTAAGACCATAGCGTCAGTAGTTAATAAGATTCGCTTGCATTCGTTCAACAACGAAAGTGCGTTTTTCGATTTAACATGAGTGAAAAAATTCAGCAAAGAAGTTGCATTAAATTTTGTTTTAAAAATGGTTTTTCGGCTTCCCAAACGTTCGAAATGATAAAAAAGTTATTTGGTGATGATGCTCGATCCAGAGCAAGTGTTTTTAATTGGTTTAAATTGTTTAAAGAAGGCAGAGGACGTGTGGAGGACGATGGTCATCCTTCAACATTTACCGATGAGAACCACGTCAAGCAAATCAAGGATTTGGTGAACCCAGACCGAAGAAATCACGCCAAAGCAAGTCGAAAATCAAGGTGATGTTAACAGTTTTCTTCGATTATCGTGGTGTTGTTCATTATGAATTCCTTCCGCCGGGCCAAACTGTCCACAAGGCATGTTATTTGAGTGTTATGCGTCGTTTGTGTGAAGCTATTCATCTCAAGAGGCCGGAATTATGGGCCGAGAACTCTTGGTTTTTTCATCACGATAATGCGCCTTCTCACACAGCATTGGTTCTTCGCGACTCATATCATTCCGCAATCGTCCTATTTGCCTGATTTAGCTCCGTCGGACTTCTGGCTATTCCCTAAACTTAAAAAAAACGCTTCGAGGAGATCGTTTTTGAGTCTATTAAGGAGATTAAAACCGAATCGAAGAAGGCTTTAAAGGCCATTCCAGAAATCGAATTCAACAACTGTTTCGAAGACTGGAAAAAACGTTGGTATAAATGCTTTGTTTCCAAGGGGGATTACTTTGAAGGGGATGAAATAAATTGGATAAATAAATAGTCCGTTTCCATTTTATTTCAAAAGTCTTATTATTTTTTGATCATAGTAGTATAAAGTATACAACAAGCACTTCAAAAAACAATTTATTTTACAAAATTATACAATAAACCTAATTTTAAGTATCTCAACTCACACAATCGTTCGAAGTTATCATGTTAATATTTGACAAACAAAGTTCTTAAATATTTAGCTTTTTATCATTTAATTATTTAAGGCGAAAATTTCACACCTATATTTTATAATAATTAATTACTATAAGATAGTCTAAATTATTATTATGAATGTAAAAATCCTAATATTATGACTGTATTATAGCATTTTTCCGATATATCAATATAAGGTCAATTAGGTGATTTGAAGGCAATCTTGTAGAAGATTGTATTAATTATAACTTTTTTATTTGCAATCACAGAATAAAAGAGCATTTAAAAGTCGATTAAACTATTTTATGATAGAACGTAAATAAATCCTTGGATAAAACAATCAATAAACAACTTATTATATTCTTGCAATGATAAAATCAATACTTCAGAAAAGAGATGCTATGTCACCTGGTTTCTTAACGTGGGTAATTTTTATTGAGGGGTGAAATTTTCCATCTTCTCCCTTGTGTTTCAGGTAAGAACAAGAAATCTTTCCTCGCCCACGAATATTAAGTGAAAAATTTTCGAAATGTCCGTGATCTTAAAATAATTTCTGTTCAATTCAATTCAATCATTAATGTTTTTATAAGGAAAAAAATTAAATTATTTTCTATTCCATCTGAAATATTCCTTTCTTCTATGGTTTTCTTAGGTGCAGAGGTAGACGACTTTCTGAAAATATTTTAGGAGGAACATTGTTGAGATTTTGTAACAAGGAATTTCTTCTTTGGAAATATGAAGAATGAAGATCATTTTTCAAATTAAAGTTATTGTTTTGTAATAGATTTGATGTTAATAAATGATCTGCAATGGGGATTCGTGGAGTTGTTATTAAATTTGATGTTCGTAAAGGATTAGCTGGAGTTATTCTCGGGCCACTGTAAGTTTGTGGTCTAGTTACTTTCACGTGTTTCCATTTGCAACCGGGTTCTGGCTCTCGTATATTTAAGTCCTGCAAAATAATGTAAATATTAGATATACACTATAACTAATTTAACCAGAAATGTTAATAGCAAACTATTCTATCAGCATTAATGAACAATGTTGATGCTGCCATCGACCCAGGGGTTCTTTAGCATTCTAACGGTAACGAATAAAAAATACTAAAAGTACTTACTTCATATTGCTTACCACTAGGGCATACCAGAACTGCTTTGTAGTATTCACCTCTATTTACTTTTCGATTGTATACTGAGTCTTGTCTTCGACTACCCACTGTAAATTGTTGAGTTTGGAGCGAGTTGATTAATTCTAAATCACTATTGCCTAAAAAAACATATTATTTTACATAAACTGTATATATATATATATATATATATATATATATATATATATATATATATATATATATATATATATATATATTTATATATATACAGTAATACCCCGCTTAGCGCGACCCCGTTATGCGCGGTTTCACTATAACGCGAATTTCAAATTTCGCGCTCATGTAGTCATTAACTTCTCTATGGTCGCGGGGGGATCCCCGCTTTCTCTGAATATTCTCTTTGAAGAATTGGGAATTCCCTGTCCTTCGACTTTGTTCTATGGGGATTTCCTCGTTCGTTTCGTGTGTTCATTTGTTCCGTAATGTTAGTTCGGTCGGCTGGCAGTTTTGTTTTAATATTTATTGGAGATACATACATACATAATTTAACCCTACGTTAAAAATGCCGCCTGTAAAGAAAAAAGAGCGTAAAAGCGTCACTTTGGAATTGAAGATGAAAGTGTTAAGAAGAATGGAAAATGGAGGCAAAGCAACAATTGTTGGGAGAGATTTTGGACTCTCAGAATCGACTGTGAGAACGATTTATAAAAATCGGGAAAAAATTAAAATCTCCAGCGAAGGTTCAACACCTATAAGTGCAACAAAACTTTCTCGTTCGAGATCATCTATCTTAGAAAGAATGGAGAAATTACTGTCAGTCTGGATCGAAGATTTGAATAAGAAGAACACACCACTAAGTCAAGATCTCATATGCACAAAAGCAAAATCTTTGTATGAGATGCTGAAAACAAAAGAAGGAGAAGGGAGTGCCACTCCGACTTTTGCTGCCAGCAGAGGCTGGTTCCATCGGTTCAAGCAGCGTTCTAATCTTCACAATATCCACATAACAGGCGAGGCGGCCAGCGCGGACATTCAAGCTGCAGCTGAGTTTCCAGACAAGTTTCAAGACTTCGTTAGACGAGAGAAAATTCCTGCTTGTCTCATCTTCAATGTTGATGAGACCGCACTTTACTGGAAAAAAATGCCATCTCGAACATTCATTTCTAAGGAAGAACGTCAAGCCAGTGGTTTCAAAGCTGCGAAAGATCGACTAACACTTCTGCTGGGTGGTAATGCCACTGGTGATTTCAAACTGAAACCTTTACTAGTGTACCATTCAGAAACACCCCGTGCAATGCGAGGCACAGACAAGACAAGTCTACCAGTTGTGTGGCGATCAAACAGAAAGGCGTGGGTTACACGGGAAATTTTTCAAGAATGGTATTCTAATAGTTTTTGCCCATCAGTCAAATCATACTGTGACAGAAATGGGCTTGAACCTAAAGTTATATTACTCTTAGACAATGCCCCAGGACATCCAACCTCACTTGATACGCCCAGAGACTTAAAAGTGTACGTAAAGTTCCTTCCACCAAACACTACGTCAATATTACAACCTATGGACCAGGGAGCAATAGCAAACTTCAAAGCTTATTACCATCGCCGCACTTTTAGCCAACTAATTCATGAAACTGACGGGGAAGGAAGACAGTCTATGCGAGAGTGGTGGAAGTCATACAACATTATGAAGTCTATTCACAACATAGAAGAGGCTTGGAAGGAAGTTAAAATGAGTTGTATGAATGGGGTGTGGCGTAATCTTTGGCCAGATGTAGTGGAAGCACCTAGAAGAATTGTCCAGATGCAGAGACAAGTGCTTGAAGACATTGCTGCAATGATTGAGGGGTCTGAACTTGAAGATGTCACGGTAGAAGATCTCGTAGAACTTGTAGCAACGCACGACGATCCTATTAGCAATGAAGATCTGATCGAGTTACAGAATAATCCTATCTACGATGAGGAAGAACAAGTAGAAGAGAAAGTTTTAATCTTCAGGGGAAATACAAAATGCACTTTCAAAAATTTATTCAGGTTTGGACATATTGCAGAGTATAGACAATAATGATGACCGTGTCTTGACCGTGTGTCAAACAATTAAAAACAGTGTTGGGTGTTATGAACGTATTTTACAATAACGTAAACAAAACGTTACCCAAAAGACAATAGATGTATTTTTCCGTAAAAAATAAGAGTATGTATTGCATAAAGTGTTCTTAGAATTAAAGTGATTGATTAAAATGATTTGTATTTTTTTGTATTAAATTTTGACTATGTTTAATCATAAACCTCGATATACGCGAATTTCAGTTAACGCGATTTTTTCGGAACGTATCCCTCGCGTAAAGCGGGGTATTACTGTACACTCATGGACAAAATTAACGCAACAATATATTAAATCATACAAATCTCTATAATGAATTAATTTTAATAATTTTTTATGAACATTGGTTACACTAAAAGTTAGAAAAAACTTATTCGGATACTTTAAAAGTGAATTAGCTACCAAATTTCTCTATAAGATTCGAATTAAAATTATTCTTAAGACCTAATAACAAAATCGTTGAAATTATGTAATAATGAAAAAAATAAACTGGGACACTAGTAGCAAAATTAATGGTGTAACTGGGACACTAGTAGCGTGTGTTTCCTCCTCTACTTCGGATGACAGCGTTTATGCGCCTAGGCAGGCTTCTAATTAAATTTTGGATAAAATCTTGAGGAATTTGCTCCCATTCTGTGATAACTGCATTTTCAAGTTCCCTCAGGTTTCTAGGTGGAGGGATATGACGTTTCACATTTTTCTTAAGGTGATACATGTTCTATCGGATGCAGATCCTGGCTTTTTGGTGGCCATTGCATAATCGGTATATCAACTTGATTAAGATAATCGAGTACCTCCCTAGCCACGTGAGGTCGACCGTTGTATGGCATAAACAGGAAATTGGGCCCCACAAAATGACCGAAAGGCATCACATGTTCTATTTACAATATTTTCAAAATAGTAGTCAGCATTCATGGATCTCGTACGGACAGGAACTAACTCTCTGCGCGAGCATCAAAGCAGATGCCACCCCAGAACATAACAGAGCCACCGCTGAATGAAATCCTTGCAGAGATATTGCAAGGAGCAAACCTCTCTCCTGGTGTTCGCCATACTCGCTCACGACCATCTGGATGTTTTAGACTAACCCTAGTTTCTCTGTGAAGAAAACTTGTTTCCAATCATCCACAGACTATTTTTTGGGTTTTGGAGCAAAACGTAACCTGGCAACTCTGTTCTCTCTAGTAAGCAAGGGCGCAGTGGCTGGTCTCCTACTGTTTAATCCAGCTTCATTTAACCGTCTTCTAATTGTTTTAGAAGAAATTGTGACATTGCGAACAGCTTCGAGTTCGTTTTCGCCCTTGCCCTAGCCTTCTAGAATAAGTTCCTACTTCATCCAAGCGTCTTACCATACGACTTATTGTAGAACGATGTTTGCCTAACAAATTGGCAACATAACTCTGACAATATCCCTCGTCCAATAAAACTGAGGCTCGCACTACCTTAAATTCCTTGTTCGATTCATTTTTCTAATTCTTCGGGGTCAAAAATAAAACAGTCTAGCACAAAAACGTATTACTTTGAAAAAGGGAACAATTTATAAGCTTACTTTTAAAGAAAATCTATCGCATTATTAAAGAAAATTGTTTATCTTCTAAAAAATTCTTCAAAACTGTAAATTTAAACGAATTGTTTTGATTTCTGTCATAAACAGTGAAACAAAATATGCATAGCCTACTATTCAAATACTCGATAAACTTTAAAACTGACATAAGAAAAAGATAAATTAATTTTCAGCTTGTTGCGTTAATTTTGTCCAGGGGTTTATATATATATATATATATATATATATATATATATATATATATATATATATATATATATATATATATATATATATATATATATATATATATATATATATATAACATATATATATATATATATATATATATATATATATATATATATATATATATATATATATATATATTTGCATTATTCTATAAAGGACCCCACACATTTTAAATGTAAATCCGGCTTCCGTTAAATTTACAATTTTTTTTTATTTTGTAGTACTCACCATGCCGATTAAAAGTCGTAATGGGCACAACTTCTAAATCCCTCATGATTTTGAGATACCTTAGTTTTTTGTTGGAGGTGCAGGTAGTAGCCAATAGTACAGAATAGATCATTGAATAATAACTACTGGGCCAATAGGTAACAACCGTCAAACTACTCTCCACCCCCAGTAGTCATTATTAGGGGATGAAAAAGGGAAAAATAGGCTAATTACGATTTACTTGGACTTTGGCGAATACGACTTGTTAAAAACTTCTATTAATCGAAGATAACATGGAACTCTAACTTTTTGGTCAATAGGAAACAACCTCCAAACTACCCTCCAGTTGAGGTTGTCACCTATTGGCCCAGCAGTTAGTATTATATAATCTATTCGAATTTATAATTTCAAACAAATCGCAAGCAGCAAAATCGACTTATAATGTGCCCTTGACTATTGGTCACTACCTGCACCTTCAACAAAAACTGGAGATATTTCAAAATCATGAAGGATTTGGAGGTTGCGCCTATTGAATCTTTTGATCGGCATGGTGAGTACTACAAAAAAAAAATTAGCAAATTTAACGGAAGCTGGATTTACATTTAAAATGTGCGGGGTCCCTTCGTAAATTTACATACCTTTGACGTCAACAGTAAATTGGCAAATAGCTCTGTTTCCTGAGGTATCAGTAGCTATATAGTTTATGTGGTGTAAACCAATTACAAATTCTGTCCCCGGTTCCTAAAGTACATAATAAAAAATATAAAAACTTATTAGCTGAAATTAGAACAATGTACGAGTAATGGAAATAATATTGAAAATAAAAACATGTAGACTATATTATGACAGGTCACTTATTTGTCCAAAAAATGGCTTAATTGACTATATACATGTGTTGACTAATCCAAACTAATCTGTGAGAACTATTCTTATTGTTAATTAATCAGTGGTACATACCCTGGACCTAAAAACACTCGCTATTTCAACATTATCTTCAAAGTGTGGTTCTCTCCAATGAATTATTTGACTGGACTGGCCTCTTTCTAGAACTCTTTCTATATTCTCAGGACATCCTGAAACTCGTGGGTTTTCCCTATCTTGCACATTTATGGTTAGTTGGCATGTTGCCGTTTGGTTTACGTGGACTGCTATAAATTTGATGTCATGTGTGCCTGAAGATAAGACATTTTCCAACCTTTTTCCCCAAGACGGTTGAGATATAACATATCTGAAAATGATGTTTATTAGAAAACAATCCTCGATTACAGTAAAAAATTTGAGTATCTCTCAAAATACCAAGTGAAATATTTCTAAGAATAAAATAAGATGGGGGTATAATCTTCCTTAGAAATTCATAAGGCCCTTTATTATTAATATAATGTACAAAAGAACTGACCTTTTACCGCAAGTTTCACTCTTTATTTTTGAAATTTAACCTAAAATTTCTTCTGCATGGATGATGTATTTATTTATTAAATAATATTATATCATTCCTCTTCTTGAAAAGTTTTTAAATAAAAAAAAAAACTGTAAAGTGATTTACCCTTGTAGTTACGCAGATCTAAAATAAAAACACTGAATTCGACTTCTTAGACTAAAGAATAACTTAATCCAAGCATTAAAACTTAGTATTTTACACAGTAGGTAAAAAAACAAGTTAAGTAAAGGAAGCGCTTCTAATAAAGTACGATTTAATGAAAAATATAAATACAATTTTCACATTTTTAAACTGCAAAAATCCTGGAATTGACGCATATTACGATATATATATATATATATATATATATATATATATATATATATATATATATATATATATATATAAATATATTTATATATATATATATATATATATATATATATATATATATATATATATATATATATATATATATATATATATATACATATATTTATATATATATATATATATATATATATATATATATATATATATCCACCCCTTTAACCTCATATATGTTTTACTATATTTTTCATGATAAAATTTTGTCCAATATCTCAAGAAAAAGAAATAGAAATTTTTCAATTAAAATTACAAATAATTAAAAAATAACTTAATTCTTAGATGTTTTGACTTTAATAATACTAAAAAGAGCATTTAACAGGAACTATATAGGAAGCAATTCATCTAATCTCCTTCTCTACCCCTGATATATTTTATTATAAATAATTATGAATAATATGTGTTTATTATCTCAACAAAAAAAAACCCAATAACACTATTAAAACCTTTTCAAAATATCGCCCACAAACTATAGGTTTCCTCTATGTACCAAATATTATATGTGTACTGCGTTTGAAACTGATATATCGACCGAGAAAAATTCGAAAGATCCTAAAAAGTGAAGAAAAGCAAACATCTCGCAGGGTAATTTTTTCACGAATACAATGCTTCTCTTTAGAAAGAAGTATTAATGTCTAACTTTGTTGTTGATCCTTCCAAGATTTAACTTTTTCTCTTTTTTAAATAGACACAAATCTGCCCAATTTGCCCTTGTATTATTAGAACACTATTCAAGGTGTCCCATAAAATATTTATAATAAAATAAAAAATTGGTAAATGAACAACCTTTATATTAAACTACAGATCTTCGAATATTATTTCATAAAAATAGTGAATTATGACATTTCTAGCATTTTTCCAAGTCAGCAGCGAAATTATTGATCACCACTCAGCACATTATCTGAAAAAAACCTTGATTGCATTCAAATATTTCATTAAGGAAGTTAAGCTTCTGAACGTTATCAGTTGATTTTAATTCTCACAGCTATATCTTACAGGGGTGCAAACATGAATTATTACGGAAAATGTGTTATAACGAATTCCTGGGTACATTTATCGCCTACGGTTTACTAAAAGGCAAACAAATTTCTTCACTTTTCTGATTCCATTTTTTAGTTACTTGATGACACTAAGGACTAGGTTTACGCTTTGCGTCTTCACTTCGTTCTTCCAGCCTGTTTTGTTCACATAATAAGCTAAAGAAATTTGAACTAATGTGTGGACACCCTGTACAAATAAGTTTAATTTATTTATGAGTCACCCTGTATAAGGTAAGGAAGTAAGTAAGGAATATCTAATTTAACCACGGAATATCTCTCTAAACAAATAAAAAATTTTATTTTCAAGTATAGTTACACAGACAACAATATTTTTTCAAAACAAATCAAAAATCCTACTTGAAAAATAAAATTACTTTAGACTTTTTTAAATACCTACGGTTTAAAACGGTATATAATCTTAAATCATCATTAATTTAGGGAGTTTTCAGAATGAACACAGCCAATTTTATAATGTACTCGTATATAGAGTTCCCAAAGACCAACAAATATTTTTTTTTACCAATATTGAAATGTCAAATTTTTGAGTATGCTAACCCATATACTTACTTTTGATAATCTACGTTAGTTTCAGGTTGAGGAAAACGAACCAACATATTCCGTTGGCCTGGAGGTAAAACAAAATCTAAATGACCGTCACTGGGACATCGAATTTGAACATTTATGGTATCTAAAATTTATAAGCGTAAGGATATCTATTCTCTCTGATAGTGAACAAGTTTACGGTACCTTTAACACAAAATCGATCTAACACATCGGGGGTTATATCTATAGACCATCTCAAATCTTCTCCACAGGTGATTAATTGTAAGTTTTCTGCTAATCTATAGCCACGACGGCAATGAATAGTGCAAGATTCTCCTGGATACGTTTTATTTGAATTACAGATTCCTGGTAAGAACCAACCATTCTTGAAATTGGCGAGTTTTGGACATGTTGCAGCTAAAATCGAATAACACGTATAGTAAATAAAGATTATATCCTACGTGGTCTACTAATTCTACTGATGAGAGCGATGTGTGTTACGAGGGCGATGTAAGTGTCTTGAAAGAATAAACATTCTTCTTCAAAAGCTTTATTATTAGAGAGGTTATATTTAAAATCATGAGAAACAGACTAGTTAACGTTTAAAGTGGTTCAAAATTTCCAAAATTTTTAGCACGCTCATTTTAAACCTGATTTTTAAAACGCTTTATTATTGGGTTATTTTTAAAATCATCAGGAACATGTTTAATGTGCTGGTGAAAATTCACATCTAACATAGTAACGTATTAAAAAAACTGCCAATAAATGGGTGTATTTTTAATATGCATGGACTGCAAATTTTTTTATTGGAATAGGAAGTTATAAAAATAGCTCTTTTAAAATTACATGTTGTAACTAGCATCAAGGTATAGTTTTGTTCAATGGTTTGACGAGAAGAAGCAAACATTTTTTAATTAAAATTTGCCAGCCTTTATTCAAAGCGTATTTATTTAAATGAAACTATGTACCTTTAAATTAAAACTGTGGAGATTCTCTTTAAGAGAAGAATGATGTGAGATGCATTGTCTGGATAATATTGTTTATCTGAGCGTAAAAATATAACTCTTTAGATGTTATTATCTCAGAAATATTAGTCTTGTATCCGGGGTAGGACATTAGAGTTTTAGTATATGTAAGTAAACAAAAATAGTAGTAGATCGAAATTAAATAATTAAAGTGATTTGAATTTTGAATTAGAATTAGAGGTAATATTATTTTGTAAAATTTGTAACATTCACAAATTTTGCTTGGTCTTCTAGATCTGTCGGAATACAGGTGTAGTCTCTATCAACTAGTAAGTGATTACGATAATTTTTATAGCTCATATCACATAAAGGTATATAAGTACGTTCTATGTTTATAGCCAGTATTTTTTAAACATATTTATAAAATAACTTACCAATACACACGCCATCATTATTATTCCATTCACCTACTTCACTGCAAATTCTTTGAGCTTTTCCAGCTAATTTGTATCCTTCATTACACCACACATTACATTTAGTGCCAGCAGGAACCGCGAGTCCAAAATCGGTCCGATGACCGAGACATTTCATGACACCATTTTCGGGTGGTTCTGGTATTTTACATTGATGTACTTCGCCTGGTCTACATGTTTTTCTGTCTTTATGAAGTACGTAGTTTTCTGGACAGTCACATCTAAAGCTACCTAAAAAGAATCGGGAATTATACAATCCGTAAAATATTGTTTAAGTATCTAGCTAAACTTTCTCATTCATTAACGATATAATATAACATAAGAGATTTTGGCATTCGAGTTTTTTCCTTCTGCCGAGTTCCTTACCCTAAATAATAATATATATATATACATATATATATATATATATATATATATATATATATATATATATATATATATATATATATATATATATATATAATATATATATATATATATATATATATATATATATATATATATATATATATATGTATATATATATATATATATATATATATATATATATATATATATATATATATATATATAATAAAGAAAGAAAGCAAAGCACCTTAATATCAACAAAAGAACCGACCTGGATGGTCTTAGTAACATATATAGTTTCCTCCTCTCCTGTGATAAATCAACTTCTCACAATCTTTCCCTGTCTTCAAGTGTTTTATGATCCATCTGAACTGCGTTGGTCGTCTCTTCTTTTAGCTCCGTAATTTCCAGGGTTTCTCTCCTCCTTCCTCTCTCTATTTGCGGTTCTCTTTGTTTCTGAGCTTCACAGATTCTTTCCATTTTATCTGGGCCATTTTTTGCACCTAGCGATTACTGTCTTCCTTCCAGTGACAGTGCGTTGGGTCACCTCTCTAACACTTCCTGGTGCCTCGAGTCTTCATTGGTTTTTTGCCAACAATCTCTTCGTCCAATCAGATTCCAACAAGAAATTAATTAATAATTAATTCACTTGACAATTTTCCTCTTCGTTGCTCCCATTACCGTCACTCTCTCTCTCTCGCTCCCTTGCTCACCATTCACTTATAATTAGGGTGTGTTTTATCCTTCCACTATTACATATCGGGTGGTCTTGGTAACATATTTAGTTTCCTCCTCTTCTGTGATTAATCAACTTCTCACAATCTTTCCCTGCCTTAAGTGTCTCAGGATCCATCTGAACCGCGTTGGTTGTCTCTTCTTTTAGCTCCGTAATTTCCAGGGTTTCTCTCCTCCTTCCTCTCTCTATTTACGGTTCTCTTTGATTCTGAGCTTCATAGATTCCTTCCATTTTGTCTGGGCCATTTTTTTGCACCTAGCGATTACTGTCTTCCTTCCATTGACAGTACCTTGCGTCACCTCTCTAACACTTCCTGGTGCCTCGAGTCTTCGTTGGTTTTTTGCCAACAATCTCTTCCTCCAATCAGATCCCAACTAAAAATCAACTAATAATTAAATCACTAGATAATTTCCTTCTTTGTTGCTCCCATTATTGCCACTCTCTCTCTCGCTCCCTCGCTCAACTTTTACTTATATTTAGGGTGTGTTTTATCCTTCCACCATTACATACCGGGTTGTTTTGGTCGCTCAATTGACTACCTCTCTCCCACTTAGGGTCCAATATTTGTACTTCCTTTTCTATCGGTTCCTTCCAGGTGTCGACCCCGCATTCTGGTTAATTGAGTTTTCTTGACTGAACGCCTTATCTCTGTCGGGTAGCTGTCTCCTGTCGTTCTTGTCATTTGTTCCTAAATGGCGGTGACCATATGTGGTTGTCACAAGTGAAATAATTAATGATGTTTTCGGCATCCAAGGTTCCCAAGTACATCCATGTGTTAAATTTGTTTTTTGGAATTTTGTCTACAGTGTTTTAATGTGTATTTTGTATATTTTATGGATTAACCTACATTTATATGTAACAACTTTTTATGTACAAACTACGGCCATTCCGGCTAACGAAATCTTTCCACTTCTCATGTGAGTTTTTTAACTTATTATGACTAATATCTTATTCTTGTTCTACACTAATTTATTATAACAACCTAATTAACATTATTAATTCAAGTTATCCCAGTCACTATCAGTGAATTCGCTCTGTTCTTCTTTTCAGTTCTGCCCTGAAGAAGGTCCCAATCCAGGACCGAAATATTGGCGGCTTAATGAAAATTGTGTGATCTCCTATCACGCCCAAATTTGCCGAGCTCCCCAATTAAGATTGTATTTGTAATATATATATATATATATATATATATATATATATATATATATATATATATATATATGTACATATATATATATATATATATATATATATATATATATATATATATATATATATATATATATATATATATATATATACACATCTGGGTTCGATTATACAAGCATACAATCGTAGGTTGCCTTTCCAATCATTCCCCTTGTGTCTCTTTCATACGCCATGTTCTCTTCCAAGTTTCGATCTCTCATGGCTCCTCGAATTCCATCATTCCAGGAACGTCGGGTCTTCCTTTTTTTGTTCTTTCCTTGTGGTTTCCACGTAAAAAACGCGTTTTGTCCATCTGTTTTCATCCATACGAAGTAAGTGTCCAAACCACTTTAAACTTCTATCTAGTACTGTTTCTGTTGCGTTCATTGTTCTTCTAATTTCTTCATTCCTTATGTGTTCTAGTCTAGACTTCCCTGCACTTCGTCTTAGATAGTCCATCTCAACAGCATTTATTCTTCTTTTGTCGTCTTCCTTCAATACCCACACTTCACTTCCGTAACACAACACTGCCTCCACCATGGTTTGACCGATTCTTTTTTTGTTGTTCCTGCTGATGTTTTTATCCCACCATATAGAGTTGAGTGAGCCTACTATTTTTCGTGTATTTTTTGTTTGATTTCTTGCTTTCCTATACCATCTTTATCCACTATTGTTCCCAAGTACTTGAATTTATCTACTTGCCGTATATAGGTGTCATCATTAATTAATATTTTAAACTGTGCATCCGAGTTCACCACCAGATACTCTGTTTTTTCCAAACTTATTTCTAACCCCTACTTTTTGTATTCTTGGTAAGGCCTACGAAGCATAAATTCCATATCCAACACATCTTGGGCTAGTACTGCTTGATCGTCAGCAAAGTTTGAAGTAAAAAGGTGAGATCTATTAATTGGGATTCCCATTCCTTTATATGCTCGTTTCCAGTTTTTAAGTGCTATTTCTACGTAAATGTTAAAAAGTAGGGGAGATAAGCTACAACCCTAACGGAGTCCTTTAGTTGTATTTATAGGTTGTGATAGCATATTTTGTTGTTTAACGTACGAAACATTGTCTGTATAGTTTTTGTATATTTCTACTGAGATAGTTACACTAATCGTTTTTAGGGCTTCTCATAGTTTGTTTCTTGGTACTGTAGCCTGCTAAACTGTCCTCAGTTTAAGGCATCTTTTTTTTTTTTTTTACCCTGTGAGAAGTTGTTTGTCCCACGCTTGAGCGCAATTTTGTACCGTTTGAAATTTGGATGCCCCAAGCTTGAGCACAATTTTCTTGCAGCCCCGCTTTAATTTCTGATAATGAATTGAGTGAATCCTGATTTTAAAAGAACTAAAGAAATTAAACACACACTAGCTCAGTTTTCTTTGGTAGAGAGATATGGGTAAGAGATAATTTTTGTACGTCTTTTTGGAAATTATTTTCTGTTTTTAAAGAAACCTCAGCTGTACGACTTTTTGGGCACCATTCATTTTAAAATAGAAAGGATCTAACTTCAGCTAAAAAAATGAAAAAATACTGAAAGGGTGTACTGTTGGTAAATAAAAAAATCAGTTTGGTACAGCCGTTCTTATCCTGAAAAGTAAGATAGGTATTCAGTGAGACACTAGCTTTAATCAACAAAAAGAAAATTTATTCATGTTTTTTTAAAAAATGAAAAGTTCTAACCTTTGCAGTTTTACAGGATTACAAAAAATTTTAGCCTAACAGGTAGTTATGACATTTAAATTCTAAACTCTGACTACTCCCGAAGACGAAAAATAGTGCTTTTCACTTCACTTTTTAGTCAGTTCAAATTGTTGTTAAGGCACTACTCAGGGATAAGTCTATGGAAGGATGTTTTGGTAACTTACTGTTTTTATTTCGGCTTCGATGGAACACGACCGATTTCACACTTTTCTAGTAAACACTTAAAGAGCCCACTACGGCTTTTCGTTAAAAAAACTTGTGCTTTATTTAGCTCTCATGATTGTTGTTATGAGCCTTTACTGCAGCTCTGTCGAAGGAAGCCTACTTGGCGGCTCCGATGAAAATTAGCCTGGCTGCGGCTTGATGGTACTCAGCCACGACAGTAGTTCCTCGGACCCTTAAATAATCGTCGCCTTCTCTCGGTCATATCGCGACGCCGGAACCAAAAAATCCGGATACACATTTTCAACCAATGCCGGCGTGCCGATTGATTCGGTCAGAAACCCGCACAGCACACTAATATACCGAACGGCTTGGAATCTTTGATTAATATACCGTTCGATACAAAAATGAAAATAAGTACAATTTGAAGTGAAAAATCAGTAACATTACATGGTCTTAAAATCTAGGAAAAAATGAATGTTACATTTACCCCCTTCCAAAAAGAAATAGACTACACTAGTCTATTAAACTTAGGCTACTTATGAAAAGGTACAAAGTGGTACACTATCACTTAATACTAAGGTCAGAACTTAAAACAAAAGTACAAACTTCGGACCTTACTACTAGACTTAATTCAATTAAGCACTAATATTAAGTACAATGAAAACCAAATGAAAATCTTTGCATGATCACAAGAATCTTATAACTAGACTTAACTTAATTAGACACTAAGGTTAAGTACATCAAAAAGCAAATAAAAATCCTTGCATGAACATAAGAAATACCTTTCCAAAATAACAATCGCGGTCTTTTTATATAAAAGAATCAGCTCTGTTATTGTTACCAAAACAAAAAAATATAACTTTGTCTAGACTCTTGTCTAAATCAAAAAAAAGTGAACTGAAATAAAATATGAACACCCCCCTTAAAATATTTTAAGGATTGTCTGAAAATTTTCTATTTCAGCAAAAGAAATTTATAAAAATTCTTAAATAAAGAAAAAAAATAAGAAAAATGATTCTAGTGCAAACACTTACACTAAAAAGAAAAAGTCTTGTCAGACCATTTAGCACTAGGCCAAAAAAAAATAAACGCTCGGGAAAAATCGCCATCCATGCTCTAGCTCATCGCTAAGAGAACATTCTAAATCTAGTATCACTACTAGTCGCACTCAGAAAATAATCGCACTTTACATCGCAATGTCGACGTCCTAAGACATCCAGACATGCTAAAATCGCTAGGGAAAACGCTCTGGTTGATCGCCAGAAAACACGTCAGCTTATCGCCAACAAAACACTCTGGTATATCGCCAGAAAAAAACTCGGCTCCTCGCCAAGAAAACACTCTGGTATATCGCCAGAAAAAAGCCTCGGCTCCTCGCCAAGAAAACACTCTGGTATATCGCCAGAAAAAAGCCTCGGCTCCTCGCCAAGAAAACATTCTGGTACATCGCCAGAAAAAAGCCTCGGCTCCTCGCCAAGAAAACACTCTGTAAATAGTCCTCGACTACACAAAGTCTGCGTTCATAAAGAACAATCTCGCCATTAACATAGTGAGCAGCTATAAAAGCTAACAATATCACTATAGGCACAGTGAATAGCTATAAAAGCTAAAATTCACCAAACTGAATGATCCTGCTTCAAAAAGCAATGTTCACAAAGAACAGAATGATTAGTCCACGCGCAACTAACATTCAAGGAAACATTCCTAACATAACTATGTGAGACAGCAAGTCTCGAAATAGGACCTCCCTAAAGTCATAATCCTATATATGGGAGTCCATAAACAAAACGACTCAAAATCACACATTTTGAGCACATGCCCTCAGGCAACCAACATACACTGAAATATATACAGAAATATATACAGAAATATATACAGAAGTACATACAGGAGTTCAAATCCCAAACTCTTGGTTATGATAACTCCATACTGAGCTTGGTGAAAGCTCTTAGCAAAAGCTAAACAAATCTTCGGCACATCGCACCAAAGTGACAAATCTGCCTAGAAACATGAGCCGGAAGAAAAAAAAAACGCCCTCCGTCATTCTTCAGGGTGGCTACACAGAGATATAAAACTTAACCAGCATTGCGCTTCTCCAAGTTGCATGAAGAACCCTCGTGTACTGGTCTCGCCCTAGAACAACAACGAAAAACATTCAATCCATCCCACATAACAGGAGACAAACACCTCACCACGATATACTGAATGGTGGAGACAATAAAATACAGAATTGGTGACCCTGGTGTCCACCAACAAAAGGGAGTAGATTATAGCATCCACTAAACTGAAACGGTGTCTACCACACCACCATAAGTCAAAAAAAATTTAATCAATAGGGTGTTCCGAAACACACTACTGCCAACAGCCTGTCACCACTAATAGGCTAATTGGAGCTGAGGTCGACTACAGTAGCTAGGCTCTCCTTTGGCTCAAATAGAAATAACCATTGGGTAACAAAACCCCTAAAGGTCCCAAAGGTCAAACGTTCACCCCCCATAGACTACCCTTCCAATCAGTCTGTTCCTCAGGAAGACTAACTCCCTGCCAAACGTCGTAACGGCATCTGTTAGCACCCGGTGCATCACAGCCTGTAAAAACAGATAACTCATGGGATACAACCTCAAAGGTTTACAAGGTTGACTTAACCAAGCTTCTAACGGAAATTTCCAAAAAAAACGAAAAAGAGCTTAAAAGGCTACATGAAGCAAAAATTTCTCAATATTTCCGGTGGCAACGCAACAAAACTTTTGAAGACGACAAGAGCTTTTCCAGCTTAATCAGAAACAAGAAGAAAACATCATTGACAGCTAAAATATTCGATCATGGTGTTAATCGTCTTCCTAGACAATAGCCTCTAGAAGAAACTGCTACAGGTATCAGGCATAACCGTTTTCTGTCAGCCCAAACTTCTAGATTACCTTGTGAAAATCTAAAAATTCGGTTAGGAATCTTCCTTCACTGCGCTTAGCCTCTCTTGACAAGGTTCTCATCTCGGTATCAGATTTTGATCATTTCTTTGTGAAACGACTGTCTTACTCTGCTCTCATCTCTTGTAAATGATCAGCCTTTAGTTCTCCTGCAGGACTTCAATTTCCTATCAATCTGATAGTAAACCGAAAAAACTCAACATACGCCTATGAGTCCATGCAAAAAAATTTTAAAAAATTATTGACTCAAAGGTAACGTTTAAACGGCTCTGAAAAAAAATAGAAAATTCCCTCAGTTTGTCAATTCAGAAGAAGATCTAAATCAAAATAATCCAAGTCTTAGACTTACTGGATAAACCAAAATCAATTTACTCTTAATTGCACCCAACATATACCACTAAGGTAATAAAAATACACCCCACTCGGGTAACAAACTTTGAAATTGCTCATAAACATTTTGACTCTACATCACACTACACGAGCTACATCTTGCGCTTGTCCTAACTCAAGATCACCTTGGATTGCCTCTAATCAAAATTTCGCTTCCAAGTGTCAAGAACTGGATATTATTTGGGGTCATAAGCAAATCAAATCCCGCGACCACCGACATACCAGTCTTATGATATATCCTGAGTGTGACTCTTTCGCAAGCTCGCAACAGCTGAGTCGATGCTAAACATCAACTACAATCAACCTAAGTTTGGATATGATCAGTACCCAAAACCTTAGCATTAAACAACAAAAGTAAGCTATTCTCTGCTCAACTTTTATAACAGTCAAAAAAAACGAGGTCGTCACCTCTACAGAGCAACATCAAAAAAAATAAAGTTAAGCAATTAAGATAATGTAAATATAAATTATTCTTCTTCTGACAAACTTTCATTAGGGTTAGGTTCATTGAATGGTTTTAAGTCTTTAATATGCCATCGTCCTACTTTAGTCCCATCTAAATTAACTAAACCATAAACTAAATCTGAAATCTTTTCTCTTATCACGCAATGCACATACTTAGGTACTAACTTAGATGTGAATTTATCAGCTGCACGGGAAAGAATTTTATTTTTTCGCCAAACGCGATCACCTATATTAAAGGAAAAATCCCTTTTTCTAAGGTTGTAAGACTTACTGTCCCGTTCATAAGCCTTATGTATCCTACTACGCACGTCGGTGAAAATATCTTTTAAACCCTTTAAATTTTCGGCGTACGCACCCCTGTTACCCGGAATTATTTCGCTGTCAACATTGACATCCAAATCCAAATTTTTATAATACGATCCAGATAGAGGTATATGTCTGCCGTAAACTAAGAAAGACGGTGTGAACCCTGTTACTTCGTGTCTTGCGGTATTTATTGCTTGTTGGATTTTGGAAATATTGCCATCCCAAGTGTCATGTGAATCAACGTAACTTCTTAAAGCGGTCCCGACTGTTCGGTTATTACGTTCAACAAAATTACATTGTGGAGAGTACACGGGATTAAAACGGATGTTAAAACCATAAGTTTCACTTAGGCTTTTAAAACTTTTAGAGGTAAACTGAGTACCGTTATCGCATATTAAGAGCGACGGAACACCGTGGATTAGAAAGACATTATTTTCCAAAATTCTCTCTATATATCCAGCTTTAGAGCTTTTCAAAGGAAATAGCATGGTATACTTTGTAAACCAGCAAGAAACCACGAGAAGCCATTTATTTCCCTTTTTTGAACGTGGGAATGGGCCTACTAGATCAGTTGCTACGACTTGAAAAGGGTAATTAACCGTTTTCTCTTTTCCCATCAGTCCCATAGGTAGTGCATTTGGAGATTTCTGCGCTCCACGTACTTCACAAGTCCTCACAAACTTTACGATGTCAAAACGCATTTTTGGCCAATAATACTGTTCCTGAACCCTGTGAAGAGTTTTATAAAAACCAAAATGACCAGAAGTAGGAGGAGTGTGACACATGTCTATAACTTCCTCTCTCTGTGGTTTAGGAACTAGTATTTTCCACTCGGGTACATTAACTTTTAAAGGCAACTGGTTTGGGATAAACTTGTACACGAAATCATTTTCCACCTTCCACTGCGGAAAATTTTGAGGAAATTCCTTAATTTGCTGCCGTAAATTATCGTACCATGGATCTATGCGATCTACATCAACAGTATCAATTCTTACGCCAATCTGTGCATTAAGACTGTTTTCGTCCGCTGTATGATCTGGGATTCTCGACAAAGCGTCAGGAATAACATTGTCGACTCCTTTCCTATGAATTAAATTAAATGTATGTTGTCTCAGCCTAATCGCCCAACGCGCTAGTTTACCACTAGGGTTTTTAATAGAATTAAGCCACAATAAACTATAATGATCTGTTATGACCGTGAAAGGAACACCTTCTATGTAAGGTCGAAACTTTTCGATGTTAAAGAGTACTGCTAAACATTCTTTTTCAACAACCGAATAGTTACGTTCAGCCTTTGATAAAGTTCTACTGGCATACGCTATCACTCTTTCCTCACCATTGATTTTCTGTGTTAGGACGCCCCCTAAACCGGTATTAGAAGCATCACTAGAAATATAAAACTGTTGGGAGAAATCTGGTTGGGATAAAATTGGAGCTGAAACCAATAGCTCTTTAATCTTGATAAAAGATTTTTCTGCTGCCTTTGTCCAATCTATCGATTGTCCTTTTTTTTCGTCCTTTCAAAAGATCATTAATAGGCGACAACAGGGTAGAAAAATTCTCGATAAAACGTCTGTACCATGAACACATTCCTACGAAGCGCTTAACTTCCGTAGTATTAGTAGGTCTCGCATAATTAACCATGCTTGCTACTTTATCCGGATCGGTACGCAAGGAATTTGAGCCTACAATATAGCCTAAAAACTTTAGAGAAGTTTTGAAAAAATCGCATTTGCTCAAATTTATCGTCAGTCCGGCCTCTTTCAATTTATTTTTTACTTCTTTAAGTAAGCGTATATGCGATTCGAAGTCTTCCGATGTTACTAAAATATCATCGAGATAGGTAAAAATATGTGGCTCATATTTCGGACCAAATATAGCGTCCACTAAACGTTGCTGAGTTTGAGCAGCGTTCTTTAGACCAAACGGCATAGTGACGAACTGAAATAGACCTCGGCCTACTACTGCAAAAGCGGTCTTTTCCTTAGAGGATTTGTCCAAAGGAAATTTGCCAGAAAACCTTTCTAAGATCTATCGAGGATACATACTTAGCATTCCTGAGTGATGTCAAAATTCTGTCGATGTTTGGTAATGGATAGTTATCAAATTTGCTGACCTCGTTGAGCTTTCTTCCGTCAAAGCATAGACGATATCACTCCGAGTTTCAACATTTCGTCTAACTCCTTACAAAATTCTGTCGATGTTCGGTAATGGATAGTTATCAAATTTTCTGACCTCGTTGAGCTTTCTTCCGTCAAAGCATAGACGATATCACTCTGAGTTTCAACATTTCGTCTAACTCCTTATTTAATACTTTTGACATGTACGGAGACATGGCGATGGGCCTTGTCTTTACAGGACTGGCATCAGCCGTATCTATAGACATGGTGATTTTTTTTCGTTCGGCCTAACCTATCTTTACTACTTATTTCTTTGAAAGAGCTTATTACTTTTTCTGCCTTTAAGCGTTCCGTCCGCGAGAGATCATCTAGGGTACATAGACGCGAGAAAAGGTTTTCTAAAGAACTTTCTGAATAACAATCTTTAAAACTTGTTTGAGAATTGACTTTTAGGGACTGTGGATACCACGAATTATCTTTAAAATTTACAAAAATTTCGAAATTTTTGTGCAAAATCACATCCTAAAACCAAAGTATGTGATAGAGAAGGTACTACTAGAGCAGAGATTACTAAACAATGACCATTGCAGACTAGCGGCAACTCAACCGTACCTAAAACTTTTAGACGGCTGCCATCTGCAGTGGTAACACTTCTATTTTTGACATGGCATATTTTATACTTAAACGACTTAAAATTTTTATACCATTCTGACCTAAAACGGAGGCATTTGCACCAGAGTCAAGTAAAGCCGAGAAATGGGCACCTAATAGATCTATCTTTATATGCGGTCCATTATCTAAATATTTATGCACGAATAAAGGAGATATGTGACCATTTGGAGAAGCAGGAGTTTTAACTTAAGAAGGAGAATTTTTATTAGACTTAAAAAAATCAGAAACTTTTTGTAACCATTTAGTCCAATCTGATCTATTGGATTATTTCTTTACTTAAGATCCTCGTTGGAATCTTTCTTTTATCCGCGACCGGACGTTCTGAGAAAATACGACGGATTTTCAGTTCATAGTCTAATTCATATTCCAGTAAGTGATTGACTTTAAAATTGAAAGCTTCCATGATAAATGAATACAATTTAAAAGAATTGTTTAAAAGGTCGTGAAAATATTTCTCCTGTGCTCCCAATAGTCAAAATAAAAAATATATAAAGGCACTTAAAATATGTAAACTTCTTTACCAAACATTTAAAAAATCTTCAACAATTTCAAAAAAAATTTCTAAGTATTGCCTCGTATTAAAATTTTTTTACCAAATATGTTAAGAATTTTCAACAAAAAAATCTCCAAATATCGTTTCATATCAGCAAAGTATTTTTAATATTCATGCAAAACATCGGTGAGAAGAAAGAACAGTTTTTTGTTCGGTTAACCGCAAAATAAATCTAACACTGCAAAAAATTAAAGTAAACCAGCACATCTGCTAATCTGAACTATAAAGCTAGCTTTTAAGAAAAAAAACAGGGATCACTTATCTTAGAGTCTATTAACAAAATTCAAATATCTATACCACCATCAGATAAATTGAAATAAAAAATTCTACAAATTTCCTGCTTTTGTCTTATTGCTATTGTGTAGTTTCGTTTAATAAATATTATGAAATAAAAATATCTGAAAAGTTAGAGCTTTTACTTTGTTCGAAAGCTAGTACACTGAACCCTTTTTAAAAAAAATAAAATTCCAAAAGCCCCACGTTGGGCGCCATTTTGTAGCCTGCTAAACTGTCCTCAGTTTGAGGCATCTTTTTTTTTTTTTTTTTTTACCCTGTGAGAAGTTGTTTGTCCCACGCTTGAGCGCAATTTTGTACCGTTTGAAATTTGGATGCCCCAAGCTTGAGCACAATTTTCTTGCAGCCCCGCTTTAATTTCTGATAATGAATTGAGTGAATCCTGATTTTAAAAGAACTAAAGAAATTAAACACACACTAGCTCAGTTTTCTTTGGTAGAGAGATATGGGTAGGAGATAATTTTTGTACGTCTTTTTGGAAATTTATTTTCTGTTTTTAAAGAAACCTCAGCTGTACGACTTTTTGGGCACCATTCATTTTAAAATAGAAAGGATCTAACTTCAGCTAAAAAAATGAAAAAATACTGAAAGGGTGTACTGTTGGTAAAAATAAAAAAAATCAGTTTGGTACAGCCGTTCTTATCCTGAAAAGTAAGATAGGTATTCAGTGAGACACTAGCTTTAATCAACAAAAAGAAAATTTATTCATGTTTTTTTAAAAAATGAAAAGTTCTAACCTTTGCAGTTTTACAGGATTACAAAAAATTTTAGCCTAACAGGTAGTTATGACATTTAAATTCTAAACTCTGACTACTCCCGAAGACGAAAAATAGTGCTTTTCACTTCACTTTTTAGTCAGTTCAAATTGTTGTTAAGGCACTACTCAGGGATAAGTCTATGGAAGGATGTTTTGGTAACTTACTGTTTTTATTTCGGCTTCGATGGAACACGACCGATTTCACACTTTTCTAGTAAACACTTAAAGAGTCCACTACGGCTTTTCGTTAAAAAAACTTGTGCTTTATTTAGCTCTCATGATTGTTGTTATGAGCCTTTACTGCAGCTCTGTCGAAGGAAGCCTACTTGGCGGCTCCGATGAAAATTAGCCTGGCTGCGGCTTGATGGTACTCAGCCACGACAGTAGTTCCTCGGATCCTTAAATAATCGTCGCCTTCTCTCGGTCATATCGCGACGCCGGAACCAAAAATCCGGATACACATTTTCAACCAATGCCGGCGTGCCGATTGATTCGGTCAGAAACCCGCACAGCACACTAATATACCGAACGGCTTGGAATCTTTGATTAATATACCGTTCGATACAAAAATGAAAATAAGTACAATTTGAAGTGAAAAATCAGTAACATTACATGGTCTTAAAATCTAGGAAAAAATGAATGTTACAGTACATTGTCGTAAGCTTTTTTTAAATCTATAAATGTAATATGAATTTCATCTCCCTTAATTATCTTCTTTTCTCTAAGCTATTGCATAGTAAATAAATTATCAGTACACGAGCGTCCTGGAGTAAAGCCGGTTCGATCTTCTCCTATCTTATCACCAACTTCTTGCCTTACTCGTTTCTGTATTATCTGTCCCCACAGGCTGCTAAATGTACTTGTTACACTTTATAGTTACTGGGGTCTTTCCTATTTCCTTTTTTATGTACAGATGAGATATAACAGATCTTCCATTCACGTGGTATTTTTTGTTGTAGGACACACTGGTTCATCAGATTCGCAATATCATCTCATAGTTGATATCCGCCACATTTTAAAAGTTCTGTGTAAATGCCTTCAGGTCCAGGTGATCTATTATTTTTCATTTCTTTAATATTTTTGACTACTTCGTTTACTGTTATTAAAGTGGGTTCTTCTTTTTTCTCGATGTGGATATCATTATCCACAAAAGCTTCCTCTGTCTCTGCTAAAAATGACACATAATATGTTTTCCATTGTGATGTACCAATTATTGAATCGAATTCGTCTTTTGGTTTGTTTTAATGTTTTTTTATGGTTTTCCATATATTTAGATATAATATATAGATATTTTTGTTCCCAAAATTTATTCTTCTGTCTTTATTTGTTTTCGTAGCTCTATATTTTTTTCTCTATATGTATGTTTAGTTTCTTTTCATTTGTGTGCTAGGAATTTTTTGTATAGTTTATTTTTTTCCACCATCAACTCTTTAATCGTTTAGGTAAACCATGCCGGCTGCTTCTTTTAATTTGCCTTTCTGTGTTCTCCTAGTGTTTCTCCTGCAATTTTTTGTATTATATTCTTAATAGCTGTATACTCCCCCGCAACCCCTTGTGCACGTGTTCTGTTTTTTAATTCCCTTTGTAATCTCCCTTCGTACAGAACTCTGATACTCTCCTGCTGGAGTAAATCCAAATTATATCTCTGTGTCCGTATTTTTCTTATACTCGTAGTTACTTCTCTTCTATAGTTAAGTGGTGAGAAAGGATATACTATAGGGGCTACTAGGAGATGATGATCAGTTCCACAATGGGCACCTCTTTTAACTTTTACGTCGTTTACTTTGAAGGTTGTTCTTTGTCTAGTTATGATGTAATCAATAATTGTTTTTTGTTGTAGTGATGGTCGTTCCCATGTATAGCGATGTATATCTTTATGTTCAAAGAAGGTATTTGTAAGTTTTAATTCATATTGGTTGCATAGTTCTAATAATCGTTCTCCATTATCATTTTCTACCATTTAAATCCCCCGCTATTACTATATCTTGCCTATTCTTCATATTATTTAGTTAATTTAACAATTGTTTATAGAAATCATCTTTCACTTGCTGGTCTGCACTGTCAATTGGGGCGTATACACCAATTATAGTTAGACCATAACCAAACATTTTTAGTGCGAAATAACAAAAAAGCAATAAAAGGCTTTTCCTTTGCAATTAAATTAGTTTTAGATTAAATATAACATTCAGTAATGACAATTAAATTTAAGTAATTTCATGAAAGGCAATTCATTTAACGGCATTCCAAAATGTATAAACGTTCAATAGACGGTACCAGGGGTGATGCTAGAAAATCCATCGTAAAAAGGAGACGCTTATATACGTGAATTTTGTTATAAATTTTGAAAGGGAGGCTCAAAAGTTAAATTAAAGGTAAAGCAATATTTTATAAGTTCTTGGTGTTACTTTAATAAGCTTAAACTAGAAATTATTGGTGGGGTTGAGTCGTAATTTTATATTTTTGTTTACGCAGAGGAAAGATGCCAGTACATTTAAATCTAGAAATATTTGAAAATTCAGTACTATATTGATGAATTAAAAAAATATTAAATAAAGGTTTTGTTTTCCAAAAGTTTCATTTTTTACCTGAACTAAAATGTTTTCTCGATTCTGTGTCTTTCGCGAATGTATGTGTCGCGACGTCCGAGTGATCTGGCTACAGGATAAAAAAAAACAACTTAGCATTGGAGGGGACATATGTGCCCTCACCTTGAAGGTTGTAGGTAGGTAACCGATAGTTATTACGTGCTTCTATAGCAATTTAGAAAATAATTAACAATCAGGTAATACTCAGTATATATCACCACTACACCAAACACTTTATTTTTGCACTCGACGCGCGTTTCGCTTCATCAGGAGCGATGATTGACTAAAGCTTAACTACAAATCTACCCTATTTATACTTAGCCTAACCCTTGAATTACTCAAGCGGAACTAATGACATAGGCAAGGCCATCAGTTCCGGTCAAGTAACCAGTAGAGGGGACTATAAGGAATAGGCCCTCTGTCTTTATTTAAACTACTTTTACATTTTATGACTTCCATACTTTGGTATGCGTTCAACAATCTCCTAACAGATACATTTTTTATTAATCTTAGATTATCTAATGTTACAGTATGATCAGCTTCAAGGGCATGTTCGGCAATTCTAGACTTTTCTGTTCTATTGTATCTTAAGTGTGCTAAATGTTCTTTACATCGTATTTTAATTGACCTTTTAGTTTGCCCAACATATTTTTTGTCACAATCATTACAACTAATTTCATAAATTCCACTTTTTCTCACAATTAGGAATCTTATCTTTGGGCTTTCCTAAGATATTCCTCAGATTGTCTGATGACTTATAGACTAAGGTGAGGCCTACCTTATTAAATACCTTATTGAGTCCCTTGCTATATTTCGGATTATATGGTATGGAGACATACTTGGTGTTATTTTCTTCGCGTGTAAAAAAGGTGGAATTCTGAATATTAAACCTAAATTTATGTCTATTTATTAGCTTATTTACTAAGTCATCGTCATAACCATTAACTCTAGTTATATTTCTAATACGATTCCTTTCTTTATTAAAGTTTACTCTATTCAGAGGGAAAATGACCAAAACGATGAACTAAAAAATGTAATGAGGCTAATTTATGTTGTTTGCAATGAAATGAATCATTAGGAATATATCTATCTGTTATTGTGTCCTTTCTATAGATATCAAATTCTAATCTATTATTATTTTTAATAATTAAAATATCTAGAAAAGGCAATTGTCCTTTGTTCTCAACTTCGTAAGTGAATTTAATGGAATCATACCGGCTATTTAATTTAGAAACAAAATCATCAATATTTGCTTTCTTTGTATCAAAAATCGCGAAAATATTATCCACATACCTATACCATACCCTTGGGAAATAATCGAATTCTTGACTGGCTTCGATTTCAAACTTACTCATGAATAAATTGGCTATGAAAGGTGACAAGCAATTACCCATAGCTGTTCCTTCTTTCTGAACATAAAATTGATTGTTATATTGGAAATAATTTTGTTCCATACAAAGTTTAGATAATGTTAAGTATTCACGAATAATTTCGTCTTCAAAGTCATTCATTCTAAGTAATTCTTCGAGATAAGACTTCACCTTCATTAAGAACTAGATTTTTTGTTTTATTAATGAATTCTAACGAATTCTTCACTGCGAAAGTATTTAATGGTAACTTCTCAAGTTCTTTTGATAACCATTTGGATATTAAATATGTGGGTGATCCCACCGATGAAACAATGGGTCGCATTGGTATGGTATAGGTATGTGGATGATATTTTCGCGATTTTTGATACAAAGAAAGCAAATATTGATGATTTTGTTTCTAAATTAAATAGCCGGTATGATTCCATTAAATTCACTTACGAAGTTGAGAACAAAGGACAATTGCCTTTTCTAGATATTTTAATTATTAAAAATAATAATAAATTAGAATTTGATATTTATAGAAAGGACACAATAACAGATAGATATATTCCTAATGATTCATTTCATTTCAAACAACATAAATTAGCCTCATTACATTTTTTAGTTCATCGTTTGGTCACTTTCCCTCTGAATAGAGTAAACTTTAATAAAGAAAGGAATCGTATTAGAAATATAACTAGAGTTAATGGTTATGACGATGACTTAGTAAATAAGCTAATAAATAGACATAAATTTAGGTTTTTTTTACACGCGAAGAAAATTACACCAAGTATGTCTCCATACCATATAATCCGAAATATAGCAAGGGACTCAATAAGGTATTTAATAAGGTAGGCCTCACCTTAGTCTATAAGTCATCAGACAATCTGAGGAATATCTTAGGAAATCCCAAAGATAAGATTCCTAATTGTGAGAAAAGTGGAATTTATGAAATTAGTTGTAATGATTGTGACAAAAAGTATGTTGGGCAAACTAAAAGGTCAATTAAAATACGATGTAAAGAACATTTAGCACACTTAAGATACAATAGAACAGAAAAGTCTAGAACTGCCGAACATGCCCTTGAAGCTGATCATACTGTAACATTAGATAATCTAAGATTAATAAAAAATGTATCTGATAGGAGATTGTTGAACGCATACGAAAGTATGGAAATCATAAAATTTTAAAAGCAGTTTAAATAAAGACAGAGGGCCTATTCCTTATAGTCCCCTCTACTGGTTACGTGATCAGAACTGATGGCCTTGCCTATGTCATTAGTTCCGCTTGAGTAATTCAAGGGTTAGGCTAAGTATAAATAGGGTAGATTTGTAGTTAAGCTTTAGTCAATCATCGCTCCTGATGAAGCTAACATGGTTAGCGAAACGCGCGTCGAGTGCAAAAATAAAGTGTTTGGTGTAGTGGTGATATATACTGAGTAGTATCATTGTGCCAAAGATTCCACATTCCCAACTTAATCAGGTAATATAAAGTGCCTGTGTTTCAAATTAGGTGAAAAAAAAAAACAAACGTATACAGTATATTTAATTATTATTTACATGACAGTTACGGCTTGTTTCTTAAAATTTTAATTGTTGGTCATAAACTTTTGAAAAAAGCCATATCTATTTAAGGTCTAAATGTTTCCAAGAGAAAGAAAAATTCTATATACAATTAGAGGACGAAATATCAAATACAGGGCCCTATAGAGAGATCTTAATATTTGGAGACGTAAATGTCAGAAAAAAATCACAAAATCTAGTAGTTGGACCTTATGGAAAAAACACGCTAAATGATAATGGGATAAGACTGATTGAACTATGTCAACATCAATCACTAACAATAACTAACGGCTTTTATGCGCGTAAAAATATCCGCAGATACACTTAGATCCAAAGAACTAGAAACCTAAAATCGATGGAAAGAAATGAAGAAAATGAAAGTACAAGAACTTTATATAAATATAGACTAGTTCAAAAATTACTACATGTTTATGAGAATAGGTCAACAGAATCTCTACTTAAGAACAAAAAGCAAAAGCTCTATGAAAAATGGATGAGTACAAAGAGGCATGAAAACAGACAGTAATACAAAGAAGCTATGTCAATATTCAAACAAGCTGTAGTTCAAGCCAAAAATCAAAGTTGGGAAAACAAATGCCAAGAATTAGATGGATACATAGGCGGACGTAAATCTAGAGAATCATGGAGATTTATTAAAAATCTAAGGATACAAATAAGAGATTAAATAAATATAAACTTAATTACAGCCCAACAATGGGAGGAACACTATAAATCACTCCTGGTGGACCAAAGATCAGGACAAAGACGGCCATATATTTACTAAAAAACTATCGGGCCCCAGGCCCGGAAGGTGTTCCTGCAGAACTAATAAAGAATGGAACTGAAAAGCTATTTAAGATCTTAACAGGAATTTTTAACCGATGTTTAAATGGTGAACCAATTCCACAATGCTGGAAAGAAGACTAGATTAGATCTATGTATAAAAGGGGCAACAAAAAGAACTGTAGTAACTATCGAGGTATAACGGTGACAAGTACATTAAGCCGGCTCTATGGAAAAATATTAAAAGATCTCATATGTGAAGAGTATCATTCCTACGAATCTGAAAAGCAAAACGGTTTTACTATAGAGCAAGTCGATCAACAATTGACAATATTTTTTGTTTAACACAAATTATCGAAAAAAGAACAATACGGTCACAAGATGTACACCTATTTTTAGTAGATCTAACAAAGGCATATGATGCGGTCCCTCTTGTTCAACTATGAGAAGTCCTAGAAAAATCTAATACTAATATGACTATTACGGATCCCATTAAAGAATTCTATAGAAACACAACATCTAGAATAAAAGTAGGAAATAAACTTTCAAAGGGCTTCAATGTAACTAAAGGCCTACTCCAGGGATGTTCTTTGTCACCCACCCTATTCAATATGTACATCGATGAAGCTCTGAGAATATGGAAACGGGAGTGTAATGGCATGGGAATAGCAATATGGGACACAACCCTATACAGATTACATTACGCAGATGAACAGGTAGTCCCGAAAACTATTCGAAGAATACAGGAAATGGGGATTACAAATAAATACAGAGAAGACACAATATTTAAGCATTGGACAAGAACCGTCACCAGGAGATCTGATTTTAAACAATGAACTGTGTTAAGTGCTGTGAAGAATACGTATATCTGGGCACGAGACTCACTGGCCGAAACAACGAAACAATACAAGACAGAATAACAAAAGGAAAAAAGGTTATTGGGGCATTGAACTCAATACGATGGCAAAAAAATATTAGAGCGGAGACAAAAAAGAAAATCTATAACTCTATATTACAACCCACACTGTTTTAGAGCTCGGAAGTATGGCAGCTGACAAATAAACAAAAAGACAGCCTACTTGCAGTGGAAATGGATTTCTGGAGAAGATCTGCAGGTAAATCTAGACTCGAGCATGTTAGAAATAAGGACATAAGTAATTTAATGAAGGTGGAACGAACAATAATTGACGATATCGAAAGACAACAACTAGCTTGGTATGGACATGTAAAACGAATGCCAAGGGAAAAACTACCAAAAAAAGATTTCGGAGTGGATCGCTACAGAAAAGAGGACGACCACCCACAACATGGCTGCAGGGAATAACAAGGGCAATGTCTGCAAGGAATCTCTCAGAAGATGACTGGAAGGATAGAAATAACTAGCGATGAGGAACCCAAAGACGGTTTTCAATATGTGTAGTCTGGCCAGTTTAATTAACTTACAGCTGTACCACTTAATAATCATATTAATCTTATAGAGTGGTGTAGTTAAATGTGACTTTTTTGATTTGTATTTCCTTTCCATGGGGTCAGACAAATATGCTTCATTTTTAGAGCCACCCGTTTTAATTATTTTAGTTTTATTAATAGCGACCATTTTCTGAATTTTTAAATATATTTCAATATTTCTCAAAAATATACCAATTTAACTATTCTCACTTATTCTTCTTCCTACGCTTAAACCCGCGTCTTAACACTGCGCTGTTTGCCCCTATCATATTCATTCTTACTCTTAACTCTTCCTACACCTCTAAACCTCCCGCGTCTAATAAGTCAAGTTGCTGCATAATGTCGTCAATGCTAAGCTTCCCGAAGCTGTTAAACCACCCTCAAAGGATGTCTACCGAGAGACAGAGGGAGAAATGAGTATTACTGGAGATTTAACATGTACAGAAATTTAAAACTAAAATTCATATTTTTCCTACTGACCTTTATAATTTTTGCAAGTAAATTCACAACCGCCATTATTCACTTCACACTCATTAATATCTATGCACGTTCGATTGTCACTTTCCAGTTGAAAACCTTGTGGGCAAGTACATTCATAGGATCCAGGTGTGTTTTTGCAACCATGTGTACACCCTCCTCGATTTACTCTGCATTCGTTGATTTCTTTGCATACCTTTTTGTTTGGACGAAGGATGTATCCTGTTGGGCAACTGCATTGTTTTGTACCTGTAAAAAGTTGTGATAAAAGATTTTCAATTATTCTTAATACAATTTTCTTCAAAAACTATTTTTTTCTTATACTTTCAGCATACTTTAAAATTTAGTTACTAATCAGTGGTAGAAATTGAAATCCATATTTTTATGTAAAATCATTTACATTGTACGTTATCTTATTAAAAGTAAGAATGACATGTATATGGAAAAAGCCTTAAAAACTAATCTTTTTCTTTACCATTTTATTTTAACAATCGTATCAAATAGTTTTTATGTAGTGATGAGTAGTGTCATTGTGCTAAAAATTCCACATTCCCAATATATTCTACTATATTAAAACTGTTTAGATAAAGTAAGTAGACTTAAGTAAGACAAGTCCTAAGGAAAAAATTAAACTGTGTGTCCTTCAACGGTCACTACTAGAATGACAAGCCGCTGGACGATTTTACTTAGGATCTCAAGTACCTCCTTATATAAAGATCTTAATTAATATTTAACCCTTACGGAAAACAAAGTAGAATAGCAATCACATATAGCACTAGATATCCGAAGGATGGTTTATTAACATACGATATCCACGGGAGTAATATATACGAGGGATGTCAAACGATAGTGAGACTCGGACATTTTCGCTTTCTCTGAAAATCCCATATGCCACCGTATACTGCGCGCATGACTCTGAAATATATAAAAGCAGTTCAGGTTGGATTGACTATGTAGTTGAAAGTAGATACCTGTAAAGCAACACGATGTGTCGTGAAAACCAAAATTTATAGAAATTAAAATATCGTTCAGTAATAAAATATCTTGTAAAGAAGGAAGGCTAAGGACATTCAAGAAGATTTAGAGAGCATATATGAGGGGGTTGTACCATTGTACGTTACTGTTACAATATATACCCATCGCTTCTAACAAGCACGAAACTCAGCTGAAGATGATAAACATCTTGGTACCTGTCATACAGTGATGACGGAAAGAAATTTTACAAAAATAAAGCAGCAAAAGCTTAGAAGTTGGATCAGGCAGATAGAAGAGGTAGTAAAAATTAAGAGCGTATTTATTGGTGAAATTTTATATAATCATTTAAACATAAGGAAAGTAAGCGCACGGTGTGTACGAAATATGCAGCCATTGCTTGACCTCAACCACTGACTGGAATGTTGTCGCGAGTTTCTTGCCTTATGCGGTAATAATCGGAATTCAATTTATAATCGCATTATATCCTCGACGAAACATAGATTTATCAGTATGATTCTGAATCAAAACAAGAATCAGCGCCGAGAAAATTGAAATAATACACATCGCAAATTCAAGGATCACCTAAAGTTAGTGCAGCTTCTATCTACAATTTTTTTGGACGCAAAAGGAATAATTCTAATTAACTAGTTTCCAAAGAATGCCGCATTCACAAGTAATTATTTTATAAAAATTGTTGGCAGAGTTCGAGAAGTTGTAAAAGCGTTAGCAGTGGTGTTTTGCTCATCCATGACTGTCTATATAGTTGGGAAATGTGTTATTGACGAAGCTGAATTTGAAGAAATTAATCACGCACCCTACGCTTCTTACTTAACATGAGGCACCAGATACACGGATAAAGAAGAAATGATTTTAACCGTGCAAGAGCATTTCGCAGGCAAAAACATTACTATTTTAAAAGAATCAAAAAATTAATTGAAAGGTGTAGGAAGTGGATTAAGATATGGCAGATTTATAAAATTTTAGAAACATATAAACTACAATATACGTTAAAGGTTAACTAGTCGAATGTCTGAAGAAAAAATGCTAACAGTTTTCTAAGAAAAATATATGGAAGTCTCATGGGGCTATCCACTGTATAGCCTATATCCCCAAAAGCTGGACCGAACTTATTCATAAAAGAACTTGGATGGTGTCCTATTGTTGGCCTGTAAATGTCGGAGGACTAGTTTGATCAAATGATGTAATCACTGGTCATAAAAACAGTTAGCAGTCGACCCAATATTATTCGTTTATCTTTTTTTCTCGGATCTGTACAGTAACTAAACCTCTCTTTTTTTGGTAGGCCTTGGTTTTAACTTCTTATTGCATCGTCATAAACGTAAAATTTTGTCTCAAGCATGTCTTAGTATTTTTACATCTTAATATAAAAATTAATATTACGTTGTCACATACCTTCAATGTTATGACAGTAATGAGAGCATCCTCCATTATTTTTAAAGCAGGGATCTTCATCAAGACATTTTTTACCAAACAGTTTGTAACCTGGCGGACATAAACATTTGGCTTCTCCTTGATCGTTAGTGCAGCCGTGAGAACAGCCTCCATTATTTATAGCACAAGGATTCTTTTTAAAGCAGGTTTTCTCTTGACATGAAAATAAGTTTTTATTTTAAAATGAACAAGATATTTTTGAAAAATAAATGAAGAAACAAATATAGAATGTTGGCGGCCTGTGTACAGTTGCATTCTTATTGTTCTATGTCTCATACATAGAACGGTAGAAAATAGTAAAATGATTTTTTTATTAAACATATATCGAGGTTAAATTATCCTCCTCTTTCGTCATGTAACATGCAACATTTTGATTAACAAAATGGACAAGAAACAAAAAATAAGCATAGTAATATATATATTTTTTTCTTTTCCGTACCTATGAGATCATAATCTGGAGGACACTTGCATACAACTTGTCCATTTATGGCTGTACAGGTATGGGAACATCCTCCGTTTCTTTCTTCGCATGGATTTACTATTATGCAGGTTTTTTCTTTTAATTTATAACCCTCTGGACACAAACACTGTACTTCTTCACTATCGAACTCGCAGTCATGCGAACATCTAAAAAATAAGTATTTAAACTTATCAATAGAAAATACAAATATCTTAGATGTTAGGGTAGATATTTAGGTAACGTCATGAATTTGTAGCCTCTGTCCAAAAATAAACCTAAAATAGAAATTAAACATAATTTTTTTTTTCCTATGATGTATCCTCCCTCAGGTTCTATAAGACGGTCTTCACTGTACACGATATTCAATAGATATTTTTTTTGGGTCAAGAACTACCTCACAATGATAAACTATAGGATGGTGTATTATAGTGCAAAAGTTTCCAGCTGCATCACGACATTCGTGCTGTACAATTTATTCTTAATCAGTATTGCAGATGATTTCGGGGTTTCTTTGATGATATCGTGTACTTGTGAATGGTTCGTTTAGTCTAACTTAGGGACTGCTTGATTTTTTTCGCCCCCAATAAGCCACTTTAAAATCGATTAAGCTTATTATACACTCGAATGCGGATAAACATTCATTACGGCATGTTTCGTGAAGCATTTGAAGAGTTTTGGTTACAAAATTTACCAGAAAAGTTATTCGCCCCCCCTTTTTTTTAGACATTTTTTCCGGCCGTTTGTCAAAATGCACTGACACTCTCACCGCTTTAACTGAGTAACTAAAAGGAAACCTATCACAAGACAGCTGATAGAAGACTAACAAAGGTTGCCATTTTCAACAGTAAATAATTAAGTCTCTATTAAGCACAATTTGCAAAATTTCAATTTTTAAGATTCTTACTGAAGGAAACAAAACTTATCATTTTGTTAATATCCATATTCTCTGTTGACTAAATTATTTAAGAAAATCTATAATTAGGACAAATGGCAAAATAATAAAAAATAACCGGTTAAGTGCAAGTTGGATTTGAGCAATTAGTGTTCTGTACGTTGATTGCTTTTAAAATAAAAATTTTTTTGTTATGGAGCACTGAAATAAGTTTTCAACAAAGTTTTTTCTCATCTTTACTCAAAACTGATGACCTTGAATTTTTTTTTTTATATACCAGATAAATTATTAAAGGTACTCGTGATAATTTTCGTTTAATATACACTCTGTGGAAAATATTCTAGAATTTTTTCAACATTTTTTGGTCAGTACTTCTCGAGATAAGGGGGGGGGGGGGGGGGATAGCGATGTTTTGCGATTTTTTAAAAATAATATTACATTATATATATTTTTGAACTCGTGTTTTACAAGTTTTGACACTCCACTCGATGATTCGGTAATTTTTTTTCACTTGGAAATTCTCCCCCCAAAACAAGTCAAAATTTAACTTTCAAACCTACGCGGTTCTGAGGTGGCCGTCAATTCCTACAATAGTACCATATTTCAACTTTCTGTGTCAAATAGTTTCTGCGAAAATCGGGTGTGACAGACAGACTGACGGACAGACAGACAGACGGACAGGTGGACAGACGGACAGGCAGGCGGACAGACACAGAAGTGATTTTCTAAGTGTTTCGTACGGAACACTAAAAGCATAGTTTTATATGTCAAAGTAGAAAGGTCGGAATTATGTTTTCAATATAAGGTTAGTCAAATGTCCTTCAGATATGCTATGGTTTGAAAATTCCAGCTTGTCCAAGTATAAAATATTCATTACTTTAGTACGTTAAATGCATGAAGCTTCGGGTAATTATTTACCTGGACAAAGAGGTAAATAGTTAATTAACCTATTCCGAAGAAGTAAGAAGAATAATTGAAGTTGCTAGGTCACAACTCATTAATTTGTGTAAGATACGTGCTTTTATAGAGATGTTAAACTTGGATATTAGGATAGGAAGACATGAAAAAGGTAAATTGTTTCGAGATATGAATGTATCCCAGAGAGACGGAAATAAGGTGGGCAAATAAAACACCCAATGAAGAAGTTTTAAGAATAACCCACCATCAAAATAAGAATAAGAGTCCATCTAAGATATTTATTGTGCTATCAATAATAAAAAGAGCTTCAAATAATAATTGAAACAAAAATCGTGAGAAAAAGGGATATCAGCAAAAAGAGGAAATACTGCGTTTATTGTATTAGTATTGAAATAGTTAAAAATACGAATGATTTCTCTTTTATAGGAACAGAATATGCGCTGCAGAGAAAAGAGGTACACACAGATGTGAAGGAACAACACTTACGTTGATACACCAAGTCTAAAATTGACAGGAAGTTGCTAGTATAGTCGCCCACTCCAACAGAGTTTACACCTGGAAGGAGGGGAATAAGAAGAACTTTAAAGTTATCATGTTACCAACAGCTTCAATGTAATCTCATGAGCCCTTTAAATATTTCCAGGCTATAAATCTATCGTCCATCTACTATTTACTTTTTGAGTCTGCCAATAATCGAACATTAATATATTATTGAAAAACTTACCCTCCATTGTTAATAAGGCATGGGTTTATTTGGACGCACTCCTTTTCATCAACTAGATCATGATGGTCAGGGCAGGAACATTTGGCAACATTGCCTTCGTTTATACAAAAATGTGAACATCCACCGTTGTTATGTGAACAAACATCACCTGTTAGAAATCATATATAGATGGATAGATTTTGTTGATTATATATATATATATATATATATATATATATATATATATATATATATATATATATATATATATATATATATATGTATATATATATATATGTATGTATATATATATATATATATATATATATATATATATATATATATATATATATATATATATATATAGGGTGAGTCAACGATAGATTAAAGTTCATTATCTCATTTATTTCGGGAATGACGAAAAAATGTTAAAGACAATAGTTTTAGGGAATGTTAAGGTGCACAGCTCAAAATTATTTTTGAGTATACAGGGTACTTCAAAAGGTGTGGCCGATATAACATATGTTTTTTTAAACGGAACATCCTATTTTCTAATTTATTTTTGAAATTCTGCGTAAAATTTTATAACTTTTTTAATAATAAATGTTATATACCTAAACCTAGCAGTTTTTTCTAATATTGTAAAAAATTGCCAGTAGCGCCATTGTTTCTGAAGGTGGAATACTCATATTGGTATGAGCGTTCTATAGAGATTAAATATATATATATGTAAAGAAATATGAGTTAGGTGCTACAGGGCGTTCAAAATAAATTTATACATTTCATGTCATATACCTATTTCTAACAGTTTCCGATTTATTTTGAATTTTTCATTTTTTATCCTTGTTTTTAATAAATAAAATATGGACCAATAATTTGAAAATTTAATATTCCACACCATACATTAGGCGACCAGTGGTTTTGATTTTGAACTTCCCGGACTCAAAATGGATTGTTGAATAATAATGTATGTTATGGCTGTCAACAGCTCCATTACTGCGAAAAGTAGTTTTCATCAGAAAACATTATTTTGGATAAAAAATTTGGATCGGCCTCTATTGCTCTATTCATGGTGGTACAAAAGTTTACTCGTCGTTCAAAATGAAGTTCTTGATGTAGTTCCATATGATAGGGATGATATTTGTATTTTTTCCTGGTGCGATTAGCCGTAGATTGGGATGTGTTAGATAAGTCCGCTAGTTGACGGCTGCTGACCTGGGGATTATCTTCAACATGAAGTAAAATCTCCATTTCTTTTTCCTCAGGTAGCATTCTGGTTTACTACTTTCCGTTTCGTATACTCAACGCTACCACTACTAGCAAACGTCGCTTTCTACGTCGCTTACTACAACTATTTTTACTTGCTTAACAGACATGTCAAAATTTGACAATGCCTTCTTTTTTGTTTTGTCTTGGCAACTATGATGTTATAGCACAAGTGTATTAAAAACAAGGGTAAAAATTGAAAAAATGAAAATAAATCGAAAACTATTTGAAATAGTTATATGACATACTTAATAAAAGTTGGAGGGTTTTATAGAATCTATGAGAAAAAATAATAATATACAGGGTGTGCCACTTGAAAAATTTGAGATTTTTCAATTTACAATAGTCGAAATGCATAAATTTATTTTGCACACCCTGTAGCATCTAACTCAAAACTAGTATTTTTTTAAAAAAAAAAATTGAAATATTAGAAAAACTACTAGGTTTAGGAATATAATATTACTAATAAAAAAGTTATAAAATTTAATGCAGAATTTAAAAATAGATTAGAAATTAGGATGTTCCATTTTAAAAAATATATGTTATGTCAGCCACACTCTTCTGAAGTACCCTGTATACTCAAAAATAATTTTAAACTGTGCACCTTAATATTTCCTAAAACTATCGTATTTAACATTTTTTCGTCATTCCCGAAACAAATGAGAAAATGAACTTTACTCTATCGTTGACTCACCCTGTATATATATATATATATATATATATATATGAAAATATAAAAGGGTGGGGGAAGGGAATACTTCGACTAGATCATGTTGTATGTAAATCATTTTCCTAATTTTAATTTTTAAAGTACTAAAATTACTTATTTGTATATCAGTAACTGATTATCCAGAAAACCTGACAGATTTTATTATTTTAATATTAAAACCGTAATAACGTAACTTTTGTTTAAAATCAAATTGAGGCACTACTCCAAGAAAATAACTAGGTAAAATTACTTTCTTAAGAAAAAAATATTTAAAGGCTTAAAATATCTTATGTATATATATATATATATATATATATATATATATATATATATTATATATATATATATAAATATAAATATATATCTCTGTGATTTTTTTTTTAAATTTTATAAAATCGTTCAGTCTATGGTAACTATCTTTTTTTATGTAAATTTTTGCAATCGTAAGGCTAATCTTTATTATGATGGCTGTTATTTGAAAAGTAATTTTATAACTATTTTTTTTATAATAAAAGTAGTCATGAAATAGGCAAAACTTCCGCACGAATGAAAATGTGGTTTCTTTGTTAAAACAGAATATGTATAAGGTATACAATTATATACTTTTAATAAGATTTTTGAGTGAAAGTTTTGGTATAATTAGTAGGAAAACTATTACCTATGACACATGTCTTGTTATCTGGACCTAAATTGTAATTTTCTAAGCAAGAGCATAGTGGAAATCCTTGAACGTCTTCACAAAAGTCTGAACAACCACCATTTTCTGTATCACATGGGTTAATCTAAAATACAAATGTTTTCTATTAGCGAGTTCTCTTTAAATAAAATATACAAATATCAGAATTACTATTATATAAAAGAACCGAGCGATTTCATCGTTTAAAATGTTGCCACTGTCGTTTTGCTTCTCTTACCTAATTTTTTCACAAAAAATCAGTAGGCAATTATGGCTCGAATTCCACAAAACTGTATAATTTAACAACGCTAATTTATATTTATAAATATATATATATATATATATATATATATATATATATATATATATATATATATATATATATATATATTTATAAATATAAATTAGCGTTGTTAAATTATGCAGTTTTGTGGAATTCGAGCCATAATTGCCTACTGATTGATAGTAGATTACTATTACGAGGCATTTCGGAGAAACAAGTAATATTTCAGATCATTACAAATTTGTCAAAATTAAAATATCTGTAGGCCTATTTGAAAGTTTCTGATGGTAATTTTACAATTTTTTTGTCATCATACTAAAGAGTCGCAGTTTCTATACACAGAACTATTTTAAATTTCGAAAACATATTTCTTTTTATTTGTGCGTATTGAAATTCCAATGTTTTACCAAAGATACAAGAGCAGCATTTATAATTTATTAACATAATGCGTTCTTGATTTTTCCTGGTGTGACCCGTCGCGACGATTCGTCGTCAAGCAGTATTTGAATAAATATAACCGGTCAAGTGCAAGTTGAACTTGCGCAAATAGTGTTCCGTACGTTGATTGCTTTTCAAATAAAAAATTTTGTTACAGAGGTATAAAATGACCAGTGACCTCACAAAACACACCCCAAATGAGTTTTCAACAAAACAAGTTTGTTTCTAATCTTTACTGAAATCTGATGACCTTAAAATTTTTGTTTTTTTTATATACCAGATAAATTATTAAAGGTAATGCACTCGTGATAATTTTCGTTCAATCTACACCCCGTGGAGAATATTTCAGAATTTTTTCAAAATTTTCGAGATAAGGCGGGTGGACAGCGATTTTTCGCGATTTTTTAAAAATAATACGAAGAAAAGTGCTCGCAAGTATTACATTATATATATATTTTCTACTCGTGTTTTCACAAGCTTTCATTTGACACCACACTCGATTACCTAGTAAAAAATTTTTTTTTTTTCACTTCCGATTTCATCCCCCTAAACTAACCCCTTAGGTCAAAATTTAACTTTCAAAACTACATGGCTTTGATGAGGCCATCAATTCCTATATTATTACCAAATTTCAACTTTCTATGACAAACAGTTTCGGAGAAAATCGGGTGTGACGGACAGACAGACGGACAGACACCGAAGTAATCTTAAAAGTGTTCCGTACGGAACACTAAAAATGGGTAGAATTCTAAACTTTTTCATAATGAGGTTACCCTAAATAAATATTCTAAATTTACTAAAGAACAACTTCTTTTTATGGAATACACTCTATACTATTATATTTTTTAATTCTAAAATTTATAGTACATTATATATCCAAACAAAAAACAGTTTCCGAGATATTGACAACTAAGGAGTAAAATATTTACACTTAACTATCTATAATATCTGAATTTTTTGTATACACAAATATAATTTGACTAAAAAACTGGGAAATATTCAAAAAATTAGTTAAAAAAAAAAAAATTATGTGTATATTTAGAACCAAAATACACTTTGCTACGTTACAATTAATACTATTAAAAAGCTATTTTCATTACTTTGTACTTCAATAATGCGTTGCAAAATCATATTTGGTTGAAGTTTTGCAAAATCTTGATATGGTTTTAACGACAGCGCACAAGATGCGCGACATCACGGATATAAATGATTTATTGAAAATCAAATTCAATGATTCGATTATTATGAGAAATGGACCTGTAAATTGGCCTAAAGGACTTGTTATATCAAGTGATTACTTTTTGTGGGATATGTAAAGTAAAAGAAAAACTAATTCTTTGAAATCATTAACAATTGTGACTTTAATTACATTTAAAGTATTGACGCGGTATCTGAAAAACCCTATACATTACTCACTTTTTGACAGTCAGTTGGACCTGTAAGTTTAAATCCTGAAGGGCATGAGCAAACTACTTTTTGACTTGAAAAATCACATATATGACTGCATCCCCCGTTGTTTTTCTGACATAAATCTTCTAAGATGCAATTTTTGGTGTCATTTAATTGATAATTTTCTGGACAACTACATTTGACACTTCCATTGTCATCAGAGAAACAATCATGGGAGCAACCGCCATTGTTTTCAAGACAGGGATCTATTTTATAACATTCTTTACCTTCTAAATAATGATCATTTGGACAGCTGCAAGTCATTTTCCCTAAAAATTATAATTCTAAATACCAAATAAAAACAAATAAAATTCTAGTTGGTTTTAAATTAATAGTATTGAGGTAGATCAAATTCAAATTGATTTAAATGCTTGATAACGCATGGACTTTGACCCAGACAAGTCAGACTTTGAGATGTTATAACAAACTGTCTTAAATGACTTTTTTTATCATTTGAGGTTCGGGTCACAGAAATTCTGTATGATGTTATTTTCTGTTAAACTCCGTCAAACTATTATTGGTGATTGTTAAGTGTATGAAGGCTTTTTTGACATTAATCTTGTTTACATTTTTATAACAATGATAATACTTCTAAATAAAATGTTCCCCAGTTGTTTTTAATACCAATTCTTGTTGGTTAAGTTTCAAATATTCATTTAAACATGTTTTCTCCTAGTTCCAATTAATTAGTTAAACTTAACAGAAAAATAGTATACAAAGCAGCTGGTGTATAGAGACTTTTTGGACTGACTGTATACCGAGCAGGTCATTGTGTCAAAGATTCCACATTCCCAACATAGTATATAAATAGGTGTTAAATTAAGATTATCGAGATTAGTCTGTGTTAAACTGGAATGACTATGTGTTCTTTTGCTTACGATTGACAAAGTACCTTTATATTTACATATATATTATTTACTTTCTTCAACTGAAAAGTTTAGAAAAGACCAATTGAAGCAAAAAACAATATAGTATAAGTAAAATGCAATAAAACAATCTAACCTATAGGATGAGGTATAAAATATCAGCTAAGATATGATTGTCAAAACAAATTATTATTTTTAAGAAATGTAGTTTTAACTTTAGTAATGTCTTTGTTAAGACTATAAAGAGAATGAAATTTCAAAATTGGCTTAGTTTTGTGAAACATTTCGCCTTTATTATATAGCAGCTCCTTCTCAAAAAACACAAGCTGATAAGATCTAATGTATTGTCCACTTGGGAGATTTAAGTGTATATAATTATTGTCTGAAGTTATCTACAGTTATGCCATGGAGTTCTATGTCGTTTCAATTTTAGTCATGTTATGACAAGAACAGTCACACTATAAAAAATGTTTCTCGATCGTCTTGATTATCATTTACGTAAATAAATAGACCTGTCTTATCTTGCTTTTTCTCAGATCAAAACAAATTGACATTTTGCCCTAATTATATGTCGTTTTTTCGTTCCTTACCTTTATTGAAATGACAAGTATGCGAACAACCTCCGTTTTCGGCTAAGCAAGGATCCTTTTCAATACAGTGTGTCTCATTGTGTAAATCATGCGTTTCTGGACACGAACATATAATTCTATGATTTTCAAAAGTACATATATCAGAACATCCGCCATTATTTTTATCACAAAGATTTTCTTCGATACATTCAGTTTGACTGATTAGAGTGTAATGTTCAGGACAACTACATTTGACTTCATTATTCAAAAATTCACAAAAATGTGAACAATTTCCGTTGTTCATAAGACATTGGTCTATTTTGGTGCAAGTGGAATCTTCCAGTACATACCCTGAAAGAATTTCTGTTTTAATGGTACCATATTTACGATTTTGTTTTTAGACGAATCATACATAAAACGTATTTTAATGAAGTTAGATACAAAAAAAGGATTTGGTAGTGATACAATATAATCCTACATTCAAAAACTATGTCAGCGAACTAAAATGCATTTGTTATGTAAGTTTTTTAACGTATCTTAGACAGAATAGATATTTTCATCCTGCTGAAAATGCGCTTGGATTCAAACGATATCTAAAAAGGGAAAAAAGAGTATGCCGAAGTAATATCGAGAAGTCACACTGCTTTCAGTTATTTCGAGGGTTATGAAAAAGGTCAACAGCTTTTAGAATGCCTATAAAAATCTAATAGTATTAACGACCACCAATATGGCTAAGGAAGATCAACAGAAGATTTTCTATTCCTTGTCACACATTTTTGGAAGGATGCATTTAATATTAATCTAGAGAAGTTGCTCTTGTTATATCCAAGATCTCCTACATGGAAATATCAGGACAATTTATGTATAGAAGAAAATTTGGGATTGACGCTATTCTACAAATATTTCTATAAATATTTTCATGGGAAAGGTTTGATGGATATAGTCTACTGGATTTTTCATAGAGCGGTGCAGGCTAGCACTAATAAATCATATGCATAAAAGGGTCAGCTCGTCATCTCTTGGGCCGTCCTCTTCCATAAGTCTTTCATATGGGAAACCTCCTCACAAAACTGCGTTTTCCACAGAGAATCTTCGCGTACACGTAGCTCTTGTGCGACAATTTTTTATCATAAGCTTATTGTTTGAATATCTTTTTCTTAATTGTACTGAGATTAATAGAAAAACCTTACGCAAGAAAAAACAAAGCGAAAATTGTAAATTCTTTTTATCTTTTTTTTTTTAATATGATATAGTAAAAGTGAAATGCTACCAACACAATTTATAAAATAGTACCATTAAGTAGTATTCAGTCTTAAAAAAATTACATACCTTCAGGACATTTACATGCTGCTTTGCCATTTGCATTGTAGCAAATATGAGAACAACCACCATTATTTTTAACACATGGATCAATTTTGAAGCAATTTAGACCTTCTAAAATTTGGCCTTCCGGACATTTACATGTGGCATTACCATTTTCGTAAATACATTCGTGGGAACAGCCACCATTATGTTCTAGACATGGGTTCTCGATAATGCAAGTCTTGTTGTCTATATCCAAATTATAATTTTCCCTACACCTATAAAAATGATAGTATAAGGTGACTGATAATAGAATTAAAGTATATAAGTTAAGTATATACATACATACATACATACATACATACATACATACATAAATACATATATATATATATATATATATATATATATATATATATATATATATATATATATATATATATATATATATATATATATACAGTAATACCCCGCTTTACGCGAGGGATACGTTCCGAAAAAAATCGCGTTAACTGAAATTCGCGTATATCGAGGTTTATGATTAAACATAGTCAAAATTTAATACAAAAAAATACAAATCATTTTAATCAATCACTTTAATTCTAAGAACACTTTATGCAATACATACTCTTATTTTTTACGGAAAAATACATCTATTGTCTTTTGGGTAACGTTTTGTTTACGTTCTTGTAAAATACGTTCATAACACCCAACACTGTTTTTAATTGTTTGACACACGGTCAAGACACGGTCATCATTATTGTCTATACTCTGCAATATGTCCAAACCTGAATAAATTTTTGAAAGTGCATTTTGTATTTCCCCTGAAGATAAAACTTTCTCTTCTACTTGTTCTTCCTCATCGTAGATAGGATTATTCTGTAACTCGATCAGATCTTCATTGCTAATAGGATCGTCGTGCGTTGCTACAAGTTCTACGAGATCTTCTACCGTGACATCTTCAAGTTCAGACCCCTCAATCATTGCAGCAATGTCTTCAAGCACTTGTCTCTGCATCTGGACAATTCTTCTAGGTGCTTCCACTACATCTGGCCAAAGATTACGCCACACCCCATTCATACAACTCATTTTAACTTCCTTCCAAGCCTCTTCTATGTTGTGAATAGACTTCATAATGTTGTATGACTTCCACCACTCTCGCATAGACTGTCTTCCTTCCCCGTCAGTTTCATGAATTAGTTGGCTAAAAGTGCGGCGATGGTAATAAGCTTTGAAGTTTGCTATTGCTCCCTGGTCCATAGGTTGTAATATTGACGTAGTGTTTGGTGGAAGGAACTTTACGTACACTTTTAAGTCTCTGGGCGTATCAAGTGAGGTTGGATGTCCTGGGGCATTGTCTAAGAGTAATATAACTTTAGGTTCAAGCCCATTTCTGTCACAGTATGATTTGACTGATGGGCAAAAACTATTAGAATACCATTCTTGAAAAATTTCCCGTGTAACCCACGCCTTTCTGTTTGATCGCCACACAACTGGTAGACTTGTCTTGTCTGTGCCTCGCATTGCACGGGGTGTTTTCTGAATGGTACACTAGTAAAGGTTTCAGTTTGAAATCACCAGTGGCATTACCACCCAGCAGAAGTGTTAGTCGATCTTTCGCAGCTTTGAAACCACTGGCTTGACGTTCTTCCTTAGAAATGAATGTTCGAGATGGCATTTTTTTCCAGTAAAGTGCGGTCTCATCAACATTGAAGATGAGACAAGCAGGAATTTTCTCTCGTCTAACGAAGTCTTGAAACTTGTCTGGAAACTCAGCTGCAGCTTGAATGTCCGCGCTGGCCGCCTCGCCTGTTATGTGGATATTGTGAAGATTAGAACGCTGCTTGAACCGATGGAACCAGCCTCTGCTGGCAGCAAAAGTCGGAGTGGCACTCCCCTTCTCCTTCTTTTGTTTTCAGCATCTCATACAAAGATTTTGCTTTTGTGCATATGAGATCTTGACTTAGTGGTGTGTTCTTCTTATTCAAATCTTCGATCCAGACTGACAGTAATTTCTCCATTCTTTCTAAGATAGATGATCTCGAACGAGAAAGTTTTGTTGCACTTATAGGTGTTGAACCTTCGCTGGAGATTTTAATTTTTTCCCGATTTTTATAAATCGTTCTCACAGTCGATTCTGAGAGTTCAAAATCTCTCCCAACAATTGTTGCTTTGCCTCCATTTTCCATTCTTCTTAACACTTTCATCTTCAATTCCAAAGTGACGCTTTTACGCTCTTTTTTCTTTACAGGCGGCATTTTTAACGTAGGGTTAAATTATGTATGTATGTATCTCCAATAAATATTAAAACAAAACTGCCAGCCGACCGAACTAACATTACGGAACAAATGAACACACGAAACGAACGAGGAAATCCCCATAGAACAAAGTCGAAGGACAGGGAATTCCCAATTCTTCAAAGAGAATATTCAGAGAAAGCGGGGATCCCCCCGCGACCATAGAGAAGTTAATGACTACATGAGCGCGAAATTTGAAATTCGCGTTATAGTGAAACCGCGCGTAACGGGGGTCGCGCTAAGCGGGGTATTACTGTATATATATATATATATATATATATATATATATATATATATATATATATTATTATATATATATATATATATATATATATATATATATATATATATATATATATATATATATATATCGATAATATATATAAAATGCAACGCCTCTCTGTCTGTCTGTCTGTCCGTTAGTGCGCTTATCACGGGAGAACCACTTATCCGATTTACGTACTTTTTTTTTAAAACATACATATGTTCTCCGGCCAGGTTATAGGCTCTATTTTATTACGATAGGTAGCATAAGGAATGAGCAGTGACGATAATAGTGAATGAAGGCGGAAAAAAGTTTGCCGCTAGCGCGTTCTCTTGCAATACACAACCTACACCATATATGGAACAATATTATGTAACAGAGAATATCTATAATCTATAATATATATAAAATGCAATGTCTCTCTGTCTGTCTGTCTGTCTATTAGTGCGTTTATCACGTGAGAACCACTTATTCGATTTATGTGTCTTTTTTAAATTCATTCATATATTCTTTGGTCAGGTTATATTAATAATAATAATCTAGATCTATAATATATATAAAATGCAAGGTCTCTCTGTCTGTCTGTCTGTCTGCCCGTTAGTGCGCTTATCAATGGAGAACCACTTATCCGATTTACGTGTTTTTTTTAAAACAAACATATGTTCTTCGGCCAGGTTATAGGCTCTATTTTATTACGATAGGTAGCATAAGGAATGAGCAGTGACGATAATAGTGAATGAAGTCGGAAGAAAGTTTGCGGCTAGCGCGTTCTCTTGCAATACACAACCTACGCCATCAAATATGGAACAAAATTATGTAACAGAGAATATCTATAATCTATAATATATATAAAATGCAATGTCTCTCTGTCTGTCTGTCCATTAGTGCGTTTATCACGTGAGAACCACTTATTCGATTTATGTGTTTTTTTTTAAATTCATTCATATATTCTTTGGTTAGGTTATATTAATAATAATAATCTAGATCTATAATATATATAAAATGCAAGTCTGTCTGTCTGTCTGACTGTCTGTCTGTCTGTCTGCCCGTTAGTGCGCTTATCAATGGAGAACCACTTATCCGATTTACGTGTTTTTTTTTTTAAACATACATATATTCTCTGGCCCGGTTATAGACTATATTTTATTACGTTAGGGTACATGAGGAATAAGCAGTGACGATAGTAGTGAATCAAATCGGAAACAAGTTTGCCGCTAGCGCGTTCTCTTGCAATACACTGCCTAAACCACTAAATATGGAACAATATCATGTGGCAAAGGATATCTATAATATATATAAAATGGAACGTCTAACGTCTCTCTGCCTGTTTGTCCATTTGTGCGCTTATCACTGGATAACCACTTTTCCGATTTACGTGCTTTTTTTAAACATGCTAAACCATTAAATATGGAACGATATCATGTAGCAAAGAATATCTGTAATATATATATATATATATATATATATATATATATATATATATATATATATATATATATATAATGCAACGTCTCTCTGTCTGTCTGTCTGTCCGTTAGTGCGCTTATCACTGGAGAACCACTTATCCGATTTACGTGCTTTTTTTTTTAAACATACATATGTTCTCTAGCCAGGTTATAGGATATATTTTATTACGTTAGGTGACATAAGGAATAAGCAGTGACGATAATAGTGAATCAAGTCGGAGAAAAGTTTGCCGCCGCGCTTGCAATACACTGCCTGAAGCATTAAATATGGTACGATATCATGTAGCAAACAATAAAATGTATATAAAATGCAACGTCTCTCTGTCTGACTGTCTATCCGTTAGGGCGTTTATCACTTGAGAACCACTTATCCGATTTACGTGTTTTTATAAATTTATACATATGTTCTATATAATTCGATATACGCCTAGATAATGGGAGATAAGGTGAGATAATGGGAGATAAGGAGAAATAATGGGAGATAAGGAGAAATAATGGGAGATAAGTCGAGATAAGCCTCGATAATGGGAGATAAGGTGTGATAATGGGAGATAAGTATAAATAATGGGAGATAAAGAGAAATAATGGGAGATAAGTAGAGATAAGTCTAGATAATGGGAGTTGTGGTGAGATAATGGGAGAGAAGGAGAAATAATGGGAGATAAGAAGAAATATTGGGACATAAGTCGAGATAAGCCTAGATAATGGGAGATAAGGTGAGATAATGGGAGATAAGGAGAAATAATGGGAGACAAGGAGAAATAATGGGAGATGAGCAGAAATAAGCCTAGATAATGGAAATTATGTAGAGATAATGGGAGATAAGGAGAAATATTGGGAGATAAGGGGATATGATGGGAGATATTTTATTACGTTGGGTAACATAAGGAATAAGCAGTGACGATAGTAGTGAATCAAATCCACGCGAGCGGAGCCGCGGGCCCGGCTAGTATATATATATATATATTATATATATATATATATATATATATATATATATATATATATATATATATATATAATAATATATATATATATATATATATATATATATATATATATATACATATATATATATATATATATATATATATATATATATATATATATATATATATATATATATATACACCAAAAAACTTGACCAAGGGCTCATTTTAGAGCTTAGAGCGTCTACTTTCAAATACCGAGTGCGCCCTTGAAAAATCCAATATGGCGGCTCCAATATGGCGGCCGGTAGCCGGAGAAAAATCAAGTGTCCAGCAAAAAAAGCTTGTAAAAATAAAAATTCGCAACCGTTTGGGTCGTTTTTTGGCTCAAATTGTAGCTGATGGACGCCCCAAGAAATTGGGGTGGTAAGTTGACAAAATCCAACATGGCGGATCCAATATGGCGGTCAAAAATTCAATATGGTGGCCGAATTTTCACAAATGAACCGATTTGCACTAAATTTGGTAAATGGGGGTTTTTAGGGTCGTTGATCACGAATCCAAGGTCTGATTTGCCAAATTCAAGATGGCGGATGAAATTTTCGAAAATCTATCGATTTGTACCAAATTTGTTATACGGGGGTTTTTGGGGTCTCTGATAACGAATCTGAGGTCAAATTTCTAAAATTCTTAAATTCAATATGGCGGATCTAAAATGGCTGATTCAATATGGCGGCGATATATTCCAAAATCAATCAATTGACACCAAATTTTATGTAAAGGGGTTTTTGAGGTCGCTGATCATATATCTGTGATAAGAATTTAAAAATTTTGACAGATTGAAGGTCGAGGCTCATTCATGGCTCAAAATTCAATTATTTATTGCTCAACAGTATTGACATTTTAGCATATCACTGAAGCATATGTGTGGTAATGATTATTTTTTTGAGGAGTGTTTTTTTTTTATTACCTATGAAGTAATTAATATAGCGTAAAACTAGCATCTTTTGCATTAGAGAACCTCTTAATTTTAAGTTTATTTCCAGCACAGGGAATAAATGCATGACTGCTTTGAATTTTAGGCACAGCAGGTGGGTCAGGAAATAGTCTATTAAGCTTTTATAAAATTTTTCGATGATCTTCTTTGGTATAGTGAAAAAAATGTATGTTTTGGAATCTTGACTTTGCCCAATTGAAGCGTGAAACTGAATTTAAAATGGTATCATTTGGATGAGCTTGTAAGCTATAACGAGTCGCTGCAGATTTCAGGCATGCTTCAGCTCCATCACATGAACATTTGCTATGTGCAGTAGCATTGAAGTGCCATTCAGCATCTATACCAAAATCTTGCTTATGATGCATCAAAAAGTTCATTTGAGTCCTATTCTTGAAATGTTGTTTAGCGCCATCGGATGCATAATAAATTTTCTTTACTTTTGAACATAATTTTTTTTATAACTGGTATGACCTTTTCTTGCATCAAATGAACTGCTGCTACATCATGTTTGGTACAATCTGAGAGTAATATTATGGTGTTATGTTTTATTTCATTTTTAGAGCGATAGTAAAATGCTACAGGAAATACTGTACACTGGTCGTTATTATAGTGGAATGCCTGTGCTGCATCCTGTATTACATAAGCAAAATTTTCTGAAAAGTCACTGAATACCAACACTTCATCTTTACGTAAATTTTCTTTTTTATTGGTTAAAAATTCAGATTGAGCCTTTGCTATAAAATTATGAGGGATAAGCAATTTTAAACGATTGCACAATTCTTCAACAAAATCGTCTGTGGAAAGACATTGTTGTATAAGAGTGCATCGATCTGTAGATTCCCACGTACTAAATATTACCTGTTCTATTTTATTTTTTTCTAGTAATCCAGTAAACAAGTTCAGAAAATTCTTACATTTTAGGACATTTTTAACAGTTAAGTAAAAAACAATTAGTAGTACTCTTCCTACATAAAATGTAATTTATGCAATCTTTATAGTCATTTAATTCAATTTCCGAACCTTTTGTTAGCGTCTTCAAGTTTATAGCATCGATCATTGTTTTTACATTCTGATGTATCGTGCAAACACAGGCGCTATGCGTTCCTGAACTTCCAGCAATAACGCACCATTTAGGTCGCAGTTCAGCAAATTTAGTTGATCCAATTTTATGCTCTGGATACTTTTCCTTAAACATTTCGTGTAATACCTTAATATCAGAAAGAAGTAAATGCTTTTCTTTAATAAATCTTTGACCTTCGATTTTGACTATAACAGTATCTTTTTTGTTAGGCATTATCCGACTATTTTCCTCAGACTCATAATCAATTACTTTTAAGACCACTTCTGCGTCCAAATTCTTACCTTTCTTGAAATTAGGAGTAGCTAATACACCACTAGATTTTCTCAAAGTCTTAGATTCAAGTGCCATTCTATAAGAACAACCAAATTCTTGTGCAATTTCACGAGCAGTCCAACACTCCGGTGCGATTGTAAGTATGGTTTTTTGCATAGGACTATTCTCAGGTAAATTATTGAATTTTTCCTTTAATCCATTTAAAAGTTCTTCAAGAGCTTCCTCTCTAGATATTCGAGCTTTCTTGGTGGGTAATTCATGTTCGAATTCAGAATCGTTTTCAGACACATCTTCCAAATAATTAGAATCAGTAGCATTACTACCACGAGATTCATTTTTCTGTGATTCGGAGGCTGATTTCCTACACTTTTGGCATATTTTGGATTTTTAATGTAAGTTTGGAAAAACTTTCAATAAACTTTTGGAAATATTCCTTAAGTCTTTGCCAACATGACTATCTACATTCAATGGATTCGCACACCTTTTTGAATGCAACTTTTGCGTTACTTCTTGATTGCAATTTTTATTTGCCATTTTTGAGAAAAGGGCCGTTGTTGACTATATGTCGATGTTATAAGAGTATCGTAAAAAAAAAATTCAAAAAAAAAAGTTGAAATAGAAAAAAAAATCTCAACAACTATCCTAGAAAGGTCCGTTACCAAGTATTCGCCAATTCAATAAGAGCACTCAATATCCCAGAAAAACAATTATCCTGAAAAGGATTGTCGTCACTGAAAATAAAGAGCCCAGATACAGAAGATGAGAAATTCCCCAGCTATCCTGAAAAGGACTGTTGGAAATTTACAGCCGATGTGTTATTTACCAACCACCTGAAAAAAAGCTCAAAAACTATCCTAAAAAGGACCGTTATTGAGTATTCGCCAATGTAATAAGAACTCCCAATATCCCAGAACAACAAATATTCTGAAAAGGACTTTCGTCACTGAAAACAAAGGGCTCAGATAAAGAAAATAATACCTCAGCAAAATAGAGAGAAAACCCAACGATGATATTTGGCATATATTAAAAAAAATCTATAACTGTGATATTAAAACTTCAATATTTTCCACCTATATTTATTACCTTCTATACCCAAATTTAATTGTGGTTGGCAAAGCGCCACCTGTTGAATAAAAAAAGAAGCATCTATATACCAGATTTACGAAAAAGCTGGTATCAGGGATTTTTGGGGTTGCTCGAGAGGTTGCTGATTACGAATCTGAGGTCGGATCTGCAAAATTCAAGAAGGTGGATCGAACTTCTGATTCGTAATCGGTGACCCCAAAAACCTCCGTATAACAAATTTGGTACAAATCGATAGATTTTCGAAAATTTCATCCGCCATCTTGGATCTGCCATCTTGAATTTGGCAAATCAGACCTCGGATTCGTGATCAGCGACCCTAAAAATCCCCGTTTACCAAATTTAGTGCAAATCGGTTCATTTGCGAAAATTCGGCCACCATATTGGATTTTTGACCGCCATATTGGATCCGCCATGTTGGATTTTGTCAACTTACCACCCCAATTTTTTGGGGCGTCCATTAGCTACAATTTGAGCCAAAAAACAGTTGCGAATTTTTTATTTTTACAAGCTTTTTTTTGCTGGACACTTGATTTTTCTCCGGCTACCGGCCGCCATATTAGAGCCGCCATATTGGATTTTTCAAAGGCGCACTCGGCATTTGAAAGTAGACGCTCTAAGCTTTAAAATGAGCCCTTGGTCAAGTTTTTTGGTTGCTTCTAATTTTGGTCGTAGCTCTGATCCGGCTGACGCGGATCGTCCCATATATATATATTAGAGACCAAAGCGTATTAATTAAATTGGGATGAGAGATGCAAACGGCAGTGTGACAAAAAATACTTATATGCTGTAACAAGAAAAATGAAAATATACATAGTAGTAATAGAGGAAATAGAAAAAAGAAGGAAAAAAAGGGAAATTGATCAAGTAGCGAGGCATAATACTCCTTGTTCAGGTAGTCTATGAGCACAACATCATGAACCAACAACCAAGCCATGAATTCTGCAGATGGAACCGTTTTTGTCTTCTTGGGCGCACTTTCACGTGCGCTATGTTTCTCACCAAGTACAATTTATAGCGATTCCAGAACAACGTAAATCGCTTTTTCCGCATACATGCCGCTCCTGGAGCGCTTTAGGGACTTCCCTGCAGCGTGTACTAGATCCATAAAAAAAAATACTGTATTTACTCAGTTACAATATCTACCCTATAGCCCTGCTTTAGCACCTTGCGACTACCTATCCGAATCATCTCAAGAAAGTCGTTAGGGATCTAAAATTTTCATCAGGTGATTAGTTGAAAAAACCGTTGGAGCGTCGTTATTTTAGGAGGAAGGAGAAGAATTTGTTTTGGATAGAATGAAACAATTCGGTAAATGCTAAATTAAGGGTATTAGTTAGGTAGAAATTTTTTTTTAAGCTCTGCTTGTTTTCTTTAATAGCTAAGTGGATAATTTGTATTTAATTTCCTTATTATTTTAAGCATATTAAAGTTTTTTTCCAATATGTCTTGACATAAATGCTAACTATCTCTCTGTGCAGAAGCTATACCGTAAAACACTAAATTGCGTAAACTTTTCTAAAATCATAATACATAATTAAGTAGAAGCAAATAATTAGGCGATGTGTTGTGTGTTGATATATTTTAGTGATATACTTACCTACAAACAAATGAGCCAGGCAAATTTTCACATATTTGATCACAAAATCCGTTTTCCTTTTCGCATTCATCGATATCTCCACAACTAAGGTCATCATCTAAAAGAGTGTAACCTTGTTTGCAACCGCATTCATATCCACCATCATAATTAATACAGAGTTGTTCGCATCCATTGGGGCTCAGATCTACGTCACATTCATCAATATCTTCACATTTGTTTAATTGACTGTTGTATGTAAAACCCTCTTCACAGGTACATCTATCAAAACAAGTTTGAATTGAGGCTGATATTTAGCTGTATGTTCTGACATTGTTCGCAAAGAAAGTTAAAGTCAAAGATCCGGGTAATAAGGGTAGAAGGTACAGCCAAAAATTGATTTAAAAAAATATGATGGCATTAGACTATTTTTCTCGAATGTCCGTAGATTTGTAAATTGAATGTATAAACATTTCTGTAACAAAACGATTAATTTGCTCTAAGCATAGTTTTATTCTGTTTAAAATATACATAAAATTACTTTAAGTTTAATAGTAATATTAAAAAAAATAATTTTTTTATGATTCCTGAAAATACCTTTCTTTTTGGTTGTGTTTGAAGTTTTTTAGTAAATTCAGTGCCGGCAATTTGAAATTGCTTGGTATTATAATCCTATATATAGCAACTTAATTGTGTCGGTTCTACATTTGCTTAGAGTGTAAAATGATGTAATTGTTTATAACAAACATGCAATGAGATATCACGTTGCAGCTGACTAAATCTTAAATTATTTTAGAAAATTATTTGGTTCTCAATAAATATTGTCCTTTCGTTATACCACCAGATTTAAGTTCTACCTGGTAGATGTCATGTAAATAATTTTTTCTGTAGTTACTTCTAAAATATTTCAGGCTTCGTGGCAGGTTAAGCCAACAATATTTGCTTTGAGGCGAAAATCTACAAAAAAACCAAGCCCTGCTTGGGCTACCTAGTCCTCCACTTTGTATAAAAACGGAAGCGATGACGGCTTACGTACGGATACTGGATGTTGGAAAGTAATTGACAATTTGGAAGATACTGAAATTGCCCCAATAGAGAAGGAGGAACTTAGGGCGAGGAAGATGGAGGAATAATTGAGGCTTAATAGGTCTTTAACCTTTACAAATCTCAGACGTGAATAGCGAATTAAACAGCAGATCAACATTCCCCGAAACGCTCTACTTTGCGTCACTGTACGACATATACAAGGGGCAATTTCTTTTTTCTTTGGATTTTAGAATTTAGTGACATAAAAAACTATTAAAAATAAAAAAAATATACAACTTTAATGAATCAAAATAATTACCTTGGCAATTATTTTAGTCTAGGGACCATTTTTAACTTCATTCGTTACTTAAGAATCAGTTTTTATTAAAATTTAATTCATGATGCCATTAAGTTTTATTTTGAAACATTGATAATATAACTGCAATATTATGTTTTGTTAAGAAAACTGTTCCGCCAGGTCCAAACGGCAAGGCAAATTTGGTAGAGGCAACGAGTATCAATCCCATTAAATGTAACGATTTTAGAAATTACTACTATTTAGATTGTTTTTAATGTCTTAAAATGAATTTTATACATACACTGGTGAGCAAAAAAATCGACTCAAACTGTTTGGCTTCATTTAATACGGATCCTAGAATTCAGTGTTCATATATTTTTACGGATTTTAGTATCATTTGAAAGCACATTCTATTCTCTTTCTAATTATACCAAGTTCCATAGCATATCTCATGCGTTTTACTGATTAAAACGACTGAAAGGGGAAACAAGGAGAACAAAGATTGAAAATAGGAGTAAGAGAAAGGAAAAATTAAACAAATTCAAAGTTTATAAAAACCAAAATTAATATTTTGTATTACCTCCCCTAGCCCTTATTATTGCTTCCAGCCGGTTTTTCATGGAGCGGGTGAGCTTTGTCACCACTGTTTGTGGGATTCTTTCCTACTCTTCCGCCATCGCAACATTTCAGTCCCTCAGCGATGAAGTGGCTGGATTTCTGCCTCGAATCCTTCTTTTGAGCTCATCCCACATATGCTCGGTTGGAGTGAGGTCAGGACTCCGCGCAGGCCAGTCTAACGAGGATATTTCCACTTCTGCCAGGTATTGCCGCGCAGATGCAGTAGCATATAACATCGCATTGTCATGTATTAGCACGAAGCTTCGCCAACAGACCCAGCGTAAGGAACGATGTGTTCCTGCAGGATCTCCTCGATGTACCGGTGAGCAGTTAATCCACCGCTACGAGTCTCATCAATCACGAAAAACAAATCAGTTTTCCCATCCAGTGAGATGCCTCCCTACGCCACAGAACCTCCTCCGTAGGCGACCGTTTTAGTAATGCCGCATTGCGCATAGCGCTCCCCGGGCTTCCTATAGGCTCGTCGTCTTCTATCATTGCCATGTAGGTACATTCGGGACTTGTCGGAGAATAAAACGGAGCGTCATTGCTCTAAGGTCCAGTCGACATGTCCTCGGGCAAATCTGAGTTCTTTAAGTCTTCTGCTGGCTGTCCAATGACTGACAGCCCGACCACGAACTTGGAGCTCCTGCTGGACCTCAACGCCAGTCAAGTGACGATTTCTTAGAGTTGTGTTGGCAATGAAGTGGCCGTCTCGCTCCGAGGTACAACTTCTTCCTGATCCTGGTCTCCGTGTAAAGGCGCCAGTCTCTTGGTAACGTCTGTAGACTCTGGAGACAGCTGACTGGCTCAGGTGCTGGCGCAGTGACTACAGGTTGGTTATTTCTTCAGGGGTGGTATCTATTTTCCGATGACGTAATTAGCGAGCAGGTATAGCAGAGATGTTGACGGTTCAAGTTCCGATAAAGGAATGGTAGGAAAATGTAGTTGCATGTGTTTTTATAGGGATGAATAGCGCGTAACGAGTACGTTGCTGAGCGATCTAAAACGGTTCTATTGAGTAGGTCAGTAAAACTTTTTGGAAATCCAAATGTTTTTTTGGTATTGTTGGAAACAGTAGAAAATCAGCATTCTAATGATATCAAAAATAATACCACTGTTTGAAAATTAAATTCAAGAATTGGTGGTAAATGAAGAAAAATCATTTGAGTCGATTTTTTGCTTACCAATATATACATATATATATATATATATATATATATATATATATATATATATATATAATATATATATATATATATATATATATATATATCTATATATATATATATATATATATATATATATCTATATATATATATATATATATATATATATATATATATATATATATATATATATATATATATATATATATATATATATATATATGTTACAATATAGGTTTCACAGATGGTGGAATGTAATACACTAAAATTCCGGGTTTCAATCCATTCGTCTAACAATGAATTTGCACGACGTTTCGCCAAAATCTCATTTGGCATTTTCAGGTGCTCGTGCTTCTGCTGCTGCTACTAGATACTGTGATCTTCCTGCTGCTGCCGATCGAAGCTAACAATTAGTTAGAGTTTGCCAAAAGAGATTTTGACGAAACGTCGTGCAAATTCATTATTAGACGAATGGATTAAAACCCGGAATTTTTAATGTTATATATATATATATATATATATATATATATATATATATATATATATATATATATATATATATATATATATAACATATTTGATATTATGTATAATTACGTCTAAAGTTATTGAGAGTTTAATCGGTTAAAAAACCGTAAACAATTATGTTAAGTAATGGTTGATTACTGACGAATTCAGTTCACATGACAAATAAATAATTCCTAAAATACGCTTACCTAAAACTGCCTGGAATATTTTCACATGTCAAAGGGCACGGCTTGTCCAGGCACTCATCTCTATCAATACAATGACGCTCGTCTCTATCTAGTTTAAAACCAGTTGGACAAGTGCACGTAAAGGATCCAATGGTATTAGTACAAAAGTGAGAACAATGGTTTTCCAAAATACATTCATCTAGATCCTCACAAGTTTTCTGGTCAGATCTAGTACAAGAGGAAAAAAAAATGTTGTAGTATGTAGAGTTTTTTTTTCTTTAAAAAATTGTGTATCAAATTTCTTAAATATTGGTAAAAGATTATTTATATTTTTATTTTTATTGTCGGTAAAATATTTTTAAATTTTAAGATTAGTTAGAAAACTGCGCTAGATAGATAAGAAAACATGAAAAAAAGGAATAAAAATAACAAAAACCGTTAAGTATGGTCTTAAAAAGGCATTAGTAATAATATATTTAACTTTCGACTTATTTTTGCACTATATCTATATTTGAATTTTAACCATTTTAAAGCTTTTATCGATAAATAGAAGTTTTGAGCACATGGCATTTACTAACAAGAACAAACTTTAACATACCATTAAGTATGTCCCTAAAAATTAAAAATTTTTTAGAGACACTAACAGGCTAGCAATTTTTCCCTCAAAAAAATTTGGCATTGATATGACATATAAAAACTAAGTCTGTTAAAAGGCAATCAAATATAATATTATTAACATCTCTTTCAGGTGCTACTTAATGTTCTTTTGTTTATTTTTATTTTTGCTTGTATGGCAGAATTTTTTGATTAACTTTGCTATTTAAATATATTTTACCTAAATTATAAATAAAAATTGAGATGCAACGTTAAAATTTGGCAAGCTCGAAAAATAATAATTAAAGAAAAAATTACAATGTGACGGTCGCGTCTCTCGGGAAGGTAATGGCAAACCACTTGTAGTATCAAATTTAGTAAAGCCCGCTCGCTTAGGCCGTTCGAAACCGGCATTAAACTATAGGTCCTCTTTATCTGTGGAACACTTAAAAAGGTACCAATGACAGTCAAAGGCGAGAGAGTCGCCCACGTCCGTATAGGATATGGCACTTCGTGATAACTTTTGTTCAATCTACACCACGTGGAGAATATTCCAGAATTTTTTTAAAAATTATTTAGTAAGTACTTTTCGAGATAAGGGGGAGGAGACAGCGGTTATTCGCGATTTTTTAAAAAAATAATACAAAGAAAAGTGCGCGCAAGTATTACATTATATATATATTTTTTGACTTGTGTTTTCATAAGCTTTCTTTTGACATATTGGTACCAAATTTCAACTTTCTATGTCAAATAGTTTCGGAGAAAATCGGGTGTGACATACAGACAGACAGACGGACAGACAGACACAGAAGTGATCTTATAAGTGGAACACTAAAAAGGGACTTTTATTAAATATTATTACACATTTCTATCATTTTCTAATACCAATTTTTTTTAGATATCAAAATACTTTCTCAGTTTTCTGACTACCTCTAAGCCAGATACATACCCCAAAACAAAGCCGAGGGGGCATGTACATTGAACAGCACCATTTATTTTTGTACTAGTATGTGAACAAGCAAGGTTGGCACAGTGCGTTGAGTTAACTTGCAGAAGATCTTCTGGACACTGACATTCATAACTTCCTGTGAATATAAAACGAAATATAAAATTTTTTATTTAAGTTAATAGTGGCATTCATGGCAGCTAGGACCTTTATTTTAATATTTCGATCCTCTGTTAATTCTTTTCAAGTTAAAATCCCATTTTTTTAAATTTAGCTACTGCGATAAAGGCATTACATACTATAATTAAGAAAATTCAAAGATAAATAAATAACTTATTTTTGTCATAGATAATTTTATAAGTACAGTCTGTCAAATAAGAACGTGTCTGCGATAATTCATTTTTGGTAGATGCGATTCTAGCGATTCAACAAAAAATCGGTAAAGGGAATCTTTGTCTACTACGCATTTAAGTAAAAGATTCCGAACTTTCGTCGAAATCACGTAAAATCCAAAATGATTCACTTGTTTGAGCGTCGGTTCGAGGCAGTCTTTCTTTGTTCCCATCCAAAGGGGCCTAAAATGATACATTCCTCGGCCGCTAAATATATTAAAAAGTTGATATCGTCTATGAAGAAGTGAGTAAACCAGGCGAAAAATGCCGACGATTTGCAAAAATGTGGCTCGGTAGGCAAATCATTCCGAAAGTAGAAAAACGAATAGTGTCTTTGTTTTCACAGGACCCGAAATTGACGCTACGTCAAGGAGCGGCAAAATTAAGAAAATCGGGTATGAATGTGTCCCATGAGACTATTCGACATCTTCGAGCTCATGACGTCAAATTCCGAAGCACGTTGAAGAAACCTTTGCTGGGCGAAAATTACGTCGCGAAGCGGCTCGCTTGGGCCCACGATAAGATACTAGAGTAGCCCTCATAATCGCCAGACGCCAATCCTATTGAAAATGTTTGGCCCCTAGTAAAGAGAAAGCTCAGAGGAAAAACTCTGAGGACGAGCAGAGTATGCAGTAAATCTCGTCGACGGCATGCATCGAAGATGCCACGCGATTCGATAACTTCCTGAGGTAATTGCGTCGTTGTTAACCCACCGAAGAATACATTGATGATAAAAAATTTTCTCGAAACACATTTTTCAAGAATAAGAGCGGTCGCTTTTTTACTTGACAGACTGTGCATAAATGATATAATATAACACTAAATACATACTGAAAATACAGAAAACAAAATATACAATAACATATGTTTTAATACGATCAGCGTAAGTTACTTAAAACTAATTAACATAATCATTATAAATATACATGAGAGTAAATAAAATAGCTTTCAAACATGACAACAGCCAGTATTATAAGAGATATTACAAAACATTTATTATAATTCACTTGTTACAGTAATAGGCAATAATATTCACAGCTATCAATTTAATTATTGGCATGTCCTTGGTGTTTAATTTGTACTATCAAATTATACTGACAAAATAATTGTTGTTGTTTGCTATATTGTGAGGGATGAGTTCCTTTATTCTTTAAATTTTTAGTTGTTGATGTCTATACGTAATAAATGTTCTTTAATGTCCAAGGAGCACTTTCCTGGCCTCAACGTTTGGAGGGGACGTTGATGAAACTATCGTATACTTATAGTGAATAGATTAATAATTTCTTTAATAACTGGCGGCGTTCGTAAATAAAAATACTAAATCTTTTTTCAGCTTTCAGCTCTTAATATATATATATATATATATATATATATATATATATTATATATATATATATATATATATATATATATATTAATTTATATATTTATATTATTAATACTACAAAATTTATTTATTTTAAATTATAGTTTGTACTGTTTTAATAGTTAAACATACCAGATGTACAAGTATGAAATGCGGATTTTTTTTTCTAAAAAAACATGTTAAATTCGGAAGAATGATAAAAAGCGCTTTATTCAAAGTATGCTCCATCACTTGTTATACATATTTCCCATCTTTTGGGCAATTTGTGAATATCACGCCAATAAAAATCTTTCCCGTTTTGCTGCGAACCATTTTTTCACATCTTCGTACAAACCAAAGCGCTGCTCAGCAGGTGCGTGACCCATCGATGCAAACAAGTGGTAATCGGAAGGAGTCAAGTCTAGTGAGTAAGCCGCATAGGGTAGAACTTCCCAGCTGAGTGCTTCCAACGTGTCGCGAACTGGTTTTGCCGTATGTGATGGAGCATCGTCATGAAGAAAAATGACTTTGTGGCCTTTTTTCAAGCAGCGAACGGTTCAAATCGGTCAATTGTTGTTTGGTAACGTTTAGTATTAACCGTTTCCCCAGGTTTTAACAGCTCATAATAAACCACGCCCCTCTGGTCCCACCAAACACATAGCATCGTCTTTCTGCCAAAGCGATTCGGTCTCGCGGTCGATGTGGATGATGTGTCTGGGTTTACCCATGCTTTTTTGCGCTTGGGATTCTCAAAATAAATCCACTTTTCATTTCCTGTAACTATACGATGCAAAACCGACTTCCTTTTGTACCGAGCGAGCAAAATGTCACACGTGTTTTTGCGCTTTTCCATTTGCCTGTCGTTCAAATCATGTGGTACTCATCCGGTCTTCTGAATCTTTCCCATCTCTCGTAACCGATTGGAAACAGCTTGTTGATTCTCGCCCAATTGCTCTGCGAGTTGTTTTTGTGTTTGCAAATCATCTTCGTTCAACAATGCTTGCAATTCCACATCTTCGTATTTTTTTAGCGGTTTTCCACGTTCCTTGTCTGCAACATCGAAGTCACCACTTTTGAAACGCCGAAACCATCGTTCACACGTATCTTGCGATGGAGCATGTTCACTATAACCTTCTCGAAGTAATCGGTATGATTCAACAGCAGTTTTCTTCAAATGAAAACAAAAAATTAATGCTGTCCGCGAATGCTCATTGTTCCGTATAAATTTCGACATATTAAACACAACAACACAACACTATGCACACAACTTATCACTTGTTGATGACACAACAAAATGGCGCAGTGTCAAATCTTTATAGCACAAACTGCATTGGTGCACCATCTGTTGTCTGAAATCCGCATTTCATACTTGTACACCTGGTAAATATTTTTTTTATTGTAGAAATAATGAACAAAAAATAAAACTAATAAACGCAGCTTAAAAAGATAACATGCCTCATATAATTATGTGGTTACTGTGTACATATCCAAGAGGTTACTCACCAAGCGTATTTTTACAAATATGTGAACATGGATTACTTAAACATTCGTCGACATCAATACATTCTGTGGCTTTTGAAGGTGAAATTTTGTATCCTTCAGGACATCGGCATATATAACTTCCTAAGGTATTCTCACATGAATGAGAACAAGTGTTTTCGCCGGTTTCACATTCATTTGTATCTAAGAAATATAAAATTCTTTATATAAATAAATTTAACGAGAAATTAATATTCTTTCTAAGGTTCTTCTTATATATTTGTAGAACAATTTTTTCAAAAAACTTTGCCCCCTTTTTAGCCATGAGCATATGCTTAAGATTTTTACAATATAGTATACTAAAAATATAAGAAATATATTTTAAAACATAAGGGCTAAATAATAGAATATAATTATCATTTTTACATGCAAAACTCTTGTGGTTTGTACTTTAAAATCACAACTATTAAATCTATTTATTGAATTTCCTGAAGTTAGCATACAGACTAATTATTTTTTTGTGTGAGTTTCTTCAGTCCAAATACAGCAAATGACACAAAACAACAATGAACAAAAATCAGTTATAATTGTGAAAACTCCGCCTGAAGGTCGCTGGGTGGATTGAGTAGCTTAATGGCCTGTTGCCGGTTCCAAGCCCGGATAAAGGAGGATGGTTCCCAGATCAGGCTAACAACCTACCTGGGATAAAAAAAACCAAGAATGCTCACAGAATGAGAGCCCTGCCCTCGAAATAGGACGGATTTAACGATGACGACACATGCAAGGACAAGGTTAAGAAAATGGAAAGGACGGGATGTAATGAGAATCGCAACTTGGAATATAAAATATATAAATAGGAGAGACCAGGAAGTGGAAACGGAAATCAGAGAACACAAAATAGAGATATGCGTCTTATAAGAAACAAAAAAGAAGGGAAAAGGACAAATGATATTAGGAGAATATATTCTGCTTTACAGTAGTGTGGCGAAAGACTAGAGGGCAAAGGAAGGAGAAGCCCTGATGATTAAGAAGAAATATATAAACTACATAATGAAGTGTCAGAACATATCGGAGAAAATAGTAATGGTTAAACGAAAAATAAACAATAAAAAGACAAATGTAGTGGGAATTTATGCATCTGAAAATTGTAAACTAGAAAAAGACAGGGAACAGTTCTATGCAGAACTCCAGAAAACGATAGATGAGATACCAATCAACGAAACAATAATAATAATGGGTGACTATAATGCAAGAGTTGGAAATGAGGTAATACCAGGAGTTAAACAGAGATTTAATGAAAACATAAAAAAATTACAACGGGGAACTTATGTTATATTTCTGCGATACAAACGAGTTGAGAATAAATAATACATACTTTGACCAAAAGGAGTAATATAAATATACATTTGAGAACACTAGAGGTAACAGATCAGTGATAGATTATGCCCTAACAAATAGAGAAATACATCCAAGCCATATATTAGACGTAAGAAGCTTGACATCACCAAACGTAGGAAGTGATCATAATTTAGTTATGTGTAAACTAAGGTGGAACATAAGAAACACAAAGCAACACCAAAATAAGGAACTAGAAATAAAGATAAGAATAGAAAATATACAAGAAGAATCAACGAGAGACCTGTACCAGAGAAGACTAAAAGAAAAAATCAGAATAAATCAAATAAATGACCATGTATGTCATCATGGTCAATGACGGTTGGTTAAAAATAAAAACAAATATATTAGAAGCTGCATATGAGACATTAGGGACTAAAACTGTTGATAAAAATAAAAAATGGAAAACAAAAACACCTTGGTTCAGTGCAGAAATCAAATGCCGTGAAAAGAAAGACAGCTATCTAAAGTACAGGTCAATTAGGATAGATGAAGCCTACCAAAGATATAAAACAATACGAACAGAAACCCACGAATTAGTAAGAAGAACAAAAACGGAATACTGGGAGAGATACACAAAAAAATTAGAATCAGACTTCTATCGTCAACAAAAACAAATTTGGAGATTCATAAGACAGCAGAGAACTGAGATGAAAGAACTAATAGAGTATACACACGCGAAGAAAGCAACGTGGGTAACATATCTTACATAATTACATAAAAGGGAACACAGTATCACACTGCCACAAACACCAGAGATAACGATAAACGAAGAAACATATATAACAGAAGAAGACGTAATAGAAGCACTGGAAAAATTAAAAAACCGCAAATCTTCCGGCGAAGACCAAATAGTTAATGAACTACTAAAATATAGGGGCACTCTCTGGTTAAGCAACTCCAGACACTTATATAGAGGATTATAAGATTGAATAGAATCCCAGATTAATAGAGAACAGCGACAGTTATACTAATGCACAAGAAGGGAGAAAAAGAAGATCTAAATAATTATAGAGGCATAAATCTAGTAAACACTACACTGAAATTACAACAAAGATTATTACAACAAAAATAAACGCAAGAATACAACTGGAAGAAGAACAGGAAGGATTCAGAAGTGGGCGCTCATGCACCGATGCCGTATTCATTGTGAGACAGGTAAAAGAAAAATCCATAGAATACAACATTCCAGCATACTTTCGCCTGATAGACATAAAAAAAACTTTCGATAATGTGCAAATAGAAGACGTTATTCATTTATTATATAACAGGAACATCCCATTAGACCTAATTAAAACTCGCAAGATTAGCAGAACTAATGAATTATGAATCTGGAATCAGGCAGGGGAGACTCTTTAAGTCTTCTTCTATTTAATATTGTCATGGATGAAATTATAAAGAATGTCAATAGAAAGAAGGGGTATAGAATGGGTAATAGAGAACTTAAAATTATATGTTATGCAGAATATTTAGTTTCGAAAAAATCGAGGAAGAAGTAAAATACCAAGTTAACAAGACTAATAAGATAACGGGATGCCTCAATGATATCATATTTAGTAATAAATTCCTCTCCATGGCGACCAAAACAAGAATATACAAGAGCGTACTACCAGTAATGACTTACACATCTGAAACAAGACCCGAACAAGTATAATACAGAGAATGCTGGAATCAACTGAAATGAGAATACTTAGGAGATGTATAAACAAGACACTGGGGGATGGAGAAAGGAGTGAAGACATAAGACGCACATGTAATATAGAAAATATCAACCCGTGGATAAGAGGAAGAAAAGTGGAATGGGATCAACACACAGGAAGAGTGGCAAATAACAGGATAGTACGGATAACAAGAGACAAGTCACCGAATGGAAGAAGATCAAAGGGACGTCCAAGAAAGAGATGGAGCGACGATCTATTGAGCAGGGAACAACAGGTAATAGTGCCTAGCTATAAATCGGAAGAAGAAAACTTTTAACTTCAAAGGTTTTGTTAGTTAAAGCTGCTAATTTAAAAGTTTAAATCAACGAAGGTTACTTTCTTGTTACTTGTCTTAGCTGTCATTTAACATAATTTATATGGATATTGGTATAAATAATTTTGAGAACTATTTACAATCTCTCCCAGGCAATATATGTTTTAGGACATCTAATATAATTTACTTTTCCCAACATATTTTAGTTATTTATGAGAATCTGCTGTTTCTAGAGGTGTATGTTTATTCGGATGTGTTACAAACCCTGTTAGAATTTATAATTTTAATTGCAATTCATTGCAGTTTAATTCATTTTTTCTGTTCTGCTCTAAATATTTTGAAGGAATTAATAACGTATAAACTTTTGTTCAGTGTGAAGCATACTATATTAATATATTCAATTCAATTGGTACATGAATCCGTGGTCTGTTCCAAGAAATTGCTTGCTTATGTAAGTAAAGTAAATGTCCTCCAAAACTGGAATGTAACCATTAAAAATGCTGGTGAATTTAATCATAACATCATTCTTGAAGCTCGGTAGATGCAATTTAAAATAAGTAGTTTTTATCATTATTGATGAATCATTGGCGATAATAATTCTCCATTAGCTTTGTTGGAACGTAGGCACATCCGTTGTTAATGAAAAAAGCAAATATTATAGCGCTGGAATCTAATAGAAATTGCTAGCGTAGTGGAAGTCTTATTAGGTTGAGAGGGTATTTAATTACTTCTAAGAATATCCATTTGTTGGTACTTTATAGTGATGATGTAGTTTTCAATCGCTATCAAGACATTCCTTTGTTTCATATCAAGATACTTTTTAAATTGGTAAAATTGCATTAACATTAATTTATTCGGTTAAAGTGTGAGCCGGTAATTACCTGAATTTTAAATGCTTTATAGATGTTTATATTTAGTTTAACGGTGCTCTGATATATTTATATGCTATTGATTAATGAGTGGTATATATTTACACTGTCAAATGCTATCTTTACTGACTTACTATTACCATCTAATTTCTTACCAATACATTGTCCTTCATTTAAATGATATCCACTACGACAAGATTTAAAAAATTTCATTTTTTTCACTTTGTGTTTCTTTAACTTGATCCTCGTCCTCGCTTTTCCTCGTCATATTCGTCCTCATAAATCTTCGTCTTCATTATCTACATCTTCATAATCGGTTTTATGTACTGTAGTTTCCTGAATTTCTTCTTTGGTTGTGGTTTCAGAATCAAATTCTAAATAACATAGTAGTTATACTCTTAATCGGCACTTAAAGTATGTTTTGGGGAATATAAACTGAATTTTTTGATATTATATATTACCAAATGGTGAATAATAATTTTTTTTATGAAAATACCATAAAAAATAATATTTTTAATCAAATTTGGAAGCATGGGATGGCTAGAAAATTTGATTGCTTTTTAACATGGTTTGAAAATACTAGTTGAACAATCATGTATTTTTCATGATAAAATACTTTTTTTAAATAAAATGCACATAACTCTTATATCTCAAAACGCATGGAAAAATTGTATTGTTTTGTTAATTTTTTCTTTAAATTCACTGTAAAAAATGCAGGCCAGATTAATAGATAAACCGAATCTTGCCAAGGTGTTAAGGTTAAAGGTGTCTAGGCTTGGTATAAAGTATTTTACCGTCTTCCTCCATATTAGTTTTATCGGATGAGGCTCTATAATCTTCTGTACTCTTCTCGTTATCTCCATCTTCTTCGTCATAATCGTCGTCTTCATTTTCAAAATTTTCATCTTTCCTTTCCGTTATAGCTATCTCCAAAAAAAAGAAAATATAAAGTACAATCTTATGAATGATTCCAGTTATTACTGAGTAAAGAAGTTAAAAAAGTTGTTTAAAATAATATTTTTAAACCCGATCGAGACATATGAATTATATGTATATTAATTTTTAACCTAATATATGAGCTTGTTAAGCAAGAAAAAAAGGATGAGTGTGCTTAGTAATGATTTATTTATTTATTAATAAGTACCTTGAGTGGGCTTAGTAATAGTCAGTAATTGAGAGCTGCTTTCAGTCGTTGAAGTAATTTCTTCATTTTCTATCGTAGTTGCTTCGGTTTCCTGTAAATATTTTTATTACTATTGCTATTATTAAAATAGTTTTCGAGTCTATCCAGATAAGTTTTTTCTAAGAGTCGTCTATAATAAAGTGCTAGAAGAAGAAGCAGAAGAGTAGTAGAAGTAGTTTATGTTGATCTACTTTAAGAGAAACACAAAATAGGCTGCCATTTACCAATGACTAAATTTGAGACAACTGAAAATTATGTGTCGTATTTGTAGATGACTCTTAGACAAAGCATAATATTTTATTATATATATATATATATATATATATATATATATATATATATATATATAGATATATATATATATATATATATATATATATACAGTAATACCCCGCTTAGCGCGACCCCGTTATGCGCGGTTTCACTATAACGCGAATTTCAAATTTCGCGCTCATGTAGTCATTAACTTCTCTATGGTCGCGGGGGGATCCCCGCTTTCTCTGAATATTCTCTTTGAAGAATTGGGAATTCCCTGTCCTTCGACTTTGTTCTATGGGGATTTCCTCGTTCGTTTCGTGTGTTCATTTGTTCCGTAATGTTAGTTCGGTCGGCTGGCAGTTTTGTTTTAATATTTATTGGAGATACATACATACATAATTTAACCTACGTTAAAAATGCCGCCTGTAAAGAAAAAAGAGCGTAAAAGCGTCACTTTGGAATTGAAGATGAAAGTGTTAAGAAGAATAGAAAATGGAGGCAAAGCAACAATTGTTGGGAGAGATTTTGGACTCTCAGAATCGACTGTGAGAACGATTTATAAAAATCGGGAAAAAATTAAAATCTCCAGCGAAGGTTCAACACCTATAAGTGCAACAAAACTTTCTCGTTCGAGATCATCTATCTTAGAAAGAATGGAGAAATTACTGTCAGTCTGGATCGAAGATTTGAATAAGAAGAACACACCACTAAGTCAAGATCTCATATGCACAAAAGCAAAATCTTTGTATGAGATGCTGAAAACAAAAGAAGGAGAAGGGAGTGCCACTCCGACTTTTGCTGCCAGCAGAGGCTGGTTCCATCGGTTCAAGCAGCGTTCTAATCTTCACAATATCCACATAACAGGCGAGGCGGCCAGCGCGGACATTCAAGCTGCAGCTGAGTTTCCAGACAAGTTTCAAGACTTCGTTAGACGAGAGAAAATTCCTGCTTGTCTCATCTTCAATGTTGATGAGACCGCACTTTACTGGAAAAAAAAAATGCCATCTCGAACATTCATTTCTAAGGAAGAACGTCAAGCCAGTGGTTTCAAAGCTGCGAAAGATCGACTAACACTTCTGCTGGGTGGTAATGCCACTGGTGATTTCAAACTGAAACCTTTACTAGTGTACCATTCAGAAACACCCCGTGCAATGCGAGGCACAGACAAGACAAGTCTACCAGTTGTGTGGCGATCAAACAGAAAGGCGTGGGTTACACGGGAAATTTTTCAAGAATGGTATTCTAATAGTTTTTGCCCATCAGTCAAATCATACTGTGACAGAAATGGGCTTGAACCTAAAGTTATATTACTCTTAGACAATGCCCCAGGACATCCAACCTCACTTGATACGCCCAGAGACTTAAAAGTGTACGTAAAGTTCCTTCCACCAAACACTACGTCAATATTACAACCTATGGACCAGGGAGCAATAGCAAACTTCAAAGCTTATTACCATCGCCGCACTTTTAGCCAACTAATTCATGAAACTGACGGGGAAGGAAGACAGTCTATGCGAGAGTGGTGGAAGTCATACAACATTATGAAGTCTATTCACAACATAGAAGAGGCTTGGAAGGAAGTTAAAATGAGTTGTATGAATGGGGTGTGGCGTAATCTTTGGCCAGATGTAGTGGAAGCACCTAGAAGAATTGTCCAGATGCAGAGACAAGTGCTTGAAGACATTGCTGCAATGATTGAGGGGTCTGAACTTGAAGATGTCACGGTAGAAGATCTCGTAGAACTTGTAGCAACGCACGACGATCCTATTAGCAATGAAGATCTGATCGAGTTACAGAATAATCCTATCTACGATGAGGAAGAACAAGTAGAAGAGAAAGTTTTATCTTCAGGGGAAATACAAAATGCACTTTCAAAAATTTATTCAGGTTTGGACATATTGCAGAGTATAGACAATAATGATGACCGTGTCTTGACCGTGTGTCAAACAATTAAAAACAGTGTTGGGTGTTATGAACGTATTTTACAAGAACGTAAACAAAACGTTACCCAAAAGACAATAGATGTATTTTTCCGTAAAAAATAAGAGTATGTATTGCATAAAGTGTTCTTAGAATTAAAGTGATTGATTAAAATGATTTGTATTTTTTTTGTATTAAATTTTAACTATGTTTAATCATAAACCTCGATATACGCGAATTTCAGTTAACGCGATTTTTTTCGGAACGTATCCCTCGCGTAAAGCGGGGTATTACTGTATATATATATATATATATATATATATATATACATATATATATATATATATATATATATATATATATATATATATATATATATATATATATATATATATATATACATATATATATATATATATATATATATATATATATATATATATATATATATATATATATATATATATATATATTTATATATATATATATATATATATATATATATATATATATATATATATATATATATATATATGTATATATATATATATATATATATATATATATATATATATATATATATATATATATATATATATATATATATATATATATATATTGTAACATTCATTTTTTCCTAGATTTTAAGACCATGTAATGTTACTGATTTTTCACTTCAAATTGTACTTATTTTCATTTTTGTATCGAACGGTATATTAATAAGAGATTCCAAGCCGTTCGGTATATTAGTGTGCTGTGCGGGTTTCTGACCGAATCTATCGGCACGCCGGGATTGGTTGAAAATGTGTATCCGGATTTTTGGTTCCGGCGTCGCGATATGACCGAGGGAAGGCCCACGGCTTATAAAAAGGTCCGGTAGGACCGGGATCGTGGCTGAGTACCATCAAGCCGCAGCCAGGCTAATTTTCATAGGAGCCGCCAAGTAGGCTTCCTTCGACAGAGCTGCAGTAAAGGCTCATAACAACAATCATGAGAGCTAAATAAAGCACAAGTTTTTTAACGAAAAGCCGTAGTGGGCTCTCTAAGTGTTTACTAGAAAAGTGTGAAATCGGTTGTGTTTCCATCGAAGCCGAAATAAAAACAGTAAGTTACCAAAACATCCTTCCATAGACTTATCCCTGAGTAGTGCCCTAACAGCAATTTGAACTGACTAAAAAGTGAAGTGAAAAGCACTATTTTTCGTCTTCGGGAGTAGTCAGAGTTTAGAATTTAAATGATTAAAATTTTTTGTAATCCTGTAAAACTGCAAAGGTTAGAACTTTTCATTTTTTTAAAAAAACATGAATAAATTTTCTTTTTGTTGATTAAAGCTAGTGTCTCACTGAATACCTATCTTACTTTTCAGGATAAGAACGGCTGTACCAAACTGATTTTTTTTTATTTACCAACAGTACACCCTTTCAGTATTTTTTTCATTTTTTTAGCTGAAGTTAGATCCTTTCTATTTTAAAATGAATGGTGCCCAAAAAAGTCGTACAGCTGAGGTTTCTTTAAAAAACAGAAAATAATTCCAAAAAGACGTACAAAAATTATCTCTTACCCATATCTCTCTACCAAAAGAAAACTAAGCTAGTGTGTGTTTAATTTCTTTAGTTCTTTTAAAATCAGGATTCACTCAATTCATTATCAGAAATTAAAGCGGGGCTGCAAGAAAATTGTGCTCAAGCTTGGGGCATCCAAATTTCAAACGGTACAAAATTGCGCTCAAGCGTGGGACAAACAACTTCTCACAGGGTACAAAAAAAAAAAAAGATGCCTCAAACTGAGGACAGTTTAGCAGGCTACAATATATATATATATATATATATATATATATATATATATATATATATATATATATATATATATATACTTATATAATAAAATATATAATAAAAGACTGTTTTTAGTCAATTTCCACTGGTTTATCTAAATTGCGATGACGCGTTTCGCTGTCGATGCAGCTTCTTCAGATCTACATTTTTACACTGTTAAGTTAGGTTTAATGTTCACAATTTTATATAATTTCTTAATTATAATATTACACCTAATTAAATTACATTGATAGTATTGGAAAACCCACACAGATTTGGAATTAGGAGAATAAATTCAATAATGGTGAATTGCCGTTCGAAGCTAACTAGTTTCGCTAAGCAGCATCAAGAGCACTTGAAAATGCCAAATGAAATTTTGGCGAAATGTCGTGCAAATTTGTTGTTAAATAAACGGATTGAAACCCGGAATTTTAAAGTATTACATTCCACCACCACCCGTGAAATTCTCTATTATTACATATATATATATATATATATATATATATATATATATATTATATATATATATATATATATATATATATTCTTGGTTGCTTATTTTTAGCTGTAGATTTATTTGTGGTTACCTTTAAGTTATAAAATGTAGATTTTAATAATGTTTAATCAGTTGTATTCTTTATGATTTAAGTTTACTATATTGAGAAAGGGCCTAAGCTTTTATAGTTCTGATGTAACACGAAAGTAGGTGTTGCCAAATTGTTATAATGTTTCTGTTACCCGAGCAAACTTTTTTCACGAATTAGGTCATTTAGTCTTTAACTAAGAAAATTATTCATTTATGCTAGAGAAAACTATTCACAAACAAAATCTTTGGGTTAGTCTTTTGATTTTGCATTGAAATCTATCGATCTCGACATATATTTTAAGCTGGTGTCTTTTAATGGAAAGTTAAATACTAGTCTAATTTTGCTATCAATTGATTATCAGTTTAAATGATATTCCGAAATAGTTATAATATGAAAGCTAAGAGCTAGATGGCATTAAATGTATAAAAATATTCTGATAATATATATAGAATATCCCTATTTTAAATAGGATCGCTATAGAGTTGGGTTTCTTTTGCTTTGTTTTTCACTTTTTAAAAACATACTCTATAATTTTATATTATATCTTAACAACTTAGGAATTATATAAAATGACACTTTTTCTTATTTAATGTTATTAAAATGTTATTAAATTACCTTTTCATTAACTTCAGATTTCTTTTCTATGGGTTCAGTATCTTCCTCTTCTTCGTATTCATCATATTCTTCATCATATTCATCATTTGTATCCTCTCTTTGTTGATTTTTAGTATTCTCTTCACTAGCACTTTCATGCTTATCTGTTTGTTCTTTATTACCACTTAAATTTTCTTCAGCTTTATTTTCTTTAGCTAATATTTCTTCTTCAACCTCATTTTCAATGTTATTTTTATCAACAGTATCTTCAGTTTGGTTCCTACTTTCCGTAACATTACTTTCTGTAGTAACTGGTGCTTCTGTGAGGATATCTATAAATATAAGGAAAGAGAGAGTTGTAGGTACCTTAAATAACATAGAGAGAATAGAAAATTATTTTTTATCCAACATATACATTAACTAAAAAATAAATTTTACCTCCTCCAACCGGATCTGGTGTATTTGATTTTTCTTCATAATCTTCGTCATACTCTTCGTACTCCTCATATTCATCTATACCTTTTTTTTTCTCAAGTGTCTGGTTTTCCTTGATGTCAACTTTCCCTTCATTTTCATTTTTAACACTTTTCATTTTCGAAACAATGTTTTCCACTAAAGAAGCTTTTTTATTCTTCTTTTCTATATCAAATTGTATTGTTGTGGTGTTTGTTGTACCCTCTTGTTTTTCTCTTTCTTGATATTCGTCGTAGTTGTCTTCTTTGTAATCTTCGCCACCTAAAGTAATACAATTTCCGGAAAATAATTTCTACATGAGATATAAATCAGGACTATGAATTACCAATTACATAAATTCTCTTAGCGGAATATGTTTTATTACAGAAAATATTGCTAAAAAAAACGATCTTGTAAATACCTTCGAGTTTTAAATATCACTTTTATTCTATGGACTGGATAGAAAATTTTGTTTCATATTTTCATATTATTGGTTATTCGATTTTAATTTATGTGAATAGTATATATTTCTCCTTTTTTAGCTGTTTTTGAGATAGATCTCTCAGCTGTTCATTTAAATTTTATATATATTTTAAAATTACATAGAAAATCAGCGACTGATTTTTTTGGCTATAATTGTCTGTCTTGATAAATTTTAGTCCAAGCAAAAACTTGCAATGCAATGTTGTAACAAATTTTTTCCCGAAAATTTATTGTTTCGGTCAATGTATAGGTTTCAACTCTATCCCAGTGTACTTAAAAACTAGAAAGAAATTATAATATGTCGATGTTTATGTTTCAACACTATCCTGCAGATAAATTATTTAATACTTAAAATTAAAATAATCTTAAAAACTTTTGTAAATATTTAAATCATACGCATCGGAAAGTGGTGACACTTGATACAAACATTAAACTGTGGTTTAAAAAGCTGATTGAGCCTCATAATTTAGCTAATTTTCTTAGACGAAAATTCAACAAGTAACAGCAATTTCTGTAATTTAAATGGCAAATGATGATGTATTATTCCGAAGAAGAATGACCAAACCACACGTTTATTGCAGCAGCACTATCGCCCCCTAACAAAATAATCATTTTTATATTTTTAAACTAGCGTAAACTTTTAGGAGAATAATCTAATTAAATATGTTGTCAAAACTGGTTACATAATCTTTAGTTATGCAATATCTAATTACCTTCATAATCTTCATCTTCATATTCTTCATAATCTTCTTCGTTATTTGTATCATTACCATCGGGTTCATCAGATTGATATTGGTGCTCTGAAGGTAAACAATAATATGATCCTACAACGTTAACACATCTGCCATCGCACGCACGTTTGGAGCCTTTCCTGGTGCATTCATTGATGTCTGAAAATAATCTTGGGTATTTTGGACTGTTTCTTGTCTATTGTTGCCTAACGGATCGAGCCACTCCGTTTTGTGACATAAACATAATCATTAACCAATTTAATCGTCTACTATGATATATTGTCTCAATAAAAAGTAATTGTTTAATGAAGAAAAATTTTAAGTATAGAAATAGTTGACATTGGTAGCTAGACTGAATTTACAAACACAGATTACTAAAAAACACTATTTTGTTGGCTACGGTGTATTTGTAAAGAATGCTAATAAATTAAGGAAATCCTATTCCTAGAATTAAATAGTAACCTGACTATCAACGCCGGTGTGCCCCAACGCTCCCACTCTTTTTCTCATTTACATTAAACGATCTGCTGGAAAAGATCAGGAATCCAATCTACAGCTTTGCAGATGACAGTGCGCTTATCTCTTCATTCACTTTGAACGCTCGGACATCGGCTACTCAGACGAATATCCGCAGATAGCAGGAAGTCATTCAACTTAAGAAAGACCTGGAAGAAATTCTATCTTTGGGTGACAGTAACTTAGTGGAATTTAATGCTACAAAAACCCAGGCGGCAGTTTTTTCTAAAAAAGTTAACGTTGTTGAACATAGTTATGTCGGGGCACTACCTTCCTCTAACAACGTCATTCAAATTGCAAATATGTCCTGGCATGAACACGCCAGGCATAGCAAGGAGAGCTTCTCAAAAGTTGGGAATATTATTTCGAACCAGAAAGCTTTACACTCCACAACAACTGTTAATTTTTTACAAGGCTCAAATTCGACCACTATGGAATACTGCTCCCATGTTTTAGGGTTCCGCTCCCAAACATACACTGCATTTATTGGATTCTATTCAGAAGAGCTGTTCGTCTGATTGGAGACCCGGAACTGACCGGCGGCCTTGATTCGCTGGAACATCGAAGAACGGTTGGCGATTTGAGCCTATTTTACAAGTATTTTCATGGAAAATGTTGGAAGGATGTAGCCCGCTTAATTCCGTTCAGAGCGGTGCATGTTAGAAATACACGTCGCGCTAATACTTCACATTCATATTCGTAGGTTCAGCTTGTTACTCCTCGTACAACGCTTTTCAAGCAGCCTTTTTATATGGAGAACATCATCCCTTTGGAATAATTTGCCCAGAACTGTGGGCCCACCAAGTACAATTCACAGCGATTCAAGAACAACGTGAATCGCTTTTTCCGCACACATGTCGCTCCTTTAGGGGCTTCCCTGCAGCACGTGTGCTGGACACATAAAAAAAAATTTTATATACATATATATATATATATATATATATATATATATACGTATATATATATATATATAATATATATATATATATATATTATATATATATATATATATATATATATACATACATATATATATATAATATATATATATATATATATATATATGTTATATACTATATATATATAATAATATATATATATATATATATATATATATATATATATATATATATATATATATATATATATACATATATATATATATATATATATATATATATATATATATATATATATATATATATATATATAGGTGTGTATATACATTCTATACTAATATAATAAAGAAGTAGAGTTTAAGTTTGTTTGTTTGTTTTTCGAAGGTAATCTCTGAAACTACCAATTCGATTTAAAAAAAAAAATTACTGGTATGTAGCCTGGACTTTTGGGGCGAACATAGGCTGCAGTTTATAAGATTGTGATAAAAGAGAATTAGCCATGAGCGAGCGCAGGGCGGCTCGCAGACCAGTGCTGGCGGGGTGTTGCGTTTGTCTTACAGTCCCAGTCAATAATTTGATTTTTTCTCAAAGTTTAGTGACACGATGACTTGACGTTATGTTTTTGAAGACGAAAAGGTTTGTTTGGTTATTCGTAGTAAGATTCTTTCATTCTTTTTGTAGGTACATTGTAGGTACTTTGTTCGTGCTAGGTACTAAATAAACAATAAAAACATTTATTTATTGTTGTTAGTGTATTTTTGTTCAATAAGTACGTAATAGTGTGAGATTCATTAAGGCAACAAATATTATTTTAGTAATCTTCCTTAATTTAGGTATACCTACCTACTTCATTTTGTTTTGAGTTCTGTGCTATTTAGAAAGCGTGTCCTGAAATAACGACTAAAAAATTGGGTGCAATTATTGCATGTCCTTTCACAATTATTACTTAGTTAATTTCAGTTTGAGGTGTATGATGTAATTGTTTAATAAATATTAAGTAGTCTTTTGGTGTTCCGTATGAAAAACTTTACTTCGGTGTTCGTCCGTCTGACTGTTACACCCGATTTTTTTCGAAGTTATTTGATATCGAAAGTTGAAATTTGGAACAAATATGGAAAATCATGACCAAGAGTCTTGTAGTTTTGAAAGTTAAATTTTAACTTAAAGGCTTAGTTTTGAGGGGTAAAATCGAAAGTAAAAAAAAAATTACCAGGTCATCAGTGGGGTGTCGAATGAAGGCTTGTGAAAACAGTAGTTTTTTAAAAAATACATATGATGTAATACTTGCACAGGTTTTTCTTTGTATAATTTTTAAAAAATGGCCAAAAATCGTTATCCCCCAACCTATCTCGAAAAGTACTAATTAAACAATTTTGAAAAAATTCTGGAATAGTCTTTATAAAGTGTGGATAAGTTATCACGAGCGCATTATCTTTGATAATTTATCTGGTATAATTTTTTTTTAATATAGTTTTCAGTAAATTACTGCTACTGCGTCGTGTTTCGCTGTACCGAGAAAAAATAATTTTATTTTATTTGTTTATAATTAAATAAGTATTTAGGTGGCAAATATTTGTTTTACACTTTTACTATTAGATTTTAGAGTGAGCTAGATTTATTTATTGGCTATTAGGTAGCTAAGATGCTATAACTTATTTATACATTGTTGACTAAAAAAAAACGTGAAAATACATATTGGATCTTAAGATATATACATATCAGGGACCTAATTAACTTAGCCTACGTAAAGATTTTATTTTATTTTAAAGGCAATCACGGTACGGAACACTAATTGCGCAGGTCCAATTTGCACTTGATGGTTTTTTTTTTCTTTTAGGAAACTGTGCATGTGTGGCTTCTATTAAAGATGCAGTCGTATCTAAAGACATTATGCCATTATCGCAACTTTTTAGAAATACCACTGAAGCGAGGGCGGCTAGAATATGTCGAATTGGAGAATTTAGCGCTAAACGCTCACAGCGGCTTAACAAGCAAAATATAAGAACAATAGCATGTATACCTCATATTCCTATCATCCCAATGGAACTACCGATTTTATTTCAAGCGGTTACAGTACACACGGTGAAAGGATCATTTTCTCTCACAATAAACAAGTTCTAGGAACAAACTTTAGGGAGAAAAACTGGTGGGACTGTTTTTTCTCACTGCCAATTATATGTCGGGTTATCAAGAGTCGGAACTCCAGAAAACCAATATATTTTGGTACCAGAAAATAATAAAACATTAAACATAGTATACAGAGAAGCTCTAACTTGCCTAAATTAAAAAAACGAACGTTTGAAAAAAATAATGCTTCCACGCGAACGAAGTCGAGGGCGGTTGCTAGTGTATATATATATGATTATATATATATATATATATATATATATATATATATATATATATTATATATGTATATGTGTATATATGTGTGTATATATTATATATATATATATATATATATATTATATATATATATATATATATATATATATGTATATATGTATATATGTATATATGTAGTATATATATATATATATATTTATATATATATATATATATATATATATATATATATATATATATATATGTATATATATATATATATATATATATATATATATATATATAGATATATATTTATATATAATATATATATATATATATATATATATATATATTATATATATATATATTATATATAATATATATATATATAATATATATATATATATATATATATATATATATATAATATGATATATATATATATATATATATATATATATATATATATGGCTGTAAACATTGGCAACGTTTTTTTAGAACATTCTATTAAAATTGATGCCAGATTACAAAAATATTAATTTTTAGTGACCTGCTTCACTATTAAAATATATACTGGTATTATATCAAATAATTAAAGATAGCATTTGACTACTAAAATATTTTCGATTAAACGGAAATTTTTTGAAATAACGAAGATCCGTGTCTAAACATTTTTTGTTCAAATTTTTTTATGCTTTCTTGTTTCTATATTTAAATGTCTGTAATCAGCCACGAGTTTAAAAAAAATCGTGTAAAAGTTGTATTATTAAATTAGTCAGCAATTTTCATATTTATTTTTTTAATACATAAGCTATATGTGGCCTATTTAATCAAATATACCTTTTGGATAACGTATAATTACTTTAATAATATTTTTATTTTATGTTTGTATTATTAATTATACAGATAATCAAGATTGATTAAAAGTTTACGTTTTTTTAATGTGAGTAAAATTACTTCGAGGATTATTTTCCATTATTTAGGCAAATTTTAAAATTTATTACTTCGACACGATAACTGCGAAAGTATGTAATTCTTTTTTAAGATCTCACCTTTGCAGGTTTTCCAGTCATCACCTAATTCCATTCCTTCAGGACACGTACAGATAGATTTTCCATGGACATTTATACAACTATGCGAAACATCCTGAAATTCTTTCGGTACATTCATTTACATCTGCACATGTATGTCCATCCGAAGCCAGCTTTGTCCCATTGGAATTACAAAGGCATTTATAGGAACCTACATAAACTAATTTATTACTAGAGGAAGAGAACACCAAATTCAGTCGACGGGACGTCAAACGTTAATATTTATTCATGGCCAAGAACTTGAAGAGTATCTTTTATGTATATATGTATAAAATGTTTACGTTCAAAATCGTAAACATTGTAATCTACCAAAGCTAGAATAATATAATGAATAATAAGAATAAATGTAATAGTCACAATATATAACATATATATAGTGCGAGATAACAAAGAAATTGACTTAGACGGTAATGTTAAGAGTAGAGAGCCACTGGAAATTCGAGTAGGAGAATCGGTTCAATTCCGTGAGGCGTTCCACAAATCTCCGGCTTGACGGCAGTCATTAATAATGTGGTTCATGGTCTGTCGAGCTTCACCGCAATCGCAGCTCCCAATATCTTCCATCTATTCAGCGTGCTGTTACTTCTGCCGCCTCCGGTTCGGAATCTATTCAGTTGGTACCAGATTTTAGGCGGAAGCTTAAAACCAGATAGATGGATTTGGTTTGAGGAGTATTCCTTGATTGGCTTGTATAACGGCATTTCACCTCTCTGCGACATCAATTGGTTGTTGAAGGTTTTGATCGAGCCAAATAGGCCGTCTTGATTTTAATTGTATGTTCTGCTGGATCGCCAGTCTTCTGATATCAGGGGGTAGGATGGCGCAGGTAGCCAGAGTGTTGGTGTAAATTTGACAGTGTCCGTTATAATTCTCATTGTCTCGTTTAGGTTGACGTCTATTTTGTGAGTATGGGAACTTCTGTACCAAGCTGTGGCACAGTATTCTACCGTGGATAAGGCAGTAGAACGAAGTGTATTTGGACATGCCTTCCATATCGTTCCACCAATCTCGTGCATAATATTATTCCTTGATTTCAGTTTTTGCACATTTTTTCTGTATGTGTAGATAAGGGATCTGTCCAAACGTTACACCAAGGTACGGATGGGGGCTATGTTTCAGTTTGTCGCAGTCAAGGTGAATTTCCAACTCTGTGTTAGCCTGCTTGTTAGAAAGGTGGAATGCACATAATTTAGATTTATTGAAATTTGGTTTTAAACACCATTTTCGGGAATAACTTCCCAGATTAGTCAAGTCATTTGTTGGCCGTCTGCCGGCTTCTTCTAAATCTGTATGTTGGGTGGTTAAGGTAATATCGTCCGCACATACAAACTTTCTGGAGGGTATTTCTGGTATATCGTTGGAATATACATTGAATAACAAAGATGCGATGTCCGAGCCCTGAGGGAGGCCATTTTTTTTTATTGTTTTGTTGTTGTTTGATCTGTTATTTACTGACACACTGATTTTTTTTATTGCTCAGCATGTTCTGAATAAGACCAGTAGTTTTTGCACAAGGAACTAATTTTTCAGCCGGTATATCATTCTTTTTTCCACCACGATATCATACGCAGAAGACAGGTTTACGAAAGTTGTGGCAGTTTTTAATCCTTTTTGAAACCTACTTTTATAGGTGTAATGAAATCTAGTACCTGACGCTGGAGATGCGTACTATCAAGGTTTGCTTTTTCAATATTTATGCTCGGATTTCTAGTTGAGGAGATCCTATTACATACGAGACGTTCCAAGAGTCTATAGCATACACGTGGCAGTGCTATTGGTCGATAGCTCGCTACAGCATTTATTGGTTTGCCAAATTCTCATATTTTCTGTGATTTTAGAATTTCTGAATACGATCTTTACCCACTGTAGCATGACGCTGTAGAGGCTTTAGCCCTCGGGCCGATGTTTTTACGAAATTCTGCCAGGACATTGTTCGGCCCACGTGCCTTTTGGTTTTTAATTCTATTCAGAGCTGTTCCGAGTTCTTCCGTGTTGAAAAAATGAGACCACTGAGTTGTAGCAGGGAGATTTTTGAGTGCATTTGTTACCTCATTTTTAATTTCTCTGGCGAAATATTTGTCGTTATTATATATTCTTTGTAGTGGTTCTAAAGGGAGAACTGCCGCTCCGAGCTTTCTCAGCAGGCTCCAAACCTGCCTGCTCGAATGTTTAAAATCCAAGTCCACTATTGTCTCCCTCAGTTCTGGTATGATTTAAAGACTCAAGTACTCAGTAAACGATATTGGAATCTCCACTTTCTTGATTAATATTAATCAATATAATGTTTCTGTCTCCTCAGAGCAATAGGGGATATATTCTTTCCGGAAACCTCTCCTTCAGCTTCTGCTGTGGTATGTAACAGGGCAACAAAGCATTTATAGTTTTTACTCACCACATATTTCATGCTGTTTTCTATATCTGCCTGAAAACCTGACCAGTTCGCTTTCCTGAAGTTCCATCTAGATAAGTTGGATGGGGGTTATGCTAGGCAAAGGGACACATTTGACAGTTGGGATCTGGATCCTGATAGTGACTACCGTAGGTCTGTGTTGGCTACGTAAGCAATTTCCTAGCCTCTCCTTGTTGTCGGTATTGCTCGGTCCTTAGAGTCTCCTGAGACAAAACAGAGATTGGGGCTTATATCGGTGTTCCATCTTGCAGAGTGAAAAGATTTCCGGTCCTTAGAGTCATACAGTAGGTACACGTTACTCCTATTGCTCTAATCAGAGAGTAGTCCCCTTTCATTGATATTTGAAGATGTAATGACGTCTGTTAAAATCACCTATATGCACAGAAGGGTGAGGAAGGTGCGGTAAGACCCCGTCAGCCCACTCCAGTCCAGGGTCTCTATAGACTGACAAAATACTAACGTCTACAAGTTTAACTTTTATATTCCTACAATGTGTCTATGGGTTTTGCGGTGCATTTTTCTAAGTTGTCCTTTATATAGCCAACACATTCGTGCACTGTAGAGAGAAACATAGGAGGCCAATTTGTAGCCTCAGATTGTGGCTCTTAGTTGTAATTGTTCGATTCCACTCAGATGTATTTCTTTAAGACATAGAACGTCAAGAGAATGTTCTCTCGCAACTCTTTCGATATACTCGCACTTTGGTCTTAAAATACTTTTAACATTTAGTTGCAGCACCAGGACTTAAGGTCCGACTGCTTTTGTCATGGAGCCACTAGAATGGCTGTTGCATAGAACATCTTTTCTATTCATCCAGCTGATTCTTCTAATAGACTCAATGTTAGCTTCTCTAGTTGTGTGAAAGACAGAAGAACCGTTGCCCAGGGAGTACTACGAGGAGATAATTCACACACACGTTCCAGTGAGTACTAATTCGAGATGTTAACTAAAAGTTTATTTGACCAAAGCGCATTTTGGAGTAAAGATGAAGATATTTAAAATTTATTTCCTTTTAAGATATAACATGTAAAAATATCCTATAAGTTCTCCCTCTCTCATTACCAAATATTACACTGTTTACTATTTCGTGTTAATGTAACAATTCTTTAATGTGAGAACTGATTTTGACAAAATATTCAGTTTATTTTTAAATAAATTGAACAAAAAGTTCTTTTATCTTTATATACATATATACTATAGATCTTAATTTCTTTGCTCTAGCAGGCATTAGATCACAAGTGAACAGTAACAGCTGACACGTAAAAATGTAAAGCTGTTTAGGTTATATTTGACATAATCAATCTACATATCCAACAACCGTTTTAAATACAAAAGAGATGGAAAAAATAATTTTATTCGGAATAGTTCTTTAACAGTTAAAATTAATCAGTAGGGAACTTTTCCCCTTTCCTATAGATTAAGTTATGTTTTATGTTGCGATTGAAATCACTTTAATTCTTTGCTACAAGTGCTTACCGTATGTATTTTGACATATGTCTTGACATGGTCCATGTCCATTTCGTAAATGGCATTCGTTAATATCTTCGCAAGCTTTTCCATCTTTTCCTAACCGAAATCCTGTCTTACAGGTACAATGATAAGAACCCAATGTGTTTTTACAAATTTGTTGGCAGTTTCCGTTGTTCGTTGTACATTCATTAATATCTAAAATTAGGAATTATTGCTAATTATTATTAGTAACAATTTAGCAGCATCCAGAGCTGGACTAAGAGGATGCAAAAGAAGCAGTAAGGTTACTTTTATACCATCAACAGGAAATATCAGGGCATTATTTTATTTTTCTTGAATACAATAGGAAAAATAAGAGTGAACTTAATTTCAAAAAAAATCTTTGAGTACATATTGGAAAGGAAAGTTTCATATCAGTTAAAACTGCAATTTGCAAGAAACAGATAACTTTTAGAAAAAATGACATGAGGCACTTACTATGGATAATATACTCGAAGACACAAATATGTAATTCTATCGTTAAACTGAAGAGAATATCTCTACTAAGAGATCTTTAAACATAAATTTATTAGATTGATTACATGATAAGCATTTGACTTATGCCCCTAAGTAAGCCGCCACGTTTTGTTTAGGAGCGCCGCGATATATTACAAAGTTTTCATAATATATTTTTTGATCTAACTTTGACGGATCTTTTGATCTAATTCTACTCATTAAATAAAATATTGCTCTATTCCGCCAAGTGTTGTAGTTACAATTTGAAATAGGGCGCCTTACGAGTACCTCGACTCCCAAGGGGAGTAAATAAAAAAATACTACATATATATATATATATATATATATATATATATATATATATATATATATATATATGTATATATATATATATATATATATATATATATATATATATATATATATATATATATATTTATAGATATATATATATATATATATATATATATATATATATATATATATATATATATATATATATATATATATATATATATTCTAAACGTCTTGCCTACTGACAATGGCGTGAAAATCCTAACGTTGTAAATCGTAACACCTTTGTTCCTGCCCGGAACAGCTGCAAAGAAATTATCGACGAAACTAAGGAGGCATACAATCAACGAATTCGAAATAATCCTCTTGTTTATCCCAACAATTCCAGGTCCTCTTGGTCAGTTAGTCAAAATTTCACCAAATCCACTATTGCACCACTCATACGGCTAGATAATTTTATTGTAACAACACCTGTTGGGAAAGCGAACTTGTTGGCTGAACTCTTTGCTTCATATTCTACTGTTGATTTCCAAGGAAAAACATCATCTACTATTTCCATAGTGCTGTCAAGGATATTCGATACTGTCTTCAGACAGTGTGTCATAAAACGTAATTTAATGAAGCTAGACACCAAAAAAGCTTCTTGTTTTGACGGACATAGTACTCAAAAACTTCGCGAGAGAGCTAACACCAGATTTTGGTAGACTTTTCAACCTATACTACAGAAAGGGATGATTTCTTTCCTGCTGGAAATGCGCCATAGTTCAGCAGATATCCAAAAAAGAAAAGAAGACCTTTCTAACTACTATCGATCAGTTGCATTGCTTTTAACAATATCGAAAGTCATGGAAAAGGCTATCAATCAGCATCTTCTAAAATATCTTGAAGGATTCAATATTATTAGCGACCGTCAATATGGCTTTCATAAACATAGGCCAACAGGAGATCTTCTAACTTATGTAACACATGTTTAGAACAATGCAATTGAATGTTTCTTACAAATTTAAGCGGAACGTCGCTGCCTATGGGGACCTACTGCGAAGACTCAAGCTCCAATCGCTTTCAAGACGTAGGAAAGTTGCTGATATCTGTTTCTAATTTCGACTTGTAAATGGTCATATAGACTGCTCCCATCTTCTATAATCACTAATGACGCTGGTGAAACGAATCTCTCTTTAAAACTTTTAAAAAAAGAACTGTTGATAGTTATGTGAGGATATTTGCTGGTGTTGTTGTATTGCTATAATTGTTGTTGTATTATTATAATTTCTATAGAAACTATGTATAAAATGGGTCTGCCCGTAAATAAATAAATAAAATAAATAAATAAATAAATTAAACACTGTGGAGAATCTCGAGAGGTTGCTCTTGATATACCCAAGGCATTCGATCGAGTTTGTCACGATGGATTATTGGCTAAGCTACGCTCTTCTGGTATGTCTGAAAAGTTCTGTTTATGGCTCTCAAGTTTCCTCAAAGAGCGTTCTTTCGAGTGGCAATTGACGGGTCTCTTTCTAAAACCTTCACTATCAACGCCGGTGTGCCCCAACTCTCCATACTGTCTCCTAGTCTCTTTCTCATTTACATTATTGTTCTACTGGAAAAGACCAGCTATCCAATCTACAGCTTTGCAGATGACAGTACGCTTATCTTATCATTCACTTTGAACGCTCGAACATCGGCTACTCGTGCAAATATCCTCAGACAGCAGGAGGTCGTTCAACTTAACAAAGACCTGGAAGAAATTTTATCTTGGGATGACAGTAATCAAGTAGACTTTAACGCTACGAAAACCCAGGCGGCAGTTTTTTCTAAAAAAGTTAACGTTGCTGAACCCGTCATAGTTATGTCCGGGCACTCCATTCCTCTAGCGTCGTCACTCAATTTGATGGGCGTAAATTTGGGACCAAATATGTCTTGGGATGAACGTGTTGCAAGTATATCAAAAAGGGCTTCTCAAAAGCTAGGAATATTATTTCAGACTAGAAAGCTTTACACTCCACAATAACTGTTAATTCTGTATAAAGCTCAAATTCGACCAACGATGGAATACTGCTCCAATGTTTGAGGCTCTGCTACCAAGCATACACTGCATTTGTTGAATTCTATTCAGAAGAGAGTTGTTCGCCTGGTTGGAGACCTGGAACTGGCAAGCAAACTTGATTCATTGGAACATCGAAGGACGGTTGGCGACTTGAGTCTATTGAGTATTTTTATGGAAGGTGTTTGATGGATGTAGCCCGCTTAATTCCAGCCAAGGCGGTGCATGCTGGAAATATACGTCACGCTAATACTTCACTTCCTGCATGAAGTTCAGCTTGTTACTCCTCGTACAACCCTTTTTCAAGCAGTCTTTTATATGGAGAACCTCATCTGTTTGAAATAATTTGTCTAGGACTGTGTTTCCGATGAAGTAGAATTTACAGAGTTTTAAGACCAACGTGAATAGCTTTTTTCCGCACACGTAGCGCTCCTGTAGCACTTAGGGAGTTCCCAGCAGCACGTATGCTGGACCCATAAAAAAAATCATTTAATGTATGAGTTAGATTTAAATAAAATAATATGAAAACTTTCTAATATATTGCGGCGCTCTTAACAAAACGTCGCGGCTTATTCTGAGGCATTAGTCAAATCCTTACCAACCAATGCAAACCAATAAATTTTTATTTAAGTAGTGCAGTAAAAAAAGCATTTGAAATTTCATAGTCTACATACAGCCATATTATGATTTTATCCTTTCTGGGGTACTACCAGGAGTATTGTCCTGAGTTTTGGCCCTCGAAAAACTTGTTCTCTTTTTTTTATTAGCAATTTAAATTTTCGAAACGCGTTTTTTGTGTATAAAATGTGAATAACTCCAGTTATATAAGTCGGATGGAGACAAAATAAAACCAAACTCTTCGTAATGAAATTTTCAACAAATCCTCGTTGGTTTTAAGTCGTTTAAGAGCGCACATAATCTACAAAATTGAAAAAACGTGCAAAAAACTTTTTTTTAAATTTATTATACAGATCGAGTAAGTAAACTCATCGGCTTGAAACTTTCAGAAAATATGCCTTTGTTATAGCTTTCCGATGCTATCAAAAAAAATTTTTTTTGGAGTCATTTTAACCGTTCTTTTTTACATTTGTTTATTAATCAAATAACAACAAATGCGTTTTTTAGGTCATTTTCAATTAACGAAAATGATTTTTTTTTGGGGTAAAGGTCTCGCGATTTTCTACCAGATGTGATAAATATTGTTTATTTTTTTTTCAAAATGACCGAGAAAGAGTATTGTTTGATTAATAAACAAATTTTAAAAAAAGATTAAAATGACTCCAAAAAAAATTTTTTTTTTTGAAAAAAAAGACCAATTTTGGACTATTTGGCTTAAAATGGTGGGCAATTCAAATTTTAAATAGTAAATTCACTGGGTTCAATATTTTTGTACCAAAATTTCAGGGTAATTTTGCTATAACAAAAGGCATATTTTCTGAAAGTTTCAAGCCGATCGGTTTCACTTAGTCGACCTGTACAGGGTGAGTCAACGATAGAGTGAAGTTCATTTGTTTCGGGAATGACGAAAAAATGTTAAATACAATAGTTTTAGAGAATGTTAAGGTACATAGTTTAAAATTATTTTTGAGTATACAGGGTACTTCAAAAAAGTATGTCCGATATAACATATGTTTTTTTAAATGGAACATCCTATTTTCTAATTTATTTTTAAATTCTGCGTAAAATTTATAACTTTTTTATTAATAATGTTATATACCTAAACCTGGTAGGTTTTCTAATATTTCAATTTTTTTTAAAAAATACTAGTTTTCAGTTTTGTAAAAAATTGCCAGTAGCGCCATTGTTTCTAAAGGTGGAATACTCATAATTGGTACGAGCGTTCTATAGAGATGAAAAAAGATACATGTAAAGAAATTTGAGTTAGATGCTACAGAGTGTTCCAAATAAATTTATGCATTTCGACTAATTTAAATTGAGAAATCTCAAATTTTTTAAATGGCACACCCTGTATAATATTATTTTTTCTAATAGATTTTACAAAACCCTCCAACTTTTGTTAAGTATGTCATATACCTATTACTAATATTTTTCGATTTATTTTGAATTTTTCAATTTTTACCCTTGTTTTTAATATACCTACGTTATAACATCATAGTTGCCAAGACAAAACAAAAATGCAGGCATTGTCAAATTTTGACATGTCTGTTAAGCAAGTAAAAATAGTTTAATTTGTTGTAGTAAGTGTGAATCCCCCTACAACATCAGTAGATATGGAAAATAGGATACGGGATGCGTGCAGGACAATAACGCACTTTATGCTAAGGAAAGTGAATATAGTAAAATGACTAAACATGTGTGTTCAAGTAGACGGACATATTTTTGAATATTTATTACGTCATAATAATTAATCATTAGATAAGTTAAACTATATTAAAATTATTATTAACTATTTGTTTATGTTTTCACAATAGCGTAAGTGTATTAAAAACAATACTATCTTTAATATAGCCGTACAAAAAGAAGTTTAAAGGTGTTAAGTCACATGATCAAGGGGGCTACTGAATGAATCCATCCCTACCGATCCATTTTTGTGGGTAACGATCATTTAAAAATTCCCGAACTTCCCGGTGGTAATGAGCAGGAGCTTCGTCTTGTTGAATCCACATTTGTTCCCTTTCAAAATTATCAACTTCTTCAAGAAGCTGGGGTAATTCGTTTTGTAAAAAATTTAGATATCTAGGCCCGTTAAGCGGTTCGCGGAAAAAAATATGGACCAATAATTCGAAAATTTAATATTCCACACCATACATTTAAGCGACCAATGGTTTTGGTTTTGAACTTCCCGGACTCAAAATGGATTAACTGTTGAATAATAATGCATGTTATGGCTGTTAAGTGCTCCATTACTGCGAAAAGTAGCTTCATCAGAAAACATTATTTTGGATAAAAAAATTTGGATCGGCCTCTATTGCTCCATTCATGGTGGTACAAAAAGTTTACTCGTCGTTCAAAATCACGGTCTTGAAGTTCTTGGTGTAGTTCCATTGAAAGGGATGATATGTGTATTTACTGGTGGTGCGATTAGCCGTAGATTGGGATGTGTCAGATGAGTCAGCTAGTTGACGGCTGCTGACCTGGGGATTATCTTCAACATGAAGTAAAGTCTCCATTTCTTTTTCTCATTGGTAGTATTCTGGTTTACTACTTTCCGTTTCGTATACTCAACGCTACTACTACCATCAAACCGTTCCATTAAGTACCGAAAAGATTTTCTAGATGTCTATTAGGGTACTTCGCTCCGTAAAGTCTTACTGCCAAAAGAAAATTTTTTCCCGCCTCGCCCAGTATATAAACCATATCAATTAATTCATTTTTAGAAAAATTCATAACTATTACCTTTATACGTCAGTTACTACAATAAATTAAACAATTTTTACTTTGCATAATAGACATGTCAAAATTTGAAAAAGCCTATATTTTTGTTTATCTTGGCAACTATGATGTTATAGCGTAAGTGTATTAAAAACAAGGATAAAAACATCTTTTTTTTCATCTCTATAAAACGCTCGTACCAATTATAAGTATTCCACCTTCAGAAACAATGGTGATACTGGCAATTTTACGCAGAATTTAAAAATAAATTAGAAAAATAAGATGTTCCATTTAAAAAAAATATGTGTTATATCGGCCACACTTTTTTCGAAGTAACCTGTATAATCAAAAATAATTTTAAACTGTGTACCTTAACATTCCCTAAAACTGTCGTATTTAACATTTTTTTGTCATTCCCAAAACAAATGAGATAATGAACTTTACTCTATCGTTGACTCATCCTGTACAATAAAAAAAAAACAGTTTCTTGCCTGTTTTTTTTTTTAAATTTTGTAGGTTATATACGCACTTGAGCGACTTAAAACCAAAGAGGATTTGTTGGAAGTTTCATTAAAAGAGATTTTTTTGTCTGGATCTGACTTATATGACTGTGTAATCTTAGATTTTATCAGAGTAATTATCAAGAATTTCAACATAGTCACTTATGCAACATAGTGAAAAATAAATAGTCATTTAGATGGCCTCTGAAGTAATCTTATGTTAGATATTAAATTTTCCTTGCTAAAAAAAGAAAGCTTGAAAATTCTTATATTTATCCATATTTCGCAAGAAGAATCTATGAACATAGTTCCTTATATAACAATCGAAGTAAATGTAGTATAAACTCATTAGCTTAATAAATGTATATTTATTTTCACCGCGCTGCAGCAGTTTTACATGGAAAACATTTTACCATTTAATTTGCGTATAAATCGTAATATTTAGAAATTTTTAGAGGGTAATGAATCTGACCCTGAAAAATTGAAAAATAAAATTATTTTTTGTTACTAAATATATTGGTGCATATTTAATATTTCTATCAGAAATTCCAATAAATACCAGTTTTGATTTTACTAAATGTGGAGAACAGTTTCCGACTCAAACACAGTTCAATGGCATATTTTTCATCATCTCGCATCTTTAAGCGTCTTATAAGTAAATGTCATATTCAACATTTAATGTCAAACAATAAGCTAGTCAAATTTTGCGTAAGGTAGTCACTGATTACGCCTCAATCAAATCAACCTTTACAATATATTTTTCTCGATTATGGCAGTACAGGACTTACCTTTACACTTAGTATTATCTACAAGTTCAAATCCTTGTAAACAACTGCAAGTTGGCTTTCCATCTTTTATATTACAAATATGTTCACAGTCTAAGCCCTCTGCCAAACACATATCAGGTTGTTCATTTAATTCGTGAACGGCATTTATTTTTTGTATAATATCTCTATCTGAAAAATGTTTTGAATTGATAATAGTTAGTATTATTGTCAAAAGAAAGAGTCTGGATTGAGTAAAAATTGCCTTGATAAGGAATATTATAATGTTCATTATTATTCTAGGGTTCACAATTATTAGCTTAATTACCATCATAATAATATGTAAGTAATTATTTACACAACTGCTGATCGTGTCTGAGCAAATAATTTTGATAATTTAAAAATTTTATTTCTATATATTTATTGATGTTAGATGTTCGCTTGTAAAGTTAATTCACACATATTGGTTTACAAAGCGTGATTACAGAATTTTATATTGAGTGGTTGTTGAACAATTTTATTATCTGTACGAATGACTCAAATTTAAAAAATAATCTTGTAAAGTAGGGATAACTCAATTACTTTTAACGCAAGTTATGCTATCTCTTTATCCCCTTTCTAATTAAGAATTCTGGAAATAGGAAGTTGTAGTATTTCGTCTAATTTGTAGATAACAATTGACCTTATTATTATAATTTTGCTGATTTTTATCAAATTTGGACTATACATATGAAAGGTTGGTAAGCATTTATCTGTATCTAATCTGAGATTTGCCTCCTAACTAAAGTGTCAAAAAACGCTTTTTTGAGGATAAGTTAGTTAGGATAAGGGTTGTCTAGACATTTGGGCAGAATTTAAATATGGTCAAAACATTTTAGGATATCCAGCAAAGATGAAATTATTAAATTTTTAATTTTTTTAAATAGTTTCTGAGGTTTGGTATTTCGTAGATTCGGTACAAACGATTACCTGTATGTTTAAAATCTTCTTTACAGTGTGGTAGTTTTCCAATCCATTTGTGTTTACTGCAATACATACTTCCCTTACTATTACTTTTGAATTTATATCCAGGGTTGCATCTGTATTCAGCTACAATATATTTTTTTGATTTGAAAATCTTCCCCTGTTTTATTCGAACAAATATTCCATTTGGTATGCCTGGTGGAACAATATTTTTACAGGAATCATCTATTTTCTTCAGCAATTCTTTGGGTACGTGCAAGTTGTTGCTGACATGTGCATTTAGAGTATCCAAACCTGTAAAAAAGTAGATCATCAATAGAAGTTGTTTAATTAGATATCGCAAAGCAGAAATAAAAGATACACCGTACGTTCAAATTAAATACAAAAACAAATGTGGACCTTTGTTATTGACCATATTTTCTAATATTGCGTGGGGTCTTTTTTATTGTGTAAATCGAAATAGTAATTTATGACTTCAGATTCCTAAATGTCTTTGTACTGTAATAAAACCCACTTAACTTATGTCATTAATTTAAATATTCAACAAATATTGAAACAAAAATAGTATAACACAAACATATGCCCAATGATTTAAAATACCATTTTGTATACCTCTTCCCCTTTCAACAGAGTAAAGGAAATATACATGAAGCGGAAACGGTGGATTTTCACAAAAAAGGAGTCTTACTTACGACAGAACTCCTAATTCTTTTAACATTCAATTTAAAAAAAGATGATTATGAACATTTTTCATAAAAAACAACCATCAATAAAAAAATAGTTCAGATTTTCAAAGGCTACCTTCCATACTTGGCTAAGCCACAGATTTTGTCGATCCGCGACATGTATATATATATATATATATATATATATATATATATATATATATATATATATATATATTAACATAAAAAAAAAATTTAGTTCAAATTTTAGGGACCTCTATGTTTCAAATAAGTGCAGAATGACCGAAAAATAAGTAGTACTTCCGATTTAGCTCGAAAGAAAAACTTTGCTATTTCGTATGGAACATCCTATATACAGTAGAACCCCGGTTATCCGAGGTAACGTGGGGGCACCCTTCTCGCATAACTGAAAACTCAGATAATCCGGATTTGTTTTTTTATTCATTCAAAAAATTAACACCAATACTTTAAACCGATATATTAACGTTTTTAACATAGAAATAGGTACATAGATTATAAAACAGTGAAATAGGTATCTATGCGCTTCTGTTTCATATTGCATCTTCTTTTTCTCGCTGCAATGTTTCTCCATCTATTAAGAAGAAGCAAATCCTCTGGGGTTGCCTCTGGTTGTTGTTCGATACACCTTAAAGCTTTTTCCAAAGAAGCAAAACCTTCTTGATGAGAGATCTTGGTGGGAGACTGTTTATCCAATGCCGTTTCGTCATCGTCATCTGATTTTTCAGTTTCCTGAAAGGCATTCGTTATTTCTTCAATACTCATTCCTTCTTCTAAATCATCTGCTGTAATCCATTCAACAACATCTTCTCTTGTCACATTTTCGCAACCTTTTAATTTTTGCATTAATTCAAATATACTTTTTTCTTTTTCTTCTATCTCGCTGTCAAAATTTGAACAGGACATTTCTCCATGGTTTCTCAATTTCAAAGCTAATTCATTTAATGGAGTATCATCTTCGCTGTCATTATAGTCCTCAAAATCAATAATTTTTGACTAAGATTTTTGAATAGTGGTAGTACGCACAGAATCCCAAGCTTGACTTACCCAGTAAATAATATTTTTCAGTGTAACCTTTCTCATCCCATTGATAATATCCTCCTTTTCTGTGTATTCTAACAGATGTTCAAGATATAAACGCCTATAATTTTTTTAAATGTTTTCGAGGATGCCTTGATCCATTAGTTGCATTATGCTGGTTACATTTGGAGAAAAAGATTTACAACAATTTCGCCCACATGAAGTCCTTCTCAAAGGTGACAGGGGGCATTATCCATTAACAAAATTACTTTAATAGGAAGACGATTTCTGTTCAAAAATTTAGTCACAGATGGCACGAACTCTTCTTCAAACCAGTTAGTAAATAAGGTCGCATCCATCCAGGCGCTCTCCTGACTTTTGTAATAGACTGGTAGGGCTTTGGGTGAGATGTCTTTTAAAGCTCTTAGACGTGCAGACTTGCCAGTTGTGCTTGCCAGATGCATTGGAACATACCATTATAGTTAATCTTTTCTTACTTCGTTTGTGACCTGGAGCTGATTTTTCCTGTCGAGATGCCAATGTTTTTTGATCGAAGCATTTTATAATTCAGACCAGTTTCGTCACAGTTGTAAATTTGATCACATGTGTATCCACAATCTTCGATTTGCTTTTTAAAGTTCTGCTTAAACTTTTCAATTGATGACACATCAGCAGAAAGTTTTTCACCACATACAGTCAGTTGTCGTATACCGTACCATTTTTTCCAGCAGTCAAGCTATCCAGAACTGGCGGTAAACTGATCTATCTCTGGGAATTGCCTACTAATCATTATTGCTTTCTGTTGTAAAATTGGACCTGATCTCTGTTGGTTAAACCACAAGAATAAAGCTTCGTTAACCTTTTCATAGTCGCCGGTTTTAATTGATTTTCTTCCTGAGGACGAGGAGGCTTGATTTATACACCACTCTTCTATTTTTGTGCGGTTTCTTTTCCAATCTGTTACCTCACCTCTCCATAATCTCGTGCAATAACTTTAATTGTCTCTTCTGCTTGAATTCTTCTGATGGGTTTTAATTTTTCTTCAATAGGAACGACCATTCTTTTACGCTTGTTTTGCTCCATTATAATACGACAAACAAAAGTTCAAACAAAGCAGTTCGTATTAATTACACTTAACTAGCAGAACTCCAGCCAAATAAATTATGTGAGTATACTCGTATTTCTCCGTGGTAAACGCTATAACGTACTGCATTCACGCAAATTTACATGCTGAAAGAGTCCAGAAACATAAATAAGGGAACCCTTCACACGGGCCAGGGGATTCCCCGAAAGCCCCGACGATTTTAAATGGAAATATGTACATACATATTCTAGAAGCTCGGTTAATACGCGACATAGACGCGCGTACCTCGGATAATCAGGTTCTTAGATTGGCTGGGTTAATCCGGAGCTCGGATAATCGCTACTCGGTTAATCGAGGTTCTACTGTATTACGTAATTTTTGAATTCTACGGAAAAAAAAAAAAAAACTAATCTTAAATCATGTATCATGTTATACGGTTGAACATGTCAAATAATGCATGAATGAATTTTTGATAGAAAACAAATGAAGACGTAAAAAAATAATAGCATTATTTGTGCTTATATTTGAAGTATTAGTGAATTATGTTATAAAATTATTACCTTCGATTCAACCGAAGGAGTACTGAAAACCAATTTTTAAGGTCAAATAACCTCAATAATTTTACTCGAATTCTACAGTGAAATATGCTTGCAGATACCTAAAAATGCTGGTTTCTGAGATATCGATAATTAAAGGTTCTGCTGTATCTTACCTTTCATCAAATATATCTAATAATAATATTTTAATGCTGTGCTTTAATTTAATGTGGTGGAATATTGGATTTCAATGAATTCATTTATTCTATGGTACTATTATTATTGCATAATTAAAGTTGTTCTTTTGAAGTCCGGGGTCGTAAATTACGACCGAATTTATTTCTTTACAAAATATTCTAAATATAAGTTTTTATTATCTTAACTTTAATTAAAATGCCTGTTTTCTTCCGAGATCATCAAATTGATATGTTATTACTATAAGGAGAAGCCCCAAAAAAAATGAAAAGAGGCGAGAGCATTGTATGTTCAGCGGTATTCAGCCTAGGATTCACCACATGAAAATTATTTTTCTGGTTTAGAAAATTATTCAAAAGAAGAAAATAATAATTTAAATGAAAATGATTTTATAATGAGCGAGGTGATAAGAATGAACGCATTAAATTATGTGGAAGGTGATCAAACACGACACAAATGACAAATTATTGGTGGTAGGGATAGGTCGCAAAAGTCTGAGATAGATTTTACATAAACATGGCTTCAGATGTCATAAATATCCAGTTCACCAACACCTATATCAGGGCGACTACCTGCGAAGATTTGACCTTATATACTGATATATTCTAGAGGAAACCTTCAAATACTGAACAATATATTTTTTTTTCTGAGAACTGAATCGCAAATATTATTAAGAATGTACCTGTTGCTGAAATCGCATACACTACGCCTCATGATTTCTTCTTTCGACGTGATATCACAGAATATGTATACAAGAGAGAGAAAATATTACTCCACTTTAGATGGAAAATGTCCTTTGCGAACTTCAAGGACGGGTTCATTTAGGCTAGGTGGTAAATGGTTAACGTTTCGAATATTTACACTATAGGATATGATTCATGTTTTTGAGTAAAATTCAAAAATTATATAAAATATTTGTACAGGGTATTTCATAAGAAAATATCGAAGTTAATTTTGTACATATATACATGTATATTTTTGGTGATTGATTCTTGGGATTTATAATCCGTAGATAACACAAATACATTTGTGTGGTCATACTTTATTCAGGTTTCGGCAATATGTTAGAATAAAGGTGGTTAAAAAAAGGTAAAATAATTTCTTAATTAGTTAATATAGTACAATAGTTTCGTCTAACCTTAAACAATTTTTTAGGGCAACCTCAAATTTGTAGCAAAGATTAAATTATAACACCTAGCTGAAGAGTATCGTGTACTAAGCATAACTGTGAGCATTTTGGATTTTTGTGAAAAGAATAAGCAAAGGTTTATTGGTTTTGATTTACTTATTTATTTGAGGGCTTTAAAGTCCCAAAATTTTGGAGATTCGGAAGAAAAAATGTAAGCGAACCTGAACTAACCACTCACCAATCAGAACAAAGACATATAAATCAACGCTCAGTCTAGCCAATCCAAATATCTGGACCTTTGCAATCGTCCTAAGATTTTCGCAATTATCCGTTTTTGTTGTTTATCCTACGACATATACATGTACATACGTAGGTGGGTCAAGGTCATCAACATATTTGTGTAAATTTGAATAAAAAATCTGAAAGAAAAGGATATAGGAAAATCATATTATTAAGCGTATTATAATTGAGAGTTTTCTTTGAATAACTGTTTTTTTAAATTTTGACCTGTAACATTTCAATGCTCTAATTGTTTTTATTGATCATCTCTGACAAATTCGTGCTATTACTGGTTTACAACTCTTTTTTAATAAAATTTTTTTGATATAATACTCAGATGCCAACTGCGTACGATACAGGATGTAACTTTTAAATACTTTTTTTAGGGCGGCAACAAAAATAATTTTAGTTGATGACATTTTTAAGACAGTTTTTGAAAATTCCGATATAGGTTATGCAGTGTATTGAAAGAACTACACTACCTAAAAAACCTTATAATTAATATAATAATAATGATTTTTATTTTTTTGTTGGTAATACTTACATGGTTTTATTCTAGAATATTTTGTACGAGTACAACTTTGCTCTTAAATAATATCCTTGGCAGGTCTTTGTGTTTTTATCTTCTATAATATATATAAAATGCAACGTCTCTCTGTCTGTGTGTTTTTTTAAATTGCTACATCTGTTCTCTGACCAGGTTGTAGGATATATTTTATTACGTTAGGTAACAGACGAATAAGCAGTGACGATAATAGTGAATCAAATCCGCGTAACCGGAACTGCGGGCACGGCTAGTTAAATATAAACTTCAAGTAATGTAAAATATAGGGTAAAAATCCCTTAAGAAGAACCTCCGAGAAATAATTATTTCCTAAATAAATGCTAAAAGGCATTAAGATGAAGCTAATATATGGGTAACAAATGTTACAATGAAGGTATGTTGCACGAGTGTATAAATGACCATTTGGAACTGGAGTCCTAGGCGATAGGCGAATACCTGTTTAACTATACCTAAAGACAAGTATTAAAATATAGTAATTCAAATTTTTTATTACATTTTAAAAATTTAAGCTCTAAAAAATGGATACTACATAACTGACGACATATTTCCGAACATTCTTTTGGTTAGACATTTGTTTCAGTTTCGACGATCTATCTGACGCTAGGAGGTTTTCGAAGTCATTTCGGCTGGTATGGAAGCTTACATCCCTTTCAACGACAACCCTTGGTTCGATCAAAAATGCAAAGGAGATAACACGTAGGCTGAAAAGCTTTTGGTCTAGCTATTTAAAACACATTTTTTTTGCAAAATTCGACTTTATTCATCAATATAGTCTCCTTTAAGAGCGACACAATCAGTCCAACCCTTTTCTAACATTTCTATACCTTTCTTGTAGAAGGATTTGCCTTTGACTTTAAAATAAGCCTCAGTTTCGGCGATAACTTCTTCATTGGCGCTAAATCTCTTTTCCGTTAGAATATTTTTAAGGTCTGCGAATAGATAATAGTCACTGGGGGCCAAATCTGGAGAATATGGTGGATGAGGAAGCAATTCGAGTTTCAATTCATGCAATTTTGCCATCGTAATCATTGACTTGTGACACTTTGTATTGTTTTGAGAAAAGAGCACTTTTTTTCTTGTTCATTCGGGGTCGTCTCTTTGCAATTTCTGCCTTCAAACGCACCAATAACTTTTTATAATATTCACTATTGATTGTTTTTCCCTTCTCAACACAGTCGATGAAAATTATTCCATGCGCATCCCAAAATACAGAGGCCAAAGCTTTCCTAGCCGACTCTTGTATCCTTGGTCGCTTCTGGTGGATTTCGCCTGATGGTGTCCACTCAGCTGACTGCCGATTTGATTCCGGTGTGTAGTGATGGATCCACGTTTCATCCAATATGACATATTGCATGAAAAAAAATCCTTTTTATTGCGCTTAAACAGGTCCAAACAGCGCTCAGAATCATCAACACGTTGTTGTTTTTGGCCCACCGTGAGCAAACGCGTTACCCATTTCGAACAGAGCTTTCTCATGCCCAAATGTACATGCAAAATATCACCAACACGTTCTTTTGATATCTTTAGGGAGTCAGCTATCTCACAAAATTTCACTTTTACGGTCATCTAAGACAATTTTAAATTCAGCTTACCAGTAAATGATGAGTGATTTTCTAGGAGCTGCCTAGCGATAGCTGTTAGCAATTCGCTGACCAAATGCTCTATCAGTCTATGGCTCTAATTAGACCACGATAGGGGGCAAGTGTGACTTCAAAACTAGGCTGATAGCCAGAGGTGCATATTATTGTATGTTACTTATACTAACAAAGATGTGACGGTTTCTGACATTAGAGCTTTCACGTCACTATTGGTAGCTAAGATGGTTGAGGCAACCGATTCTTTGTGCCTTCGATCGGGTTATCGTATTTCTTCGAAAAAGGAATATAAGCTTCCATGTCAGTCATCATGACCCAAGAAACTTCCTTTAGATGGCCCATCAGAGCTGACACAAATGTTGAACTCAGGAGAAGCTCGAAAACATTCCTCAAGTTTGGACGGTTTAGCCGATTTTTTTCTTACTAATTAGTGTAACACTTGATATTGAAAGTCAGAAGAGCCCACCGGACGATTTACGGCGATGCACAGTGATTCGGCAAGAACATGCTAGCGGGACAATATTCATGACGTAATTTCCAGGAACCACTGATAACGACTTGTAAACAACCCCCCCCCCCCCCCCCCATTTAACGAATTCCAAGAATTAATTTGTTTATCACCTCATAAAGGTATCTTATCAGGGGGTCAAAGTAACCCTTATAAGAGAGGTCATTTTTCATTTGCAAATCAGTTGCATTTTATGCACACTTGTGATAACATATTTTAAAATTGGTAGCAAAGTGAAACGAGTTTTTTGTGATGGAATATTCTGTTGAATTATGACTTATATTTTTTTATAAAAAATATGTATACTTTTGGTGTAATATCAATTTGTAAATGTATAGATAAATCCAGCAAATTTTACATTAATGTAAACTTTAAAAGTAGCAACTTTTTTTATCCACATATATCCACCTAGATTTTTCTATATGTAATACCTACAACATTCAGGCACAGATTCATATATATTATAGACCCCGAAAAGGCCTGAAAGTAAAATTATTTTATTTTTTTCAGAACGAGTCGTGACTATGACGAAAATGGAGTTTTTTGAAGAATGGCTAAAACATGACAAAACTGAACGAAACAGTGGCATTTTTTATTATATAAGTGAAAAATTCAATATATCTGATGTTTCTCTAAAACGACTCAAAATGAAAATATCAAGCCTTTCAGCAAAATTCAGTCAAAAGTAGACTTCTTTAAAGTGTAACAAAGAAATGTTTCTAATCAAACATAAAGATTGGTTAGAGGGATCCGGAATCGAAATAAAGATGTGTGTTAACCAGCCGTGCACTTCAACATCATCAGCGGCTCTTTCCGTAGGGCGACCCAGAAAATCATTTGAAGACTCATCAACGAAAACGAAGAGACCGAGAGTAGAAGATCTTTTGGAATCGCGAAGTGCAAGTGAGCTTATTACAGCAGCTGAGTTAGCTACTCGAAAAGAAGGGCATCGAAGTGTTGCTAAACAGATCCATAACGTCGCGGTCAGTGAAACTAGAAAAAAGAATAAGTGTTCTGAACAAAGTCGGTAGTTAACACCAGACGAAGCTTTAGCTTATTATGTGGACTCGAAATCGACTTCTCACTCATATAAACAAACAAGAAAATGGTCAATGAAAGCGGGACATCAAGTGTATCCATCGTTTTATAGTTTAGGTAAGTCCAAAGCTTCTTGTTGTCCTTCTGACGAATATATTTCTGTGACTGAATCTCGAGCTGAAATTAAACTTCGCGCGATTTTGGATAAAACGGCTGAACGATTAGTTAAAGCTCAGACGGAAGTCATTAGAAGTGTGTTACCTCGTTCATATTATATGTTGGTAAGCAAATGGGGCTGTGATGGGAGTTCGGGGCATAGCACGTATAAGCAGAAATTTGAGAACACTACCGCTACAGACGAATTTTTGTTCGTATACTCATTTGTCCCTTTGAGACTGCTTGATGGCGAAACTGTGATCTGGCAAAATCCAAGACCTTCCTCTACTATATATTGCCGTCCTATTAAGTTTATTTTTGCCAAGAAGACAAAAGAGTTTACGAAAGAAGAAACTTCTAAAATTTTAGATGAAGTAAGTCAGCTTCTTCCAACATTATGTAACGTTGCTGGATCTCAAATCTCTGTTAAACACGATTTGTTGTTGACAATGACTGATGGCAAAGTGTGCAATGCCTTAACAGACACAAGTTCAACACAAAAGTGTTATATTTGCGGTACCACCCCGTCTACTATGAACGAGGAGTCAAAGAAATATCCCAGCAACGAAGAACGCCTTGCATTTGGTTTATCTACTTTACATGCATGGATCCGCACGTTTGAATGTTTGCTTCACATCAGCTATCGTTTAGAAATAAAAAAGTGGCAAGTCAGGGGAGATAACGACAAAGCTATTATGAAGCAACGCTCACAAGAGATACAAAAAGTGTTTAAAGATCGTATGGGTCTCATTGTAGATAAACCAAAACCTGGGGTAACACAAACGATGGAAACACAGCACGTAGATTTTTTTCCAAAGCTGAATTGAGCAGCGAAATTACAGGATTAGACGTAAACCTTATTCGTAGATTTCATGTAATTTTAAGAACTTTGTCATCGGGATATGACATGAATTATATAGAATTCGAAAAGTTTTTTGTGTTGATACTAGAAAATTATACCTTGATCTGTATTCGTGGTATTCCATGCCCGTTACTGTGCATAAAATTCTTGTACGCAGCGCGGAAGTTATAAAGTCTTTTCTTCTTCCCATTGGACAACTCTCCGAAGAAGCCCAGGAGGCAAGAAATAAAGACTGTTGTAGATTCCGTGAACGGCACACCAGGAAGCGGTCACGTATTGCCACAAATACAGATCTTTTGAGAATGCTTTTAATTACGTCTGATCCTGTTATCAACTCGTATAGAGAATTACCGCGAAGAAAATTTACTTCTTTGCCATCGGAGGTTCTGCAGTTGATTATCCCACCTTCATTGCCATCCGAAACACCATCAGTAAGTCATCATCACAAACTAAATGAGGAGGATTATTTACTCTCTGAATATTCTACTGAATGGGAGAGTGGTGGTGACGACTCATCTGGTGGTGATTAGTAGGTTTAAGTATTTTTTTATTGTAATTATTATTTTAATTTTATTGTGTGTTGTAATTGCTTATAATTCATGCCTTAGTATATAAGTTATTTAATATTATATTTCTTTAACTTATACACCTTGTTATTGTAAATAATTGATATATAGATACTGTTATTGTACTAATTTATTTTAAAAGAAATAATATTTTGTAAATTAATAAATGTGGGTACTATCATTATGATTTTATATTTTTTTCCTAGAAATTTCTTTGTAAACAAACATGATTGTGCTTTTCACACATAATGAGTAGGTAGACGTATGTAGCTAATTAAAGAACAATTAGCGACAATAGTGAACAAATGAGACACATTAGTAAACCACTTCCGTCTTGCAGCTACATATTTCGATTTATACACATACAGTACACATTTTTCAACTTTTTTTTTCTTAAAATAGCTTAAGATACCTGGAATATACATAAACAATTGAAATAAGTGAAGAAATAATATTGTCCCGCTAGCTTGTACTAGTCGAGACACTGTGCGATGGTTAAAATCTCCGGATTGATCGTCAAAAAGAGGTTAAGCCCACTAGTGGACTATCCAACACAAACAGTATAAATAATTAATAATTAAGAGGTATTCCACATGTTTTAGGAATGATGAATGACTTTAAAAAATAAAAATAAATTGAACGTAAAATGTGATTAAAACTTTAAATCAAGATAAAAAACTATATACATATTTATTAAATGTAAATAAAAAAAACTAAATTTCCAAAGAAACTATGTGTAAAGTTAAATTATAGCTGATTAATTTTATTGTCAAAAGTTATTTGATATAGAATAAATTCTTTTCAAGCGATTTTTTTCACTTTTCCGACCGATAATCCCTATGGAATTTAAGGCACAAGTTTGTTTTTATTTCTACATCCCACTAATCCTATAAATAATCTTAAAACACGTAAGATATTATAAATTAATAAATTACGATAAATAAAAGAATTCTTTTCTATTTGCTTTTAAAATTTATCGATAAATCGTAGGTGGAATAAAAAAGTCTTTAATAAAGTATTAAGCAGGTCTTAAAATGGCGGTAGTAATAAATTTAGTTTTAAGTAGTACACAGTGAGGCAATTAATTTTCGAGACTGGTTCTGTAAATATGAAATAAAAAATTTAAGTTTCTTCTTTTTTTTTATTCAATATATTATCCTTCTAATTCAGTGTACTTTTTTTTCTTTGATTTAATAGTTATTTAAATGAATTCTCTAGTTTATTTTGTAGAATTGCTGAAAAAGTACGTTGGAAGACTTTTAAATAGTCTTTACGCTTTCTGATAAGTAGCCTTTGAACTTTACTTGGAAATAGTAAAACGTAACAAGGTGCTAAATTGGGAGAATACGGTGAAGGGTTACACATGAAGACTCGATTTTGAGCCAAAAATTGATCAAAAATTGCTGAAGGATGACTTGATGTATTATGATGTAATAACTATCAGCTTTATGGATCGTGATGTTCAGCTCGAACAGGATAAATTCTCCTTATGATACGTTTAAATATTTCCGAATAATATTCACGATTTATATGGTACGAACAAATTCACGATCCCTTTGCTATTGCGGAAAACACTCAAGGTTGTTTTGCTTATTGATACAATTTTTCGGGTTTTTTTGGTTTACGGTGATGGTTTTAACTTCCTTTCTGCCTTTTAACTCCTTGTAGGTAGGTAATAGTGAAGTCAGTAACAAATTATTTCAGGAATTTTGGACTGTTTCTAGAGCAGGGGTCGGCAACCTATGGCACGCGTGCCATCTCTGGCACGCCAAGCAATTTTGAATGGCACGCGTACCTATTCAAAGTTTACACATTAATTCTGTAATCTGTGACATGTTTCGAAATTAAGTAAATAATCGAAGACAGTATTATCTTAACGATGCAAACAAAAACGATTTATTATATAGGTCACTAGGTATTATTACCAAAAACTACAAAATAGATATTTTGTAATTTATAATTTTACTGAATGCGTTGGTTTGGCTTTAATTTCGGCAAGTATTAAAGACGGCAAGCCTCAAAATATAAGCCTAGGCAAAAACACAAATAAACGTCCTCAATTCAGATCAAAGGAGCCGCCATAAGGTGGTTTTTGTTTGACTTGACTTCAATCGTTCCGACGCGCGCCGCAACTCTTTTTATATTGCCGAACTTTAGTTTTTGTTAGATTTAACTTCTAGGTGGCTCTTTGATTGCAATGGGCGCGTTGTAGATAATAATTTTTGTTCTAAGAAATTTAATAAACGTAATTATTGGAATTTTCTGGAAACATTATTTTTCTGTATATAGCAAGCGGCTACACGTTTGGATCATTTAGTATAGAAGTAACATCCGTTCCAGTCAATAGTCGTCGAAAAGTTTAAAAATTAAAATTACGTTGCGTTATGGCCGCGAAGAAACAGAAGGTAGACGTTCGATCATTTCAAACTTCATGGACAACAGATTACGGTTTTGTATAGTAAAACGATCGGGCCATTTGTGTCCTATGTCGGGAAAGCGTAGTTTTCCGGACATCTAGTGTTCAACGACATTTCCAGATGAAACATGAATCGTCATTTAAAGATAACGCTGATAAAAGGGAGGCAATACAAACAGCAAGTAAACAATACGAGAAACAGTCCACATTCTTTAGCAAAGTTTTCCAAGGAAAAAATCAGGTAACTGAATGCAGTTTCAAAATTGCACAATTATTGGCACAAAAGGGTAGGCCGTTCACTGACGGAGAATTTATGAAGCAAACGTTTTTGAGTACTGGCGAGATTTTATTCGACGACTTGCCCAATAAGGATACAATATTGGCCAGGATTAGGGATATACCGGCATCAGCGCGGACCATCGAGAGACGAATTACTGAAATGACACAAAATGTCCAAAAACAGCAGAGAGACGCTGTCAAGCGGAGTTTTGTATTTAGTGTAGCATTGGATGAAAGTGTCGATATTAATGACATTGCCCGTCTGGCAATCGTTGCGCGATACTTCGATGATGGCAGTGTGTATGAAGAGCTGATTTGTCTGCTCCCATTGCAGGGAACTACAAGAGGAGTGGATATATTTTCAGAATTTGTTAAACATTTTGAAAAACGGAACATTGATTTAAATAAAATTTTTTGCGTAACGACGGCGCTCCTGCTATGATTGGGAGACATAAAGGATTTGTTTCCTTTCTTATTGAACGCATGGGTCGATCAGTTTTGAATTTTCATTGCATAATTCACCAAGAGAGTTTGTGCACTAAAATCTCCGCTGGAAGTTTAAAATCCGTGATGGATAGGGTAGTTAAAATAGTTAACTATATTGTCAGTCGTTCTTCACTGATCCATAGACAATTTAAGGCGTTTCTGCAGGAATTAGAAAGTGCATATTCAGATATACCATTGCACAATAATGTGCGCTGGCTCAGCCGTGGTAAAGTGCTCTCTAGATTTGTGCAATGTCTGGGCGAAATTAAATCGTTCTTGTTGGAAAAAAATCAAGTGGATGCTTATCCTGAACTAGCAGATAAGAACTGGATCTGTATGTTAATGTTTCTTACTGATATTACAAACCATCTCAGTGAACTCAACTTAAAGTTACAAGGTTCAGGCAAAACAGTTCTGGATTTATACGAATCCTGGAAATCATTCAAATTAAAAATAGATTTATTTATCAGCGATATTACTACAAACACATATAAATATTTTTCAAATTTAAAAACTTATATATCCAGTGTCGACGATGGTGCACTAATAGACGAAATTCTTAAATATATGACTAATTTAAAAGAGGAGTTTTTCGAGAGGGGTCCGGATTTTGATAAACATGGTCCTATGTTCGCTTTTTTAATCAAACCAGATTTAGTTGATTTTTCCAGCAGTTGCTTTGACATATTTCTTTTTTCATGGATGGATATTAATGATTTTGATCTTCAATACAATGAATTTAAAAGCTCCGAGTTATGGAACACGAAATTTGTAGAATTAAGAAGGGTATTAGAAGGTGACTGCCAGAACCATTCAAACGAGATACTTAGTTGTTGGATGAGTTTACCAGAGAAATTTATTTGTTGTAAGAAAGTAGCGTTTGCCATGCTTACAGCTTTCGGATCATCCTATATCTGTGAACAACTTTTTTCCCATATGAGAGTGATTTTAAACCCGTACCGAAGCAGGCTGACAACAGACAACTCGGAAGCATGTGTGACACTGAAAATAACCAGACATGAACCGGATATAAGAAAACTCTCTAAAGAACTTCAAGCACAGGGTTCACACTAGGTCCTAGGGCTAGTATAATAAAATTATTTGTTAAATGTTAAAATTTTTTTGTGATTAAACCTTCTAAAAGCAATATTTTAAGTTAATTTAAGTTAATTTTTGTTAATTTTAGTTGTAGTAATTACCTATGTCGGCACGCAAAATGTTGTATGGATGAAAACTGGCACCCCTTAGTTAAAAGGTTGCCGACCCCTGTTCTAGAGAGTCGTATAATATTTTTGCATGTTGCTCTGTCAATAACGTCTAATCTTCATTTAAAATATGTTTACGCAAACCTTTGTTTCGCCAAGATAAACTTTCAACACAGTTCTAATTGTTTTCTGATTGATGTTTAATGTTTCTACTATTATTTTTGATGATGCATTACAATACACGAATTCACACAATCTTTGAATCATCTCTAGTATCCGAATTAATATTGATACGTCCGTATGTTTGCCGTCTTTAAGCTGTTCTCACTGTCATACATTTCACCATCATGAATGTTTTTGTTACATATGCAAGAAATTTAATTACAGTTTTTTGGTCTTTGAATGATTTTCTTACTATTAAATAAAATATGTTATCTCAGTCAACTGTGAATATTTTTGGTGCTAAAATTTAAAACGAAAATTGAGAAATGAATACAGCGTTAAAATAATATTAAACTGGTTGATGATGTTACTATTTTATTATGTACAGCATCAGTTCAGAAAATTAGTTGTTGCACTAAGTATACTAAATCAGTATATACTATTCTGTTGTCGACGCTAGTCGGCATAACTTTCCACTTGCGTATCTCTTATTTGTACATGATACTTTGATAAACTGCCCATTTATAAAATCATTGCTGACACAACTATGTTATTCAAACTATAAAAAATTTATTATTACGATAAAATAAGCCTACCTAAACGACAATATAAATTTTAATATGTCATTTAACGGAGTATCGCCCAGCAGGTTACATCCTTATTTATTGTCTATTTGATTTCTTCCCACATTAAAATGAAATCTGATATATTTGGATATATTTCAAAATAAATAAACATTTACATAATTATTAAAAATAAAAAGTGATAATTATTGTTATTTTAGTAATAGTTGAAGAATCAGTATTTCGTTAAAAAAGTCATTGAAATAATTAATTATTTCTGAAATTATTTATTACAATAAGTAAAATATGATTACCACGCGAAACTAATGGTATGGCCAGAGTTGTGTTTCAAATGAAGAAAATAAATAAAAAGTATTCTAAAAAACACAGATATTGATCTCTCTCTCTCTTTTTTTGTATATATATATATATATATATATATATATATATATATATATATATATATATATATATATATATTTCATGAAATGTGAATGTGGCTGTGTTTCTAGTATTGTACAGCTATATGACTTACTTTGGGCTGGTAAGCCTTATACATATTAATTTTTGTATTTACTGACATTGTTTTGTAATTTATAGTGCTCCTGATGAAGTTGCAATATAGCAGCGAAATACTGAGTCAACAGCAATTGAGTTTTAATTAGTGACAGACTTATTATATAGCTCGAGGGGCCTTAGAGGCCCATGGCTTGGTTGTATACGTTTCTCCACTTCTTTTCATCTCCTGTTAGTTTTTCCCAATGCGGGATTCCCATCAACTCCAGATCTTGCTTTACTGCCCGAATCCATGTAATTCGAGATCTACCCTTGCCTCTTCTTCCAATCACTTCTCTTATAAGGGCTTGCTTTGCCTGTCTTTCTTCCTTCGTGCTTGCCACGTGTCCCAACCATCTTAATCGCTGGCTTCTAATGATTTGGCTTATAAGAGGTTTCGTATATAGGCATTTTAATTCATAGTTTGTTCTTCTTCTCCACAGTCCCTCTTCTTTCCTTCCTACGTAGATTCTTCTCATAGCTTTCCTTTCTCATATCTCCAACGTCTCTTTTTCTCTTGCATTCAGTTTCCTCGTTTCGCATCTATATGTCACCGTGGGTCTGATAACTGTCGCATATATTCTTTCTTTTGCTTTCCTTGATACCTTGATACATTCTTTGATTTCAATATTGTATTCATTGCCCCCAAACATCTCTGTCCTTTCGCTATTCTTTCTTGTATCTCAATCCCTTCTTGCCCACTCTCTGTTATTGTTACTCCCAGATAATTAAATTTGTCTACTTTTTCAAACATGTATTTTTTCCCTGTTTATTATATCTAAACTTTCGTTGTTTTTATTATCCTTCGTCTTTGTAATTTCCGTGTATTTTGTTTTTTCCCCATTTATCTTTAGTCCTCTCATCCTTCCCCTTTGTTGGTATATCGTTCCATTTGTTTTTATTCCTGACTCCTGGATTATCTTTTCTAGTACCAAATTAAATGAACATGTAGAGAATGGATCCCCCTGTCTTAATCCTCTCATCACATTAAACTTGTCTGATACTTTGCCCTCAATCAACACTCTATTTTCTGTGTCATTCAGGGTCATTCTCACCATGCGAATCAATTAATTTGGAATAGTTAGTTCTTCCATTATCTTGTAGAGTTCTTCTGTTGCCCTCCATTTCTTGCAATTTTCTGTCCATATCGATCCTTTTCTTTTCTCTCATTGTTTGTTTTGCTATTCTACGACATCTTTTGTACTCTTCATTATTTTCTTTTGTTTGTACGCTTAGGGCCTTTATTTTTGCCTTCTCTCTGTTTTCCACTACTTTTTCACATTCCTTGTCAAACCATTTCTGCTCCCTCTTTTCCTTTTTTAATATTTCTACACAAAAAAGGAGATATCAGAAAGTTAGACAATTACCTCCCGATTAGCTTACTATCTCACATTTATAAACTTTTGACTAAAATCTTCTAATAGACTAAAAAGTAAGTTAGATTCCTACTAGCCATGAGAACAGGCTAGTTTTAAATCCGGCTATAGCATATGCGACCACTTACAGACAATGGGAAATATTCTAGAGAAGAGCAATAAATACAATTTCGAACTCTATATAACCTTCATAGAATATGAGAAGGCTTTTGATTTCGTCGAAATGTGGGCAATCTTCAACGGCTTGAACAACGGTAGAATTGATTCTAGATAAACTACCCTAATTATATTAAAATAGCAAAGATATACATAAAACCTAGTACAGAACAAATACCTATAGGAAGAGTTGTAAGACAAGGAGATACAATCTCTCGTAAGCTATTTTTTACTGCTGTAGAAAACGTATCTCGCCAACTATATTGGACAGAGAAAGGCCTAAAGATAGATGGTGTGTATCTGAGGCACTTAAGGTTCGCAGACGATATTGTAGTCATCAGTAGTAATCCACATGAGTTACAAGAAATGATAAATGAGTTAAATTATCACTTAAGACGAATAAAATAAGACAAAAATATTAACCAACACTAATAATAACATAGTTATAAATTTAAAAGGAGCAGCTGTCGAGGTTGTTAAGAATTATGTGTATCTGGGGCAAAAAATTATTACGACTAGAGACAGTGTCTCTGATGAAATTTCAAGAAGCATTAGGATTGGATGGTGCATATTTGGAAAATTAAGTTATATATTCAAAGATGAAGCTATACCAAATAAGTTAAAGTTTACGACCAGTGTATCCTATTATATATCGCGCTGAAGCTTAGACACTGAATAAAGCCGATATACAAAAACTAGCTCGGACCCAGCTACTTAAAGATAGAAAAAGAAACAAGTGGATACGTAAACAAACGAAATTAAAGGATATTATAGAGCATGTAGCAGAAAGTGGCAATGGGCTGGCACGCACGACCGATTATCGAAAGACTAAGCGAACATTAGAATGGAGACCACGAGAACAGAAAAGGAGCGTAGGACGTTCCAAAATAAGATGGGGGTATGATATACAGAGGGTTGCTGATATTGGATGGATAACAACAGCTGCAGATAGATTGAGATGGATATATATATATATATATATATATATATATATATAAATAAATATATATATATATATATATATATATATATATATATATATATATATATATATATATATATGGATATATGTATATGGATGTATATATATATATATATATATATATATATATATATATATATATATATATATATATATATATATATACATATATATATATATATATATATATATATATATATATATATATATATATATATACATATATATATATATATATATATATATATATATATATATATATATATATATATATATATATATATATATATATATAAATATATATATTTGTCATATAAGGAGTATTAATTTTTGAGGCAGTGTTACGTGCAATCTGCGGGAATACTGGGATACAGGGACTTGACGTCAAAGCTGGCTATTATGTCGTGTTCTTTCATAGTCAAGGTAGGGAGAATCTAATAACGTGCTCACAGTTTTTGACCTATAATTCAGTTTATTCTACCATGGACTGTTATATGCTGGCTAGGTGCTTTTCAAATTTATTAAGACGCGAGTGTAATAGATCGCAGAGGGGTGTTAGGTTTGTGAACTTTCGAAAAGTATAATTTTGGCACACCTGCCGTATTTTTTTAGGAGGACTAGTTTCGGCTTGATTTCAGGATCTATAGGGGATTCATTGATCTTTTTCTAAGCATGTTGTCTCGAGTCTTGAGATACCGTTTTGTAAGATTGGCCATTTAGTAGGCCCTTCATTTTAGTTTTTGAGCGAGATGAGTTCAAGGGAAGAGGATGAAGTGGTCGAGAAGGTTGATAAATTAGTTTATATATGTTCTAACATTATTATGAGAATATTTACTGGATTTTGATTGAAATAATTAATAAATTTGAACTATGTTGGGAATGTGGAATCTTTGGCACAATGACACTCCTCAGTATATATCACCACTATACCAAACACTTTATTTTTGCACTCGACGCACGTTTCGCTAACCATGTTAGCTTCATCATTGCTCCTGATGAAGCTAACATGGTTAGCGAAACGCGCGTCGAATGCAAAAATAAAGTGTTTGGGTAGTGGTGACATATACTGAGTAGAATAAATTTGAAGTATAACTATTGATGATAAAACGTATAGGGAGTGAGAAGGGCGTTAGAGTTAGTTGCTATAGGTACCTTTTAGGATTCCTTGGAAATAACTGAAAATTATGTTAGTTACTTTTTTTTCATCAATTCCAATTTTAATAACCTAAGTGTCGAGTTACAATGCTAGAATTAAGTCATTGCTAACCAATAAATAGTTAGTAAAACTATATAACAAAAAACATTTGTTTTAAAAAAAAATTATAAAATATTTGTAAATGTTTCTAAAAACTCTTACTGGGCAAAAAAGAATACAGCTCCATTAGCTAAACCCTATGAAAATATTAACTTCTTATTAAGAAATAATCAGTTACATCCTCAAAGATTTGAAATACAATGTCTTGTTTACAAAAACAAATGTTAACACCTCCAAATAAGGTACTACTAACAAAGCCACGTTTTAATGAATATATCGGGAAACATCCGACATATATCGCTAATTGTGTAAAAAAAAATGTACGCTCTCATCCAGAAAATAAACATAGTACGCCACCAAGTACCAACAAGTATAATTAAAAATCTAAACATTTTTGTCTGCAAAAATAACGACTTTATATCGTACTTAAAGATGGACCTTCCCTTTCGAATTAAATAATTTATTAACATATTAGGACTCACAATCTGTTACTAACCATTTAAAACATTTAAAAATTAGTAAAAATAAATGCTTCAATACCTTTATTGCCAACAATCTATTAAATTGAGATGCACCAAATTCCACTTTCTGTGGATCAAACTATAGTTGATAAAATTGCAAAAATATAACCCAACAACTTTTATGAATTCATTATAATAATCTCTAATTTTTGTCCATTTTTTGAGACAGAATGAGGAATGGGACAAATTGGGCAGTGTAACCAATACTTTCTATTCTAAAGTAAATCAGACATACTCTCGTTATATTAGTACCACCATAACAAGGCCTCTAGGAAAAACATTGTAATAACACTAATCAACACTGTTCTTGTTACACGAAATTGACACCTTCATTATAAAACTTAGTTTTACAAAAAACGCGAGTTTTTATGTTTGACGTTAAATTATTGCGACTATACTTCCACTGACCTTAAAAAATATAATTTAAATTTATCTTATATCTTTGTAATTAACCAGAGGAGGCATTTGAATCGAACGAATAGTTTTTGTTATGTATGGTGAAAACTAACTTTTCAAAATCAACGGTGAAATTTAACGTCTTTAATTTAATTATTTCGCCGTTCCTGTTGGGTATCAGGATAAATTTTGGATTTCATATGTTAGCATGTGGTAGACTTATTATAGTTTGAGCTAAGGAATCCCAATATATGCCAATAATTTGTGAGTGGCAATGTTACTTTTGCTCAATTAACATAAAGTGCATAACATACAAGTCAAAACACACCATTAAATCCTCAGAACTATTGTTTGCAAAAAAGGCCAGTCGGTAAAAATATTCGCACCTGGAATTCTTAACCGAAAATGTGGGTGCTGTTACATACGTACACGACGAAAAATTTCATCAAGTCATTTCCACCATGGAGAAGCAATGCCAGGAGAAATGGGACCCTAGATTGTTGGACAGTTAAAAGAGACCTGTCTGCAGTTAAATACTCACGAAATTCGTAAAATATTAAGTATTAATTATTTTATACCGTAATTTTTCAGTTCAATTTTAATTTTTTTTACACTTTTAATCGAAAAAATAAAATTTTATGTTACAAAAAAAATTACATGTTATAATATTTTTGATGTCATTTCATGGTTACAAACATCTAACATCATTAAAATATGGCACACATTTCTGTGTTATAAAAGAGTTTAAATTTTACAGACTAGTGTAATCAGTCGTCTCAAAATTAATCAAGGCTGCTTCCCAATTCAGTTCAATCAAATCGGAATAAAAAATAACATTCAATGTGAATTTAGTGATTACTGATACGTCAGCTATATATTACTCGGATGTAGATAATTAAAAACAACTTAGACACTTTAATTGACAAGTTATTGAAACACAATATATCCTTACACATGTCGCTTTCAGAAGCACTAAGAAGTAAGTGCACAAAGATTTTTTCGGATATATGTAATTTTCCTAAAACATTAATTTAAATATCTAAAAAACGTATTTTATATATTTATAACCATCCTTATCCTTATGTGTAATTTTTTTACAAGTGGTTTTCATTGTCTGCCAGTAAAGTCGCCCTGGTAGATCCCCAATAGCTGGAGTACTTGTGTGTTTATTTATTAACCTGTTGTTTATAATAATTTATAGAGATACGCTCGACATATATTATAATTTTGTATGCTTACGACTTATCTTCATATAACTCTTTTCACTTTTGTCCATTATCTTTATTTTTGTAATATAAACACCTCAATATTTTGTGGCTATTACACTAAATTTGTGAGGTCAATATTTCTAAAAAAAAGTGTTCATTCGTATGAGAAAGTCGAATGTATTCTCTTTAGAACTACATGTATGTTTGTAAGAAAAATACTGCGAGAATCACTACAGCAATTTTATTTATATTTATTATTTATAGTTATTCTTGAAATAAAAATTATTATTTCATGAAGAGTTTATTTTGATCAGTGACTTTATAAAATAATCGCGCAATTAAAACAAAAATAAAATACATCTAATAAATTACTCAAAGCTTAATAAATTAGTAGCAACTAAAATTCCTTAAGATTATATAAGCAAATGGAGTTAGCAGAGTTCTGCAAAAATAATAAAGAATATATTTGCACATCCATAAATGAATAAGCATGTAGGTTTAAGTTTGGTTTTGAAATTAACAATAATATAGTACCCACATATGTTACAAAAATAAAGTGTAGGTCAGCGAGTCTATGAATTATTTAATTATTATTATAAAAAGTTGCAAGTGTATGCGTGCACTTTTTAATTGCAGGTACTCTTTTATTAAAGAAAACTTAAGACAAAATATTGTAGCAATATGGTTAAAAAACTATTTAAAATATGTATCAAGATTTATTCTAAACATCATTAAAAATCACATTAAAATTTATAATTTAAATATCCTATACTTATAAAAAAAGTTACTAATCTAAAGAAATTTCCTAATTTTATATTTATATTAGTTATTTGCTCATGTAATTAAGTAATTTATTAAAAAAAGAAGTTAGGCCATTCCTACAGTTTTTTAGTTCTTGGTAACCGGTAACTAAGTTATTTCTATTCTGATATTCTGAGTACTGAGGCCACTAGTGTGACCCGCACAAGGCCTAGTTGTTCTTTATATATATACTAGCCGAGCCCGCGGCTCCGCTCGCGTGGTCTTGATTCACTATTATCGTCACTGCATATTTCTTATGTTACCTTACGTAATAAAATACATCCTATAACTTGGCCAGAGAACATATGTATTTTATAAAAAAACACGTAAATCGGAAAAGTGGTTCTTGAGTGCTACACGCACTAATGGACAGACAGACGTTGCGTTTTATATATATTATAGATTTTTTTTGATAAATATTAAGTTAAAAATTGAAAAATACACGTAAATCAGATAAGTGGTTCTCGAATGATAAGCACACTAATGGACAGACAGAGATACCTTTCGTTTTTTTATATATTATTATATAGATCGTTATTAATATTATATAACCTGGTTAGAAAACATATGTATGAATCTAAAAAAAAAAAAACGTAAATCGGATAAGTTGTTCTCGAGTGATAACCGCACTAACGGCCAGACAGATAGACGAAGAGACGTTGCATTTTATATATATATATATATATATATGTATATATATATATATATATATATATATATATATATATATATATATATATTATAGATTATTATTATTATACTCACGTAACCTGGAAAGAGAACATATATATGAATTAAGAAAAAAAACACGTAAATCGGATAAGTAGTCCTCGAGTGATAAGTGCACTAACGGAGAGACAGACAGATTTTGCATTTTATATATATTATAGAAGATATAGATAAGCTGGCCAGAGAACAAATGTATGAATAAAAAAAAATATTCTAAATCGGATAAGTGGAGAGATATTGCATTTTATATATATTATATTCTTTGCTACATGATATTATTCCATATTTAATGGTTTAGGCAGTTCATTGCAAGAGAACGCGTTAGCAGCAAACTTTTTTTCTGTATTGATTCACTATTATCGTCACTGCTTATTCCTTATGTTACCTAACGTAATAAAATATATTCTATAACCTGGCCAGAGAACATATGTAGGTTAAAAAAAAGTAAATCGGATAAGTGGTTCTAGAGTGATAAGCGCACTAACGGACAGACAGACAGAGAAACGTATTTTATATATATTAGAGATAACCTGCCCAGAAAACATATGTTTTTTAAAAAAAAGCACGTAAATAGGATAAGTGATAGGCGCAATAACGGACAGACATACAGACCGACAGATATACAGACAGACAGACAAACAGACAGATGTTGTATTTTATATATTATAGAAGATTCTAGGTAACCTGGCCAGAAAACAAATGTACGAATTAAAAAAAAACTTGTAAATCGGATAAGTGGTTCTCAATTCATAAGCGCACTAACCGACAGACAGACAGACAGAGAGACGTGGCATATTATATATTATATTCTTTGCTACATGATATTGTTCCATATTTAATGGTTTAGGAAGTGTATTGCAAGAGAACGTGCTAGCGGCAAACTTTTTTCCGACTTGATTCACCATTATCGTCACTGTTTATTCTTTATGTTACCTAACGTAATAAAATATATCCTATAACCTGGCCAGAGAACATATGTATGTTTTTAAAAAAAAAAACACGTAAGTGGGATAAGTGGCTCTCGAGGGATAAGCGCACTAACGGACCGACAAACAGACAGAGAGACGTTGCATTTTATATATATTATAGATATAGATTATTATTATTATATATCTGGCCAAAGAATATATGTATGAATTTAAAAAAAGACACATAAATCGGATAAGTGGTTCTCGCGAAATAAACGCACTAATGGACAGACAGACAGACAGAGAGACATTGCATTTTATATATATTATAGATTATACATATTCTCTGCTACCATAATATTGTTCCATATTTAATGGTTTAGGCTGTGTATTGCAAGAGAACGCGCTAGCGGCAAACTTTTTTCCGACTTCATTCACTATTATCGTTACTGCTCATTCCTTATGCTACCTAGCGTAAAAAAATATAGGCTATAACCTGGCCAGAGAACATATGTATGTTTAAAAAAAAAATTGGTAAATCGGATAAGTGGTTCTCCAGTGATAAGCGCACTAACGGACAAACAGAAAGACAGACAGACAGACAGACAGGGACACGTTGCATTTTTTATATATTATAAATGTAATAAAATATATATCTATAAACCTGGTCAGAGAACATATGAATTTAAAAAATCACGTAAATCGGATAAGTGGTTCTCGCGGGATAAGCGCACTAATGAACAGACAGACAGACAGAGAGACGTTGCATTTTATATATATTATAGCTATAGATTATTATTATTATTATGTAACCTGGCCAAAGAATATATGTATGAATTTAAAAAAACACATAAATCGGATAAGTGGTTCTCGCGTGTCCACTAATGGACAGACAGACAGACAGAGAGACATTGTATTTTATATATATTATAGGTTATAGATATTCTCTGCTACATAATATTGTTCCATATTTAATGGTTTAGGCTGTGTCTTGCAAGGGAACGCGCTAGCGGCAAACTTTTTTCCGACTTCATTCACTATTATCGTCACTGCTCATTCCTTATGCTACCTATCGTAATAAAATATAGCCTATAACCTGGCGAGAGAACATATGTATGTTTAAAAAAAAAAGTACGTAAATCGGATAAGTGGTTCTCCAGTGATAAACGCACTAACGGACAGACAGACAGACGTTATATTTATATATATATATATATATATATATATATATATATATATATATATATATATATTTTATATATATATATACTCGTATATATATATATATATATATATATATATATATATATATATATATATATATATATATATATACATATATACAAAAAATTCAAGGGTGTCAATTTCTTTGTTGAAACATAAGCTTTCAATGCAATGGGGTCCTTTTGTAAAAAACAAGATGGCAGCTCAATATGGAGGCCAGAAACAAAAATATCAGGTTTAAATACAAACAAATAATAATTTCTAAGCGAAATTAAGTTAACTGAACTTCAATGTAATATTGATATAATAAGTAGAGTAACCAACATAATTTTGTGTAATACCAACATGGCGGATCCAGTATGGCACCGAAAATTACACAAAAAATGAGCAATTATGGAGATTTCGTAGTGAGATAGCACTTTGTCTTACCGGAGCAATATCGCTGGCTCATCATGTAACAGAAATTAACAACCTATCGTAACCTAATTTATTTAGTCTTTTAACAAACTTTTTTTTAAGAATACTTTAAAGAAACGCTTATGTCGTTTGTAAGCCTATTGAGCCGTCTGCTGAGGGGGGGTGACAAGCTGGTCTTTAACTTGATGACCATAGAGTTATTTTGTTGCCCTGTATTCTTCGATTGACTAAACTTTTTTATATTATTATTGATTATACGATAATTTTCACCCTCTATTTTAAGCCTTTATAAAATTTGTTACGGTAGTTATTATATCATATAATTATTTAATTATTAATGTAAAAATATTATAAAACAATTCACAAATTATTGTATATTTTTTATTCAACAACAATATATATAAAAGGTTATATATATTAACTTTGTAAAGTTATGGATTTAGAAATTATTTTTTAAACCCTTTCAATATTAAGTTATTTTAGGTTTATACTTTATAGAGTTATTAGGGTTAGTATATACATACTTTCAAATTTTTACTATTCTTTATAAGGTTAGGTTAGGTTGATCTAGGGGGGATCGCCCCAATCGCCCTTCGCTGGATCCGTCCCTGATTGAGACCATTCAATATTAGGTAAATAAAAGAAGATTACTGAATATGCACACACAAAATATACATACACATACATGAGATGATGCAGATCTCATACAAATGATTCTGAATAAAGCTAAAAGAGGGTACTAAAATAAAGCACACATATTTTCATTATGAATGCACATTATGTACACCCGGGTATGGAATTGCTCGTTGATAAAATTATAGAATATGTGCTATGATGCCTTAGGTTGTGCTAAGTTAAGCTGCCTTTCTGTTATATCAGCTAAGATGCCTTAGGTTAGTGCTAAGTTAAGTTGCCTATCTGTCGTGTAAGCAATGATGTCTTAGGTTGTGTTAGGTTAAGTTACCTTAGATAAGGTTAGGTGAAGCTGCCCTTCTGTTGTTTAAGCTATGATGCCTTAGAATATGTTAGGTTAACTTGCCTTCCCGACGTCTAAGCTTTATGTTTTTTTTCGATTAACATACTTTAAGCTAAGTTAGGTTAAGCTGACTTAGGTTCCTTTAGGTCAAACTTCCTTAAGTTAGGTTAGAATCTGCTGCATTAGGTTAAATTAAGTTGAGCTCTCTTTCTGCTTTGTAAGTTATGACGCCTAAAGTTTTATTAGGTTAATTTTCCTTTCTGTTGTGTAAGGTATAATGCGTTAAGTTTTGCTAGGTTAGGTTAATTGTCTTTCTTTGGAGTAGGTTAGGCTTGGTTAGGTTACGATAGGTTGTTAATTTATATTGTATGATGAGCCAGAGATATGTCTTACTGCGAAATCTGCATAATTGCTCATTTTTCGTGTAATTTTCGGTTTTTTTGCTCCATACTGGATTTGGTATTACATAAAATTATATTAGTTACTCTAATTATTACATCAATATTACATTTTGTCTCAATTTTGAAGTTCAGTTAACTTAATTCCGCTTAAAAATCATCATTTGTTTGTATTTTAACTTGATTTTTTTTTGTTTCTAGCCGCCATATTGGCCACCATCTTGTTTTCTCCAAAAGAGCCACATTGCATTTGAAGGCTTACATTCCAACGAAGAAATCGATGCCCTTGAATTTTTTTTTTTCGTTAATTCAATTTTTGGGTATATGGGGTGGCTCCGTTGACGCGAAACGTCTCATATATATATATATATATATATATATATATATATATATGTATATATATATATATATATATATATATATATATATATATATATATATATATATATATACACAGTAGAATCTCAATTATCCGAAATAATATGGATCAAAGTGATTTCAGATAATCTGATTTTTTTTTTATAAAATAGAAGTTTAGAATGAATACAACATTGCAGATTGACATAAAATCATTTATACGATATGTTATTACGTGCATAGGTATTTATTAAAACAGAATAGAACAATTAGTTTACTTAGTTTTTATGTATATGTACGGAAAATCGAAAATAAAACAGTTTCATTCTTAACTTTAATGTCTTAAAAATGAGGTAATTTTTAACTACACTCGTTTTGCGTTAGTTCTGTTTTTGGCTGCAATGTCTCTCCAACTTTTGACAGCGCCGTCCCTGGCGGTTGCATTTTCTTGTTGTTCTGCATAAGTTAACGCTTTTTCTAGGGCCTCTAGTCCTTCTGAATGTGACATTTTTACTGGAATATTGTCAGTGGCTTCTACTTCGTTATCATCATCGTCATCACTGTTTATTTTATTAGCATTTTTGCATACACTTTTAATTAATTCTTGGTCAGTCATTTCATCTTCCACACTATCACTGTTTAACCATTCACAAACATCGGTTTCCGTAACACTTTCACATCCTGATATTCTTGTAATAATTTTATGTAAACTTTCATTATTTTCTTTTTTTTCGGCCTCTGAGTAATATCTCTCCTCTAGTGGAATCAATTTTGACCAAGATTTTTCCAGAGTACTACTCTTTAGTTGATTCTAGACTGAAGCTATCCAGTATATAACATTTTTTTAATTTATCTTTTTTAGACAATCAGTAAGATTGCCACCTTCATCTATTTCTTCTAAAAATATGCACCAATAACAAACGCCTGTAATTGCGTTTTAAATTTTCCAGTACACCCTGATCCATAGGCTGAATGAGAGAAGTTACAGCAGGAGGCAAAAACATTGCTTTTATTTCCGCACTTTCAAGTTGCTCCGCACTTGGGTGAGTGGGGGCGTTATCTAGTAACAGACTACATTTTCTAGGATATTCATGTTCTTTTAAAAAAAGTTTCACTTTGGGAACAAAATCTCCAAAAAACCAGTCTTTAAATAGAGTCGCGTTTATCCAGGCATTGTTTTGATTTTTATACAAAACAGGAGAAGCATTGCGACGAATATTCTTAAAGATTCGTGGATTTGCTGACGTACCAATACATAATAATGGGAGTTTTTGAAGCTAAGGTATTTGACGGCAACATTTTGTAGTTCAAGCCTGGTTCATCACAATTATAGATTTGGTTTGGTTGTAAACCATGTTCTTTCATAAGCTGCTCAAAATTATATGCAAATTTTTTTGCAGCAGATACATCAGCCGACAGTCTTTCTCCACAAACTTTCAGTTGACGTGCACCATGTCTTTTTTTTCCACCCGTCTAGCTATCCATCACAGAAAATTTTACAGGCGTTTCAATAACCGGCAACTCTTCGCTTAAACTCACTGCCTTATGTTTTAAAATTGTTCCTGAAATTGGTATTCCACGTTCTCGATTCTGTGTAAACTCTTCATATTTGTTTGTGCCTGTGTGGGCGATGACAAAACACTACACCATTTTTTAACCACAGTGAAACAGTACTCACTAAATCCTTTGCTATATTTTTAAGAAGTTCACCATTATCTAAACGTTGAATTGCTTCGAGTTTCTCTTTTAAGGTAATAACAACATGTTTACGCTTATTATTATGACGCTCCATTTTGTAAAATATCTATTGAAACGAAACTATTACCTCTGCGATAATAATAGACCTAATGAGTAACTTATAACACTCGTCGACTAACCAAAACATAGACAGCGGTGAAATTCTAGATGTCGGGGAGTCCCCGACGCGTTAAGGAGACCACTTATCGTCTGTTTCGAATAATGGTTTTTTTTTTTTCATCGAATACAATTTGCTTTTTAACAGTTTGTTTCGGATAAGCCGGATTTCAGATAATATAATAATTCTATCGAATGCCTTTTTTAAGATCGACTAGACAAAGATATAGTGGTTTGTTAAATTCTAGTGATTTCTTAAATACTTGCCGTACGATGAATATTGCATTAATCGTAGATCTATTTTGTCTGAATCACTGTTGTTCTTCCCATATTTTAGTTTTATTTATTATTTTATTAGTTAATATTTTTGTTAGTAACTTACTTGTAGCATTTAATAAGATTATTGCTCTATAGTTTTGGGGGTCATTCTTATTTCCCTTTTTTTAAAAATCGGCGTTGTTAAGCTCTTCTTCCATTCTTCTGGGTTTTTTTTTGGTTTGAGATAATTTTTTTGGAATAGTATTTTTTTTTCTAATGCTGCCCGTATTTCATTTGAAATGCTATCGGATCCGGGGGCTTTTCTGTTTTTTAGTTTTATTATTGCTTCTTGTATTTCTTCTTGTGTTATACTCCCCTCGTTCTGTGTTTCCTCTAGGTTTTCATCTGTGGGTGGGCCCGCCTCATCTTCATTTTGGTTTCTGTATAAATTCTGCATATGGGATCTCCATTCTTCCTTTGTAATTGTATTTACTTGTATTTCTTCATTCACTGCTTTTTTCCTGTTTCTAAGCATTTTTCATACTTTTTTCTGTCCTCCGTATATATTGTAACATTCATTTTTTCCTAGATTTTAAGAGTATGTAATGTTACTGATTTTTCGCTTTATATTGTACTTCTTTTCATCTTTGTATCGAGCAGTGTATTACACTGGAACGTCTAGCCGCTCATGGTACAGGTGCAGTGCGGGTTTCCGACCGAATCTATCGAATTCGTAGTACGCCGGGATTGGTCAAATGTTTGTTTCCGGAGTTTGGTTCCGGCGTCGCCATTTTAGAGGGGGGCTTACTTCCACCAAGCCGCCGAGAGGCTTACTTCCACCAAGCCGCCGTGAAGGCTTATTTCCATCGAGCCGCCGAGAGGGTTTTTTTTTTCCATCGAGCCCTTGAGAGGCTTTTTACAACGAAGCCGCAGCCAGGCTTTGCCCATCAAGCCGCAGTAGAGGCTTCTGACAATATTTACGAGAGCCAAATTAAGTACGAGTTTTTAACGTAAAGCCGTAGTGGGCTTAGTGTGTTTTTTCTACATGGAGTAGCCAAAGTAGGCTCTTCTCATAAGTGATGGTATGTGTGAAATCGGTTTTGTGTTCCATTGAAGGCCTAGAAGCCCGTAGGAAAACCGTAAGTCACCAGAACATACATCAGTAGATCTATTTCCCGCAAATAAGTGTTTTTAACAGCAATTTGAACTGATAAATCGTGAAGTGAAAATCACGACTCTTTGATTTCGGGTGTAGTAAAGTTTTAGAAATAAAATGTCTGATCTAGGAACTCTAATTTTAATAACTACTGTTTAGGCTAGAATTTTTGTAATTCTTAAACTGCAAGGGTTGGAACTTTTATTTTAAAATCATGAATAAATTTTCTTTTTGTTGATTAAAGCTAGTGTTTCACTGTGCACTTATCTTTCTTTTCAGGATAAGAAGGGTTGTACTAGACTAATTCTTTTTAGTAATAACTGTATAACACTTCAGTGTTTTTTTCATTTTTTTAGCTGAAGTTAGATCCTTTCTATTTTAAAATGAATGGTGCCAAAAAAAAAAAAAAAATAGTACAAATAAAGTTTTTAACCATAAAAAAAAAAAAATTCCAAAAAGACGTACAACAATTATCTCTTACCCATATTTCTCTACCAAGGAAAACTGAGCTAGTGTTTGTTTAATTTCTTTAGTTCTTTTAAAATCATTATTCACTCAATACCTTCTCAGAAATTAAAGCGGGGCTGCAAGAAAATTGCGCTCAAGCGTGGGACAAACCACTTTTCACAGGGTACAAAAAATGACGCCACAAAGTGCGGGCAAGTTCCCATGTTACAAAATGGAGCCCAACGTGGGGCAAGTTCCCATGTTACAAAATGACGCTGTCAACGCGGGGCTTTTGGAATTTTATTTTTTAAGGGGTTCAGTGTACTAGCTTTCGAACAAAGTAAAAGCTCTAACTTTTCAGATATTTTTTATTTCATAAGGTTTTATTAAACGAAACTACACTATAGCAATAAGACAAAAGCAGGAAATTTGAAGAAATATTTATTTCAATTTTACCGACGAACAAGGTCGTGAAGCCGAATCATTTTCAATCAGTTGTGGCTTGACTCAGCTTATCGATGAACCAACACGGATCCTGATCGAGACGGAGAGTTCGCCAGTCTTCTTGATCTGTTTTTAACCACCAATCCGGAGATTTACACGGTCAGCGTAAATCCGCCGTTAGGTTCTTCCGACCATAAACTACTTTCGACTTCGAGTATTATACCAATCAGTGACAGAGAGGCGCCCAAACCGCGCAAGATTTGGCACTACAAATCTGCTAAATGGGAAGATCTCATGGAATATTTTCGAACTTTCCCTTGGTTGGACGTTTGTTTTCGATCCGACGACCCATCTGACTGCGCCAGGGAGGTTTCCGATGTTATTTTGGCCGGTATGGATGCTTACATCCCTTTTTCGAAGAAATGCCCTTCCAACGGCAAGCCTTGGTTTGACCTAAAATGCAAAGAAGCTGTTGCTTCTAAACATCTTGCATACCGACAGTGGCGTGAAGATCCTAACACCATAAATCGTAACATCTTTGTTCGTGCCAGGAACAGATGCAAAGAAATTATCGACGAAACCAAGGAGGTACACAATCAACGGATTAGAAACAAACTTCTCGCTTGTCCCGGCAATTCTAGGTCCTTTTGGTCAGTCGCTAAGGCAGTTAGTCAAAATTTCACCAAGTCCACCATACCACCACTCACACGGCCAGATAATTCTATTGCAACGACACCTGTTGAGAAAGCGAACTTGTTGGCTGAACTCTTTGCTTCACATTCTACTGTCGATTTCCAAGGAAAAACACCACCTACTATTCCCATAGTGCAGTCAAGGATGCCCGATATTGTCTTCAGACAGCGTATCATAAAACGTATTTTGATGAAGCTAGACACCAAAAAGGCTTCAGGCGCTGACGGAATACCTGCCATAGTTCTCAAGAACTGTGCGAGGGAACTAACACCAGTTTTCTGTAGACTTTTCAACCTATCCTACAGAAAGGGAATATTTCCTTCCTGCTGGAAATGTGCCACAGTTCAGCCGATACCTAAAAAAGGCAAGAAGACCTTGCCAAATAACTACCGACCAATCGCACTACTCTCAATAATATCGAAAGTCATGGAAAAGGCTATCAATCAGCATCTTCTAAAATATCTTGAAGGATTCAACATTATCAGTGATCACCAATATGGCTTTCGTAAAAATAGATCAACAGGAGATCTTCTGACTTATGTAACACATGTTTGGAACAACGCAATTGAACACTTTGGAGAATCTCGAGCGGTTGCTCTTGACATATCCAAGGCATTTGACCGTGTTTGGCACGATGGGCTGTTGGCTAAGCTACGTTCTTATGGTATGTCTGAAAAGTTCTGTTTGTGGCTCTCATGTTTCCTCAGAGAGCGTTCTTTACGAGTGGCAGTTGACGGATTTCTTTCTAACACCTTCACTATCAACGCCGGTGTGCCCCAAGGTTCCATACTGTCTCCTACTCTCTTCCTCATTTATATTAACGATCTGCTGGAAAAGACCGAGAATCCAATCTACAGCTTTGCAGATGACAGTACACTTATCTCTTCATTCACTTTGAACGCTCGGACATCGACTGCTCAGGCGAATATCCGCAGACAGCAGGAAGTCATTCAACTTAACAAAGACCTGGAAGAAATTCTATCTTGGGGTGACAGTAACCAAGTGGAATTTAACGCTACAAAAACCCAGGCAGCAGTTTTTTTTTCTAAAAAAGTTAACGTTGCAGAACCCGACATAGTTATGTCGGGGCACTCCATCCCTCTAACACCGTCACTCAATCTGTTAGGCGTTAATTTGGGAGCAAATATGTCCTGGCATGAACATGTTGCAGGCATAGCAAGAAGAGCTTCTCAAAAGTTGGGAATATTGTTTCGAACCAGAAAGCTTTACACTCCACAACAACTGTTAATTCTTTACAAAGCTCAAATTCGACCAACTATGGAATACTGCTCCCATGTTTGGAGCTCCGCTCCCAAACATACACTGCATTTGTTGGATTCTATCCAGAGAAGAGCTGTTCGTCTGATTGGACACCCGGAACTGACCGACGGCCTTGATTCGCTGGAACATCGAAGAACAGTTGGCGACTTGAGCCTATTCTACAAGTACTTTCATGGAAAGTGTTCGAAAGATGTGGCCCGTTTAATTCCTCCCAGAGCGGTGCATATTAGAAGTACACGTCGCGCTAATGCTTCACATCCGTATGAGGTTCAGCTTGTTACTCCTCGTACAACGCTTTTCAAGCAGTCTTTTATATGGAGAACATCATACCTTTGGAATGGTTTACCCAGGACTGTGTTTCCCATCGAGTACAATCTACAGCGATTCAAGAACAACGTGAATCGCTTTCTCCGCACACGTGTCGCTCCTGTAGCGCTTTAGGGACTTCCCTGTAGCACGTGTGCTAGACCCATAAAAAAAAAAAAAAAAAAAAAAATCTGATGGTGGTATAGATATTTGAATTTTGTTAATTGACTCTAATTTAAGTGATCCCTGCTTTTTCCTTAAAAGCTACCTTTATAGTTCAGATTGGCGGATGTGCTGGTCTACTTTAATTTTTGCACTGTTAGATTTATTTTGCGGAACCGAAGAAAAAACTGTACTTTTTTTCTCACCGATGTTTTGCATGAATATTAAAAATACTTTGCTGATACGAAATGGTATTTGGAGATTTTTTTGTTGAAAATTCTTAACATATTTAGTAAAGGAATTTTAATGCAAGGCAATACTTAGAAATTTTTTTGAAATTGTTGAAGATTTTTTAAATGTTTGGTAAAGAAGTTTACATATTTTAGTTGTCTTTACATGATTTTATTTTGACTATTGGGAGCACAGGAAAAATATTTTTACGACTTTTTAAACAATTCTTTTAAATTTTATAATCTAAATACAGTTATCATGGAAGCCTTCAATTTTAAAGTCAATCACCTACTGGAATATGAATTAGACTATGAACTGAAAATCCGTCGTACTTTCTCAGAACGTCCGGTCGCGGATAAAAGAAAGATTCTAACGAGGATCTTAAGTAAAGAAATATTCCAATAGATCAGATTGGACTAAATGATTACAAAAAGTTTCTGATTTTTTTTAAGTCTAATAAAAGTTCTCCTTCTCAAGTTAAAACTCCTGCTTCTCCAAATGGTCACATGTCTCCTTTATTCGTGCATAAATATTTAGATAATAGACCGCATATAAAGATAAATCTATTAGGTGTCCATTTCTCGGCTTTATTTGACTCTGGTGCAAATGCCTCCGTTGTAGGTCAGAATGGTGTTAAAATTTTAAGTCGTTTAAGTATAAAAATATGCCATGTCAAAAATAGAAGTGTTACCACTGCAGATGGCAGCCGTCTAAAAGTTTTAGGTACGGTTGAGTTGCCGCTAGTCTGCAATGGTCATTGTTTAGTAATCTCTGCTCTAGTAGTACCTTCTCTATCACATACTTTGGTTTTAGGATGTGACTTTGCACAAAAATTCGGAATTTTAGTAAATTTTAAAGATAATTCGTGGGATCCACAGTCCCTAGAAGTCAATTCTCAAACAAGTTTTAAAGATTGTTATTCAGAAAGTTCTTTAGAAAACCTTTTCTCGCGTCTATGTACCCTAGATGATCTCTCGCGGACGGAACGCTTAAAGGCAGAAAACGTAATAAGCTCTTTCAATGAAATAAGTAGTAAAGATAGGTTAGGCCGAACGAATAAAATCACCATGTCCATAGATACGGCTGATGCCAGTCCTGTAAAGACAAGGCCCTTCGCCATGTCTAGACGAAATGTTGAAACTCGGAGTGATATCGTCTATGCTTTGACGGAAGAAAGCTCAACGAGGTCAGCAAATTTGATAACTATCCATTACCGAACATCGACAGAATTTTGACATCAATCAGGAATGCTAAGTATGTATCCTCGATAGATCTTAGAAAGGCTTTCTGGCAAATTCCTTTGGGCAAATCCTCTAAGGAAAAGACCGCTTTTGCAGTAGTAGGCCGAGGTCTATTTCAGTTCGTCACTATGCCGTTTGGTCTAAAGAACGCTGCTCGAACTCAGCAACGTTTAGTGGACGCTATATTTGGTCCGAAATATGAGCCACATATTTTTACCTATCTCGATGATATTTTAGTAACATCGGAAGACTTCGAATCGCATATCCGCTTACTTAAAGAAGTAAAGGATAAATTGAAAGAGGCCGGACTGACGATAAATTTGAGCAAATGTGATTTTTTCAAAACTTCTCTAAAGTTTTTTAGGCTATATTGTAGGCTCAAATTCCTTGCGTACCGATCCGGATAAAGTAGCAAGCATGGTTAATTATGCGAGACCTACTAATACTACGGAAGTTAAGCGTTTCGTAGGAATGTGTTCATGGTATAGACGTTTTATTGAGAAATTTTTCTACCCTGTTGTCGCCTATTAATGATCTTTTGAAAGGACGAAAAAAGGACAATCGATAGATTGGACAAAGGCAGCCGAAGAATCTTTTATAAAGATTAAAGAGCTATTGGTTTCAGCTCCAATTTTATCCCAACCAGATTTTTCCCAACAGTTTTATATTTCTAGTGATGCTTCTAATACCGGTTTAGGGGGCGTCCTAACACAGAAAATCAATGGTGAGGAAAGAGTGATAGCGTATGCCAGTAGAACTTTATCAAGGGCTGAACGTAACTATTCGGTTGTTGAAAAAGAATGTTTAGCAGTACTCTTTAATATCGAAAAGTTTCGACCTTACATAGAAGGTGTTCCTTTCACGGTCATAACAGATCATTATAGTTTATTGTGGCTTAATTCTATTAAAAACCCTAGTGGCAAACTAGCGCGTTGGGCGATTAGGTTGAGACAACATACGTTTAATTTAATTCATAGAAAAGGAGTCCACAATGTTATTCCTGACGCCTTGTCAAGAATCCCAGATCATACAGTGGACGAAAACAGTCTTAATGCACAGATTGGCGTAAGAATTGATACAGTTGATATAGATCGCATAGATCCATGGTACGATAATTTACGGCAGCAAATTAAAGAATTTCCTCAAAATTTTCCGCAGTGGAAGGTGGAAAATGATTTCGTGTACAAATTTATCCCAAACCAGTTGCCTCTAAAAGTTAATGTACCCGAGTGGAAAATACTAGTTCCTAAACCACAGAGAGAGGAAATTATAGACTTGTCACACTCCTCCTACTTCTGGTCATTTTGGTTTTTATAAAACTCTTCACAGGGTTCAGGAACAGTATTATTGGCCAAAAATGCGTTTTGATATCTTAAAGTTTGTGAGGACTTGTGAAGTATGTGGAGCGCAGAAATCTCCAAATACACTACCTATGGGACTGATGGGAAAAGAGAAAACGGTTAATTACCCTTTTCAAGTCATAGCAGCTGATCTAGTAGGCCCATTTCCACGTTCAAAAAAGGGAAATAAATGGCTTCTCGTGGTTTCTTGCTGGTTTACAAAGTATACCATGCTATTTCCTTTGAAAAGCTCTAAAGCAGAATATATAGAGAGAATTTTGGATAATAATGTCTTTCTAATCCACGGTGTTCCATCGCTCTTGATATGCGATAACGGTACTCAGTTTACCTCTAAGAGTTTTAAGAGCTTAAGTGAAACTTATGGTCTTAACATCCGTTTTAATCCCGTGTACACCGCAAGACACGAAGTAACAGGGTTCACACCGTCTTTCTTAGTTTACGGCAGACATATACCTCTATCTGGATCGTATTATAAAAATTTAGATTTGAATGTCAATGTTGACAGCGAAATAATTCCGAGTAACAGGGGTGCGTACGCCGAAAATTTAAAGGGTTTGAAAGATATTTTCACCGACGTGCGTAGTAGGATACATAAGGCTTATGAACGGAACAGTAAGTCTTACAACCTTAGAAAAAGGGATTTTTCCTTTAAGATAGGTGATCACGTTTGGCGAAAAAATAAAATTCTTTCCAGTGCAGCGGATAAATTCACATCTAAGTTGGTACCTAAGTATGTGCATTGCGTGATTAGAGAAAAGATTTCAGATTTAGTTTATGGTTTAGTTAATTTAAATGGGACTAAAGTAGGACAATGGCATATTAAAGACTTAAAACCATTCAATGAACCTAACCCTAGTGAAAGTTTGTCAGAAGAAGAATAGTTTTATATTTACATTATCTTAATTGCTTTACTTTAGTTTTTTTGATGTTGCTCTGTAGAGGTGACGACCTCGTTTTTTTTGACTGTTATAAAAGTTGAGCAGAGTATAGCTTACTTTTATTATTTTTTGCTAAGGTTTTGGGTACTAATCATATCCAAACTTAGGTTGATGGCGGTTGATGTTTAGCATCGACTCAGCTGTTGCGAGCTTGCGAAAGAGTCACACTCAGGATAATATCATATGACTGGTATGTCGGTGGTCGCGGGATTTGATTTGCTTATGACCCCAAATAATATCCAGTTCTTGACACTTGGAAGCGAAATTTTGATTAGAGGCAATCCAAAGTGATCTTGAGTTTGGACAAGCGCAAGATGGAGCTCGTGTTGTATGATGTGGAGTCAAAAGATTTTATGAGCAATTTCAAAGTTTGTTACCCGAGTGGGGGTATTTTTATTACCTTAATGGTATATTTTGGGTGCAATTAAGAGTAAATTGATTTTGGTTTATCCAGTAAGTTTAAGACTAGGATTAGTTTGATTTAGATCTTCTTCTGAATTGACAAACTGAGGGTATTTTCTATTCTTGTCAGGGCCGTTTAAACGTTACCTTTGAGTCACTAATTTATTTAATTTTTTTGCATGGACTCATAGGCGTATGATGAGTTTTTTCGGTTTACTATCAGATTGATAGGAAATTGAAGTCCTGCAGGAGAACTAAAGGCTGATCATTTACAGGAGATGAGAGCAGAGTAAGACAGTCGTTTCACAAAGAAATGATCAAAATCTGATACCGAGATGAGAACCTTGTCAAGAGTGGCTAAGCGCAGTGAAGGAAGATTCCTAACCGAATTTTTAGATTTCCAAGAGGTAATCTAGAAGTTTGGGCTGACAGAAAACGGTTATGCCTGATACCTGTAGCAGTTTCTTCTAGAGGCTATTGTCTAGGAAGACGATTAACACCATGATCGAATATTTTAGCTGTCAACGATGTTTTCTTCTTGTTTCTGATTAAGCTGGAAAAGCTCTTGTCGTCTTCAAAAGTTTTGTTGCATTGCCACCGAAAAATTGAGAAATTTTTGCTTCATGTAGCTTTTTAAGCTCATTTTCATTTTTTGGAAATTTCCGTTAGAAGCTTGGTTAAGTTAACCTTGTAAACCTTTTAGGTTGTATCCCATGAGTTATCTGTTTTTACAGGCTGTGATGCACCGGGTGCTAACAGATGCCGTTACGACGTTTGGCAGGGAGTTAGTCTTCCTGAGGAACAGACTGATTGGAAGGGTAGTCTATGGGGGGCGCACGTTTGACCTTTGGGACCTTTAGAGGTTTTGTTACTCAATGGTTATTTCTATTTGAGCCAAAGGAGAGCCTAGCTACTGTAGTCGACCTCAGCTCTAATTAGCCTATTAGTGGTGACAGGCTGTTGGCAGTAGTGTGTTTCGGAACACCCTATTGATTAATTTTTTTGACTTATGGTGGTGTGGTAGACACCGTTTTAGTTTAGTGGATGCTATAATCTACTCCCTTTTGTTGGTGGACACCAGGGTCACCATTTCCGTATATTATTGTCTCCACCTTTCAGTATATCGTGGTGAGGTGTTTGTCTCCTGTTATGTGGGATGAATTAGATGTTTTCGTTGTTGTTCTAGGGCGAGACCAGTATACGAGGGTTCTTCATGCAACTTGAAGAAGCGCAATGCTGGTTAAGTTTTATATCTCTGTGTAGCCATCCTGAAGAATGACGGAGGGCGTTTTTTTTCTGGCCATGTCTCTAGGCAGATTTGCCACTTTGGTGCGATATGCCGAAGATTTGATTAGCTTTTCCTAAGAGCTTTCACCAAGCTCGATATGGAGTTATCATAACCAAGAGTTTGGGGTTTGAACTCCTGTATATATTTCTGTATATATTTCTGTATATATTTCTGTGTATTGGTTGCCTGAGGGCATGTGCTCAAAATGTGTGATTTTTTTGAGTCGTTTTGTTTATGGACTCCTATATATAAAATTATGATTTTAGGGAGGTCCTATTTCGAGACTTGCTGTCTCATATCTGGGAATGTTTCCTTGAATGTTAGTTGCGCGCGGACTAATCATTCTGTTCTTAGTGAACATTGCTTTTTGAAGCAGGATCATTCAGTTTAGTGAATTTTAGCTTTTATAGCTATTCACTGTGTTTAGAGTGAATTTTAGCTTTTATAGCTATTCACTGTGCCTATAGTGATATTGTTAGCTTTTATAGCTGCTCACTATATTAATGGCGAGATTGTTCTTTTAGAACGCAGACTTTGTGTAGTCGAGGACTATTTACAGAGTGTTTTCTTGGCGAGGAGCCGAGGTTTTTTCTGGCGATATACCAGAGCGTGTTTTGTTGGCGATGAGCTGACGTTTTTTCTGGCGATCAACCAGAGCGTTTTCCCTGGCGATTTTTGCATGTCTGGATGTTCTGGGACGTCGACATTGCGCGATGTAGCGTTTTCCCTGGCGATTTTAGCATGTCTGGATGTCTTAGGACGTCGACATTGCGCTGTAGAGTGCGAATATTTTCTGAGTGCGACTAGTAGTGATACTAGATTTGGAATGTTCTCTTAGCGATGAGCTAGAGCATTGATAGCGATTTTTCCCGAACGTTTGCCTGGATATTTATCCAGATATTTTTTTTTGGCCTTGTGCTAAATGGTCTGACAAGACTTTTTCCTTTTAGTGTTAATGATTGCACTAGAATCATTTTTTTTATTTTTCTTTATTTAAGAATTTTTCTAAATTTCTTTTGCTGAAATAGAAAATTTTCTGACAATCCTTAAACTATTTTAAGGGGGTGTTCATATTTTGTTTCAGTTTAATTTTTTTTGATTTAGACAAGAGTCTAGGCAAAGTTATATTTTTTTTTGTTTTGGTAACAATAATAGAGCTGATTCTTTTATATAAGAAGACCACTATTGTTACTTTGGAAAGGTATTTCTTATGTTCATGCAAGGATTTTTATTTACTTTTTGATGTACTTAACCTTAGTGCTTAATTAAGTTAAGTCTAGTTATAAGATTCTTGTGATCATGCAAAGATTTTCATTTGGTTTTCATTGTACTTAATATTAGTGCTTAATTAAATTAAGTCTAGTAGTAAGGTCCGAAGATTGTAATTTTGTTTTAAGTTTTGACCTTAGTTTTAAGTGACAATGTAGCACTTTGTACCTTTTTTTGATAAATAGGCTTAGTTTAATAGACTAGTGTAGTCTATTTCTTTTTGGAAGGGGGTAAATGTAACATTCATTTTTTCCTAGATTTTAAGAGTATGTAATGTTACTGATTTTTCGCTTTATATTGTACTTCTTTTCATCTTTGTATCGAGCAGTGTATTACACTGGAACGTCTAGCCGCTCATGGTACAGGTGCAGTGCGGGTTTCCGACCGAATCTATCGAATTCGTAGTACGCCGGGATTGGTCAAATGTTTGTTTCCGGAGTTTGGTTCCGGCGTCGCCATTTTAGAGACGTAGTTCTCACGGCTTATTTAAGGGTCCGGAGAACGCACATCTGGGCTTACTTCCACCAAGCCGCCGAGAGGCTTACTTCCACCAAGCCGCCGTGAAGGCTTATTTCCATCGAGCCGCCGAGAGGGTTTTTTTTTTTCCATCGAGCCGCCGAGAGGCTTTTTACAACGAAGCCGCAGCCAGGCTTTGCCCATCAAGCCGCAGTAGAGGCTTCTGACAATATTTACGAGAGCCAAATTAAGTACGAGTTTTTTAACGTAAAGCCGTAGTGGGCTTTGTGTGTGTTTTTTCTACATGGAGTAGCCAAAGTAGGCTCTTCTCATAAGTGATGGTATGTGTGAAATCGGTTTTGTGTTCCATTGAAGGCCTAGAAGCCCGTAGGAAAACCGTAAGTCACCAGAACATACATCAGTAGATCTATTTCCCGCAAATAAGTGTTTTAACAGCAATTTGAACTGATAAATCGTGAAGTGAAAATCACGACTCTTTGATTTCGGGTGTAGTAAAGTTTTAGAAATAAAATGTCTGATCTAGGAACTCTAATTTTAATAACTACTGTTTAGGCTAGAATTTTTGTAATTCTTAAAACTGCAAGGGTTGGAACTTTTATTTTAAAATCATGAATAAATTTTCTTTTTGTTGATTAAAGCTAGTGTTTCACTGTGCACTTATCTTTCTTTTCAGGATAAGAAGGGTTGTACTAGACTAATTTTTTTAGTAATAACTGTATAATACTTCAGTGTTTTTTCATTTTTTTAGCTGAAGTTAGATCCTTTCTATTTTAAAATGAATGGTGCCCAAAAAAAAAAAAAAACAGTACAAATAAAGTTTTTAACCATAAAAAAAAAATAATTCCAAAAAGACGTACAACAATTATCTCTTACCCATATTTCTCTACCAAGGAAAACTGAGCTAGTGTTTGTTTAATTTCTTTAGTTCTTTTAAAATCATTATTCACTCAATACCTTCTCAGAAATTAAAGCGGGGCTGCAAGAAAATTGCGCTCAAGCGTGGGACAAACCACTTTTCACAGGGTACAAAAAATGACGCCACAAAGTGCGGGCAAGTTCCCATGTTACAATATATATATATATATATATATATATATATATAATATATATATATATATATATATATATATATATATATATAGATATATATATAGATATATATATATATATATATATATATATATATATATATATATGTATATATATTGCATTGCATCTTCGTGGTTCAAGTGTTTCTATACCTACTAATTGAGTACGAGTTAAGTACGGTACATTGCTGTAGGGAATCTTTAGTTTGTATTAAATGAATTTGGCAGACTCCAGATGATTAATATGACAGTTATAAACAGGACCCCATGTGACACTATTATACTCCAAAACACTCCTAACAAGACAATTATACATAGACTATTATTAGCTCCAGTATCACAGATATCACAACAGGTACGGCGTAGAAAATCTAACACACGAGATGCATATATATATATATATATATATATATATATATATATATATATATATATATATATATATATATATTATATATATGTATATATATATATATAATATATATATATATATATATATATATATATATATATATATATATTTATATGTATATACATATATATATATATATATATATATATATATATATATATATATATATATATATATTTATATGATATATATATATATATATATATATAATATATATATATATATATGTATATATATATATATATATATATATATATATATATATATATATATATATTATATATATATATATATATATATATATATATATATATATATATATATATATATTATATTTATATATATATATATTATATTATATATGTATATATATATATATATATATATATATATATATATATATATATATATATATATATATATATATATATATATATATATATATATATATATATATATATATATATATATATATATATATATATATATATATATATTTATATATATATGTATATATATATATATATATATATATATATATATATATATATATATATATATATATATATATATACAGTAATACCCCGCTTTACGCGAGGGATACGTTCCGAAAAAAATCGCGTTAACTGAAATTCGCGTATATCGAGGTTTATGATTAAACATAGTCAAAATTTAATACAAAAAAAAACAAATCATTTTAATCAATCACTTTAATTCTAAGAACACTTTATGCAATACATCCTCTTATTTTTTACGGAAAAATACATCTATTGTCTTTTGGGTAACGTTTTGTTTACGTTCTTGTAAAATACGTTCATAACACCCAACACTGTTTTTAATTGTTTGACACACGGTCAAGACACGGTCATCATTATTGTCTATACTCTGCAATATGTCCAAACCTGAATAAATTTTTGAAAGTGCATTTTGTATTTCCCCTGAAGATAAAACTTTCTCTTCTACTTGTTCTTCCTCATCGTAGATAGGATTATTCTGTAACTCGATCAGATCTTCATTACTAATAGGATCGTCGTGCGTTGCTACAAGTTCTACGAGATCTTCTACCGTGACATCTTCAAGTTCAGACCCCTCAATCATTGCAGCAATGTCTTCAAGCACTTGTCTCTGCATCTGGACAATTCTTCTAGGTGCTTCCACTACATCTGGCCAAAGATTACGCCACACCCCATTCATACAACTCATTTTAACTTCCTTCCAAGCCTCTTCTATGTTGTGAATAGACTTCATAATGTTGTATGACTTCCACCACTCTCGCATAGACTGTCTTCCTTCCCCGTCAGTTTCATGAATTAGTTGGCTAAAAGTGCGGCGATGGTAATAAGCTTTGAAGTTTGCTATTGCTCCCTGGTCCATAGGTTGTAATATTGACGTAGTGTTTGGTGGAAGGAACTTTACGTACACTTTTAAGTCTCTGGGCGTATCAAGTGAGGTTGGATGTCCTGGGGCATTGTCTAAGAGTAATATAACTTTAGGTTCAAGCCCATTTCTGTCACAGTATGATTTGACTGATGGGCAAAAACTATTAGAATACCATTCTTGAAAAATTTCCCGTGTAACCCACGCCTTTCTGTTTGATCGCCACACAACTGGTAGACTTGTCTTGTCTGTGCCTCGCATTGCACGGGGTGTTTCTGAATGGTACACTAGTAAAGGTTTCAGTTTGAAATCACCAGTGGCATTACCACCCAGCAGAAGTGTTAGTCGATCTTTCGCAGCTTTGAAACCACTGGCTTGACGTTCTTCCTTAGAAATGAATGTTCGAGATGGCATTTTTTTTCCAGTAAAGTGCGGTCTCATCAACATTGAAGATGAGACAAGCAGGAATTTTCTCTCGTCTAACGAAGTCTTGAAACTTGTCTGGAAACTCAGCTGCAGCTTGAATGTCCGCGCTGGCCGCCTCGCCTGTTATGTGGATATTGTGAAGATTAGAACGCTGCTTGAACCGATGGAACCAGCCTCTGCTGGCAGCAAAAGTCGGAGTGGCACTCCCTTCTCCTTCTTTTGTTTTCAGCATCTCATACAAAGATTTTGCTTTTGTGCATATGAGATCTTGACTTAGTGGTGTGTTCTTCTTATTCAAATCTTCGATCCAGACTGACAGTAATTTCTCCATTCTTTCTAAGATAGATGATCTCGAACGAGAAAGTTTTGTTGCACTTATAGGTTTGAACCTTCGCTGGAGATTTTAATTTTTTCCCGATTTTTATAAATCGTTCTCACAGTCGATTCTGAGAGTCCAAAATCTCTCCCAACAATTGTTGCTTTGCCTCCATTTTCCATTCTTCTTAACACTTTCATCTTCAATTCCAAAGTGACGCTTTTACGCTCTTTTTTCTTTACAGGCGGCATTTTTAACGTAGGGTTAAATTATGTATGTATGTATCTCCAATAAATATTAAAACAAAACTGCCAGCCGACCGAACTAACATTACGGAACAAATGAACACACGAAACGAACGAGGAAATCCCCATAGAACAAAGTCGAAGGACAGGGAATTCCCAATTCTTCAAAGAGAATATTCAGAGAAAGCGGGGATCCCCCCGCGACCATAGAGAAGTTAATGACTACATGAGCGCGAAATTTGAAATTCGCGTTATAGTGAAACCGCGCGTAACGGGGTCGCGCTAAGCGGGGTATTACTGTATATATATATATATATATATATATATATATATATATATATATATATATATATATATATATATATATATATATATATATATCGTATGAGAGCAAACATATAACATAACAAATTTAGTGCGAGGCAACATTAAAGAAAGCTGACTTAGGCAGTAATGTCTAGAGTCAAGAGCCACTGGGAAGCCGAATCAGAAAGCCGGTTCAGTTCCATCAGGCGTCCCGGAAACTTTAGAGGGCAGTCATTAACAATGTGGTTCACGGTCTGTCGAGCTCAGCGCAATCTCAATTTGAGTCTGCCAGTATCTTCCATCTGTGCAGTATGTTTATCACTTCTGCCGTATTCGATTCAGAATCTATTCAGTTGGCACCAGATTTTACGTGGGAGCTCAAAACCAGATAGAGAGATTTGGCTTGAGGAAATAATCTGGGGGAGATTTGGTATGCCTTGCCTCTCTTCGACATCGATTGTTTGTTGAAGGTTTTGATCGAGCCAAATAGGTCGTTTTGATTTTAGTCGCGTGCAGGAGAAGTTTAGTATGCCCCGCTAGACTGGAAGAATTAGGTCGTTTCTTGCAACTTTTCCCATTCGTGGTAGCTGCAACCAGTTTTCTGATATCATAGGGTGGAATGTTCTACAGCGCAGGTAGTCAGATTGTTGATGTAGATTTGACAGTGCCTGTTATAATTCTCATGTCTCGATTAGCTGAACATCTATTGTGAGTATGGAAACTGCGGTACCAAGCCGGGGCACAGTATTCTGCGGTGGAATAGACAATGTATAGGGCAGCAGAACGAAGTATATTTGGCTTTGCCCCTAAGGTCGTTCCAGGAATTTCGTGCTTAAGGTAGTTCACTCGTGACAATCAGAGTCAAAAGTATAGCCCGATAATAAATACAAAAAGTTTAGAATACTCAATGGCAGAGCATTTTGTTTTTGTCGAAACTGTATTCGATATATGGAAATTTTTATATGCAGACACACACTTTTAATGAAAATAAATGTGGCAACACTGCCAATGTGTATACCGAATGCTCTGTAGAATGACGTTTATATAGGTATTTTTATTATACTTTTGTGTATGTTTACTGTTTAGACCGTATTACTTCTATTTAAAATAAAAAATATATAATTTAAATAAAAAAGCCTTTTGATTATAATCAGTTGCGACATAAAGATAAATTTGCAAAGGAAAACTCATCAATAAACCCTGGAAACATACAAAAAGCTTAGAAATTTATTGGTTAGAAATAAAGAGGCCACGAGAAAAAAATAAATAAAAACATGAGGGGGTACAGTATCAACCAAATTGTGCACTGCAGATGGACGTTTATCATACTGATGACATTATTAATCCTCAAGCGTTAACTAATATATTGAATAATGTTTCAGTTACATCCGAGGGCTGTGCTTAGTGTATTTCGATTTAGAAACATCGAGATTTTCAAGTATAGCTGATATTTTGCAAATAGCGGCGAAATATCGGGATAAAATATTCAATGTTTATATTAGGCCTACCCAACCAATTAATTACCACACTTTCAAAGTTAAAGGCTTAGAACATATTAATGGCGACCTGTATTTATATGATAAACCTATCAAAACAATCACTTGGCCTATTGCATGTTAATTATGTGCACTTTAATTATGAATTTCGCTTCGCAATCGGTCATTTTTTTTTTTAATTAAATGAAAAACATTTAGATTAACAACTTGTTTTCAATTTCATCAAATTCTTAAGAAAAGTGGATTTACCAGTAAACTACCTTAATGTTCCCCGATTTCAGTTTTTGCACAGTTTTTTTATATGTGCCTTTTAAGGGTTTAAAGTGTTACGCCCAGATGTGTTGGATGACGTTCTAGCCTGCTCGTTAGAAGGATGAAATGCACATACCTCAGATTTATTGGGGTTTGATTGTAAACGCCATTTTCGGTAGTAAATTTCCAGAGTGGTCAAGTCATCTGTAAATTTGTTTGGGTAAGACAATATCGTGCGCGTATACAAGCGTTCTGGACAGTGTTTCTGACGTATCGTCGAAATACACATCAAATAACAAGGTACGAGAACCGAGCCCTAAGGGGAGTTTGTTTTTAGTTTTCCGTACGGAACACTTATAAGATCACTTCGATGTCTGCCCGTCTGTCTGTCCATCTATCTGTCTGTCACACCCGATTTTTTCCAAAATTATTTGACATAGAAAGTTGACACTTGATACTAATATAGGAATCATCACAGCCGTGTAGTTTTGAAAGTTAAATTTTGACTTAAGGAGTTAGTTTTGGGGTGAAATCGAAAGTGAAAAAAAAATTGTTACCAGGTCATTGAGTGGGGTGTCAAATGAAAGCTTGTAAAAACACGAGTTTAAAAATATATATAATGTAATACTTACGCACACTTTTCTTTGTATTATTTTTAAAATATCGCGAAAAATCGCTGTCCCCCCCTTATCTAGAAAAGTACTGATCAAAAAATTTTGAAAAAATTCTGGAATATTCTCCACAGGGTGTAGATTGAACGAAAATTATCACGAGAGCATTACCTCAATAATTATCGGGTATATAAAAAACAAAAATTTCAAGGTCATCAGTTTTCAGTAAAGACCGGAAAAAAACTTTTGTTGAAAACTCAATTGGGGTGTTTTGTTTTATATCTCCGTAACAAAAATTTTTATTTTAAAAGTAATCAAGGTACGGAACACTAATTGCGCAAGTCCAACTTCCATTTGACCGGTTATTTTTTATTGTTTTGTTGTTATTTGACCTATGTTTACTAACACAGTGGTTCTTCTGTTGCTCAGCATGTTCTGAATAAGAAAAGTAGTTTTGGCACAAGGGATTAATTTTTGCAGTTTGTATATCATTCTTTTTTCCCTACGTTGGCATACGCCAAAGACAGATAGATAGATATTTAGGGTTTTGGGCACATCAACATCAAGGTTATTTAGCGCCCCAGTGTGCTAATTAGTTGAGACTGAATTTAAAGTTATACTATAAAATTGACTTCTCTCAAAAATTTTCTGATGTTGCCTTTGTTGTTTTCATATGAATTGATGACAGAGACTAAATTGGAGGATATGTTGTGTGAGTTTCTCAAGTTTTGAAAGTGTGCAGCCTCGAAGATGTGTTTTACAGTAAAGGGGCTCGTGCAGATGGAGCATGTTGGCTGATGTTCGCCTTTTAACAAGTAAGCGTGTGTGCCATAGGTATGTCCAATGGCTAATCTACATCTAATAACATTATCCCTTCTGTCCATGTTGTAAGAGTGAAGGGGAGGGTAGACAATGGGTTTAATCGACCACAATTTATTAAGAGGGTCTTCGAGGTCCCACGTCAATTGAAATGTGTTAAGATGGTTAGCAGATAATTTTTGAAATCGCTTGGATGATTTTCTCCAATGTAGGGGGGGTCCCACTTGTAATTGCGGTTTTAGCTAAAAGGTCGGCCCTGTCGTTACCGTGATTATTGATGTGACTAGGAAGCCATAAAAAAGAGAATGTCTTATGTCTCAAAGCCGCTATATAGAGTAGATAATATATTTGTCGTATGTAATTGTAATTCAAATTTTTTGACTGTACTGACCGAAGAGCACTTAGGGAGTCTGTAACTATGAGGAATTTATGAGAGATTGGGATAGAAAGGGCAAAGCGTATAATTTCCTTGATAGCCAGGAGTTCGGATGTGAAGATAGGCGAGTAAAAAGGTAATTTATACATCATGTTTGTAATTGACATGTGGAAGGCCGATCCCACTCCAGCAATGGGTCTTGGAACCATCAGTGTTTATGATGTCATATTGGGAGTAATTCTGTGATAATTTATCCAAGAATGTTTTGTTAATAAAGGTAGTGGAGAATTCGAGTTTGTTGAAAGAAAATCATTGAAAAAATCTATGGGGGAACATTGAGTTAGTCACGGTGGAAAAGTAGAGTGTAAAGGATAGTCAAATTTAGGTGGATGGATATTGTGTAGGGAGAGCAGGGAGCTGATCCTGTTTGGGATGGAGCGAGAGGAGGAAATGTGATTAAGTCGATGAATGTTAAAAAGGTTCAGATGATCTTTGGAATGGGGGCGGAAGAGACAGGAAGAGTAGTATTTTAGTAGGGAATGATGTCTTATTTGTTGAAGGGGAGGGAGGGAGGCCACACATTGCAGGCTGGATATAGGAGAGGTACGGAAAGCACCTGTTGCATATCGGAGAGACCGATTCTGAATTGTTTCTACGGATCTTCTAATGTGCGGAGAAGCGGCATCATAAATGAAATTTCCATATGCGAGCTTCGATAAGACTAGGGATTTGTCTATCTTAAGCAGGGAAGGTCAGCACCCCACTTACTGTTGGCCAAGATACAAGGTAGATTAAGGTCTAAGGAGGTTCTAGTTCTAAGAGATTTTGCGTGTGCTGTCCATGTCAGGAAGTTATCAAATGTCAGTCCTAGTATTCTTAAAGTATCAGTGATAGGGATATATTCATTAAATAGATACAGGGGGTTTAATTTAGGACAATTTCTGCTTTTGCAGAAATGGATGGTGGAGGATTTAAGGGGAGAAAAATGAAGCCATGAGAAGTCACCCAGACATTGAAAGAGAGAAGGGCAGCTTGAAGAGTAGTTGTGCAGGTTTGGGATGTGGGGGAAGTTGTAGATTATAATGTCATCGGCAAAGATCTTGAATTTTGCAGCAGGTGGAATTTTTTCTGATATAGAAGCCATAACAATATTAAATAGTGTAGGGCTGATTACAGATCCCTGTGGTACTCCAAGTGAAGAGATGTAAGGATCAGATAAGTAGCCATTGATTTTTTACTTGATGGGATCTAGGTTTCGGGAAATTTAATATAAATTTGGGCAATGCGCCAACAAGACCAAAGTTCTTAAGGTGTGAATATAATATTATTGTCAATTTTATCGAAGGCAGAGGAGAAGTTAAGAGGAGGTGATGTTTACGATGGAAAGCTTTCCTAATATCAGTGTCCAAGGAAGCGAGGTAATCCATGGCTGAATGAAACCTCCGAAAACGATACTGAAAAGGAGAGAGAAGTTTCTTGTTTCAAGGATCCAAGATAGTCTATACAGCACCATGCGTTCAAGAATTTTACAGAATTGATTGGTGAGTGAGATGGGACGATAACTGTCACGGGAGGATCTAGGTTTGCCGGGTTTGTGAATAGAAATGTTCATGGAATTGAGCCAAGCATTTGGAAATGAAGAGGTTAACCAAACATGATTATAAATTTTTAAAAGTACTTGCAGCATGTCAATCGGTAAATTGCGAATCCGTGTCTATGTGAATATTGTCTGGGCATGACGACGTGCGTTTGGAAGTACGTATAGCGTGTTGTAGATCTTGAAATGAGAATGGAGAATTATAGTTAATATTAGAGTCGGTGTTAAAAGAGTCAAAAACAAGACCAAGAGGGATTGGAGATTGGTTGTTAGCTTTTCTTCTGTAATAGGCTGCAAATTCATAGGAGATGTCGTGAGGATCGTGTATATGTGTGTTATTGATAATAAGGAATAGTTCTGGTGGGATATCCCCTCATCCTCCTGAGCGACCGACACAAAGATCCCGTCGATAGAGGGCTATTCAAAGAGGAAACAAAATTTCGCCAAGATTGGGATTTGGTTTCCCTTACAACTCTTCTAGCCAAAGCTTTTGTTCGCTTATAGCTTTTTTCAACCGAAGGATTGCGTTTAAATAAATTCAGAGCTTTCTTCCTTCCTTGAATAGCTTTGGCAAATGCGTTAGTCCACCAGGGCACAGGAGGTTTATGGGTTTGGAGGGGGAATGATAGGAATGGATTTATCTGCAGCGACGTTAATAGCGGTCTTATAGGCCGATAGATAGGTGTTAATGTCGAAGGATGGGCAGTGGGGGTAGTATAGCTAATGATTGGAATTTTTGGCAATCGGCTTTGATAAAGTTCCATTTAGTTTGTAATGTGGAAAGAGAGGGGAAATAGTGGGGAAAACGTAATATAATAGGGAAATGATCACTACCAAAAGGTTCTGATGAAATGCCCCATTCGAGGACGGTCCTAGAACTGGACTACAGATCGAAAGATCAATGACTGAGTATGTACCAGTGGAAAAGCTAAGAATGGTAGGAGAAGGTTGGTTAAGTAGAGTCAAAAATTGTTTTGAGAGATGAAGTTCTTAACGAGCTCTCCCGTAGGGGTAGTCACATCAGAACCCCATGCCAAGCTATGAGCATTGAAATCCCCTACTGTGATTGTAGGTGAGGGAAGTTGCGCGAGTAAGGCAGTCAAAACTGAGAGGGGTTATATGACGGAGGGGGGGGGGGTAAATATAGGTTATATATGGTTATTTGTGAGTGAAAGGTTATTCGTGCTGCGATTGCTTCCAATGGCGAGTTAATGAGAATATGCTGAAAGTCAAGTGATTTATGTATATAGAGGGCAACGCCTCCAGAAGCTCTTGCTTGATCTAATCTATTCTTGTGAAGGAAGGAATTTTTTATGGGGATATGTGTGAGATCTTTAAAGTTAGTCTCACGAATAACAAGGATTGATTGTAGGTGGAGGTTGATTAGTATGGAGAGATCCTCGTTTCTGGGTAATAATCCATTACCATTCCATCGGATGATGGAATGGAATGTGATGATGGAGGGGTTACTTTTTCTTTAATTGCTTACTCTTCGATACCATAGGATCAAATTCCATTAGGATATCTGGAGTTGTAATGTCCAGTATGGACTCACTTGACGAGGAGGGGGGTAGTTTTTGCTGGATTTCTTTTTGGGGGTATCTTTGTTCGATGATGGGAGGGTGATTGTGTGGTTAGGAAGGGGTTTGGAGGGAGTGGGTTTAGTTACTGATGTCAGTCTGGAGTCAGACTTTACAACCTTTATGTGATTGGATCGATTAGAGGAATCGGGTATGGGAAGTTTTGAGAAAGATGGGGGATGTGGATGTGTGGGGACTTTGAGGAGGGAGAAGAGGTTGATGAGGAGGCGGTTTGATGATGGTGAAGTTGTGATTGGCATATCACATTGATTGGCTGTAGACACAAGCCTTGGTTTATTTCCTGTGGTGACTACACCACGCTAAAGGAGGTGGAGTAAGGTGTTTGGGAGCAAAAAACTTATTTTTTGCCTCGAAGTAAGATATTTTTTTCCAAGGTTCTCAGTTTTTGAATTTCGAACTCTTGGCAAAATTTGGAGCAGCCTTTGTACCGGGGCGAGTGATTCTCAGAACAAATAATGCATATAGAAGTATCTATGCAAGGTGAGACTGTGTGATTGTTGTGCCCACACGAGGGACAGAGAGGACCATGAGGACTTTTCGCTGCCATATGTCCAAAGCGTTGACAATTGAAACACCTCATTGGTAGCAGGATGTATGGTCTCACTCGAAGGGGTGTAGTTGATGCAGTTTCAAAGAGATAATGAAAGTGTGAGACGGCTTGCTGCTTTCTTTTTTTTTTGGGGAAGTCTATATATTTCTGTGACCCCCCCTGATCCTTCAAATTTTCAATCATTCGTGCAGTTAGCAAGGTCCTGGCAAGAGATTATTCCCTTTACAGTATTTAACGTTTTGTGGGAGACGGCTACATCGAAATCCTGGAGTTTGTTTAGTTTGGCAGCAGTTTCAGACTGCTTGTCCTTGATGACCTCAATGAGGATGGAGCCATCCGACAGTTTTCTAATATCAGACACCGAGCCAAATTTCGCTTGCAAAGCTCTGTGTACCTTCATTTAAGGATATTTTGAAAAAACGATCAAAAATTTTAATTGGTTGTGAAGTTATTTCAAACTCAATTCTGGGCCTTTTGAGGTCGGCAAGGGGAGGAAAGTTGGAATGCCATATGATTCCCACGAGTATCCTGGGATATAAATGTCGCCCGTAGCAGAGCCCGGTTACCACAGTAAGACTATATACAACCGGATATCGTCTGTTGTCCGGAGGGAACCGTTAATGACTCACTCCCGTGGAGCCCTTCATCCCATCAACACAGCGTCTCACACTTTTGGGATTCCGATGTGACATACGGACATAAAACAAAACACGTAAGACGCAGGCCAAAATTTTTAAGGAATTCTGTGAAGACATTGCCGGGCCCAGATACCTTTCGATATTTCATTCTATTCAGGGCTGCTCCGAGTTCCTCCTTGCTGAAAAGATGGGACCACCACTGAGTTGTAGCAGGGAGGGTTTTAAACGCATTTTTTACCTCATTTTTAATTTATCTGGCGAAATATTTGTCCACAAGAACGTTATTAGATTTTCTTTGTAGCATGTTTGGTGTGGATGGATATTTATTGTGCGTTCTGGGGGAGGAGCTGCGCCGAATTTTCCTAGCACACTCTTGTCATTTTAGGTCGGCTATTGATCGGTCCTTAGAGTCTCGTGAGATAGAGATCGGGGTTTGTACCGATGTTCCCACATTGCAGAATGAAGAGATTTCCGGTCCTTTAGGTCATACCGTAGGTACAGGTTGCTGCTTTCGCTCCATTCAGACGGTAGTTCTCCTTCATTGTCATTTGAAGAGTAGCCCCAGTTGTAATGGCGGCTGTTAAAATCACCTATATACACAGCAGAATGAGCACGGTGCGGTAGGATCCCGTCAGGCCACTCCGGGCCAGGGGTTTTATAGACTGACAAGATACTGATGTCGCAAGTTTAACTTTTATAGCTTCAATTCCCGCAATTATGTCTACGGGTTCCGCGGTATTTTTTCTAAGTTCTTTTTATAAACAGCAGGTCCTTATTCTGAAGATAGAATATAGGAGGTTAATTTGTAGCCACAGATTGTAGCTCTTGGTCGTAATTGTTCGGTTTCTATCCTATTACTAACCGTAATTGTCTTTTTTGCAATTTTTAAGTTTATTCTGGTAGTAGAGTGCACATACAATACTCAAAATGAAGAGTTTTGTATTATTTTATTAAGATTTATCTAAATCTTGTTAACAGTTACTCACTTTCCTCCATGATTTTTTACAATCATCTCCGCCCATATGCTAATAGCCCTCCGTAAAAGCAAATGAGTACACAGATTAAACACTTTGAGAAATGGTAAACGTACAAAAACCAATACTAAAAAAAAGTTTGGAAACCGAAAACATAAAAAATAGGTATAAAATTTACTTATAACATTTAATGTTCGCAGCTACATAAAATAAACACTGTTCAAAAATTGCCTAATATCGCTGAAAAAACAAAATCATATTTTAAGGTATTGTGATGTCCCACTTTTTCTCATATTCCCGCCATAACTTAAAAGCTTTTTTATTATTCAGGCTTTTTTTAATCACAAGCCAATTAATTAATTTCATTTCAACTGGTTTAAAATCATAATATTTTCAGCAAGAAAAAAATCGAAACGTTTCAAAGGTTAGTAATTAATGCAAGAAAATCACTACGAAAAGACATTCCAAGAAATATTGCATTTTTTGCAGTAAGACAAAATTTTATAGGAAATATATACTATTATATATATTTTTTTATTCTAATTAAAAATATTCGCCAGTTAGGTTGACATAACGCCCCTTTGTACTCATATTGGGGGTAGCCTCCCATTTCCGCCAGCAAGTACGGTCCTGAAATCAATAATTAATATCAAGAAAATTTGCTTTGGATTATGATTACTAGTTATTATGGTTGACAAATTAAGACAATGGACCTAAGTTGTCATTCAAAAATTACTTGTTGGACGAGAATGTATTGACAATTTAAATTTTCCGTTAAATCTCTGCTAAGGTTGTCACGGACAAAATTTAGGTTTTAGCGTTAAATGTAAACTTAATTCAGACATTCCATATAAAATTAAATCTAGAGATTAGGACTATATTCTTTAACAAAATATGTTCGCACAAAGATTCCTTATTCTTAGCTTTAATTTTAACACCGTCCCACGGCTTAATTTCAGCTTCAAAGTAATAGTCAATAGTAAAATACAAAAACATGGCCCATCAACATTCATCCTTAATTTTAGATGACAGGAAATTAAATTTGAGCATAATCTATTGTTCGTATCTATATGAAGGGTGAGAAAGGGAATAAGGGTAGCTGAAAAATGCTACTTTTCAACGTTAACACCAAAACACATTTGTTCAGATTTTTTTTTCCATTTTGTCAGTTTTTGGTCAGTCTTTTTGGTCAATATTACACTATTTATTATGTTATTATTATATAATACTACAATATTTGATCAATCAGTCAGAAATTTTGACTAGGTAATACATTTCCAGCTTTGCGAATATAAAAAGTAGTTTTAAACTTAAAGAAAATTATAGTAACATAAGTAATATTTTATGAAAATAAATGCATGTGTTCTGCCCTTAAAGTTATTAATCCCGATTAAGCTTTCTCTTTTGACCGTCCCGGTTGTTGAGACGGACGAAATCTTTGCAGAAAGACGTGGAAAGCTCTACTACAACTTCCTCACATCTTAAAAAAAAATTGTCAGGGAAACAAAAACTCCCAGTAAACAAATAAATTAGCTTCAAAGTTGCGTGACACATTCACCTATTTGGACGTTGGAGAATAATAAAACAGGGAAATTATACTTTTGAATGCATAAATTTGTTTGATGGTAACTGCTGGTTACTGAGGTGTTGACGTAGTACTTGTACTAGTTGTATTTTGCGACCAGTGTCAGTAGTCCCTGTAATTTCATACTTTAATTTTTAATGAAATAACGGTAACTGACGAACACGTTGGCCTGTCTGGGATTTTTCATGTCGCAGAGTACGGACTCCGCATATCTGTTCCACTTGCGCACATCTGTGCGTCTGTTCGCGGAAACTCTGCAGAATGCAAATTATCGATAACCCAGTTTGTTATCCCACGTCCAAAGCCATTAGCGTAAAATATCCGTTTGAAACTTCCCCAAAGAGCATTTTTGTTCGGCTTACTAGCAATTATGTGTCGTAACCAACGTTCCTATCCGCACAAATAATAGTCAGCAAATTCACTGAATATAAAAGATGCCATGTTTCCACACTACCACCCCTAAGCACTACTTTATTCTGTACCAAAGTTACTGACATGCAATTCTGTGGTGATGAGTAATGAATCAAATAATTCGGGAAACTCTGGACTAAATATATTAGTGTAAATGATAGTTATGTAGAATTTTTTTTTTTATCTCTAACAAGTTTTTCTCCATAACTAGGTAGATAACTTAAAAAAACACCCTTGTATACGAAAACATTCTGACAAGGTTTCAATTTGCAAATCATTATGAAATGAACTCTAAGAGAGTTCATAATTTTTAAAATTATATTTTGGAATATTTTGTAGTTTTTATTAGATTGTTTTACTCATGGTATAACAAAGTTGGTGTACCATATCTAAAAAAAACCGCTCTTATTAGATTTTGTAAAATAACTTTAGTTTTTAACATAACCTTACTTTTTTGTTCAGTAGTGAATAAATTGCTATAAGTTGTATATTTGTCCGTTTTAATAGCTTTGTAGGCCTTAAGTTTTACACAGTTTTCTTGTCAAAGTCAATATTGGTTGTCATTTGACCAATCGATTCGTCTATTGCAGACTTTTTACTCTTAGTTCAGGAAATATTACTTGGATTTAGAAAAGTCAATAGCGTATAGCTTATTGGAGTTTAATTTAATCTTCAAGTCCGATTTTTTAGTTTGTTAAACTACAAAGTTTTCTTATACTTAACTGTTGTAAGTTTATCGAACAAATATAGATTAGTTTAACTTTTGGTATGGATGTGTGCAATTAAGAAAAAAACAATCTTACGTCATTGTAAACAGATTGCGCGGGAAGGTGCTTATAGCAACCAGAATTTGGCGGGATTAAACAATACAATCAAAACAGAAGATTCCGCCCAATTCTGATGCTATAAACATCTGTCTTCTTTTGTTTTATGTTTTTTTACAATGTTTTTACAAATGCTAATATTGGAGCTGCGTCGCAGAACTACTTTGGTAGAACGGTCGATTACAGCCGTTTTGACCTTATTAAAACTTGTAAGAAAGAATATCGTTCTTCATATCGCAGTATGTCGCATGAGGCTAATTACTGAAGTAAAAAAAAAAAATGCAATCAGAGGTGAAAGCGACGTTTTCTACAATACGTCTGTCTCGTTTTAAGAAGAGAGATCAACTGTAAAATTTAATTTTATGCCCAAGGGGCATGCAAACGGTAAATTTGCCTTAAATAGTGTTTCTTAAGGCCCGTATTTATAATAGATCCTGGACTAATTCCAGGCCTGTATCTTGAGTAATGTTTTTAGTGTCCAGTTAACAGTGTTGCCTTTCATTTTTGAGGATCACCATATTCAAAACATCATTAGCAGTTCCAAAGTTTCTTCTACTAGCAGAGGTATAACATTGAATACTCAATATTACATACATCAGGTAGTAGTTTGAGGAGGTATCAAAGAAAAACTGAAAGTTTGGAATGGAGACCAAGATTTGCAAAAATTTTATTATAGCCCAGAAAATAAATTTAACCTGGCATAAGGAGTCATCCTGTATACAAAAAGACCATAAAAGCTAATTTAAGATAAACTTTAAGAGGAACTTAAAAACAGAAATTACGCAAATATAACTTTTTAGTAGCCATACGTGATTAAATGCAGAAGCAGAGGCCAAAATTTTTTATCAACCCCTTAATTGTCAAATTAAAAAAGACATTTAGCTAAAAGTGTTAATTTTGATAATTATTATTATCACGACATGAAAACCTGAAAGATGTGTGGCATTATGAAACTAATGTAAAAAAATGAGTAAATGTTTTGAATGGTAGTAGTTTCGATAAAAATAAAAAACCGTCAAGTGCAAGTTAAACTTGCGCCCACTTTAGTGTTCCGTACGTTGATTGCTTTTAAAATAAAAAAATTTTGTTACAGAGGTATAAAATGATCAGTGACATCACAAAATACACCCCAAATGAGTCATTTCAACAAAGTTTGTTTCCAATCTTTACTGAAATCCTTATGAACCTTGAATTTTTTTTTTTTTTTTTTATACATTTAAAAAATTATTAAAGGTAATGCCACACCCCACACTCGTGATAACTATTTTCGTTCAATCTACACCCCGATGGAGAATATTCCAGAATTTTTCGAAATTTTTTGATAAGTACTTTTCGAGATAAGGCCCCGGACATGCGATTTTTCGCGAAATTTTAAAAAATAATACAAAGAAAAGTGCCGCGCAGCAAGTATAATATATAATAATATATATATTTTTTACTCGTGTTTGCACAAGCTTTCATTTGACATCACACTCGATGACCTATTAAAATTTTTTTTTTTTACTTCCGACTCATCACCCCCTAAACCACTAACCCCATTAAGTCAAAATTTAATTCTACAAAAACTACATGGCTCTGATGAGGCCATCAATTCCTATATTATTACCAAATTTCACCTTTCTATGTCAAATAGTCTCGGAGAAAAATCGGGTGTGACAGACAGACAGACAGACGAGACACCGAAGTGATCTTTATAAGTGTTCCTGTACGGAACACTAAAAAAGAAATTAATTGCCATCTACTACTTCGGACGCGTCCCAGTTCAAGTTATAAACCAGTAAATTATTTTTGTAATTACTATTTTTGGATAAATAGTGAGAACATTGAAAACAGAGATGTGCGTTAACTTAATAAATAAAATAAGTACTGTAATTTCATTGTAAATTTAGTTAAATACAACCGTTTTTAAACAATTAGCTGACGTTTTTTATTACAAAAATATATGTATTTTGTAAAGACAAAAAGCGTTCTAATCGATAAATAAAAATAGATATCTTAATATTAAGTTAACGCCCCATGTCTTCTGAAGTATTAAAAATAACTTAGGTTTGATGTTAATTATTGAACTATTATTATTATTAGAAAATAGCCTTTCAACATGAAAAAAAATAATCAACCTTTTACCACTATTAATAAAATAAATACCGAAAAGTCTCCGATATAAAAACATCAGATCGCGCGCCCATATTAGCCATTGAAAATAAAAAAAATAATTGCTGAAAAAAAATTTGACAGAAAGTATCA
>CM032447.1:176297754-176343753 GCA_019049505.1 Pachyrhynchus sulphureomaculatus | reverse complement strand
TCAGCGAATGTAATTAGTCTAATTATAGAAATGCATCTTGAACAAAATATTCATAATCATTTATTAAAAAAGTCTGATGCTACAATAACCTCGAAGTTATAAATTTAACGACAACAGGTTTGTCTGGCTCGATAACTCACAAACGAAATGAGAGGTTAATTTCAAATTTGGTATACATATATATATATATATATATATATATATATATATATATATATATATATATATATATATATATATATATATGTACGCAACAACCTACAACACAAGACTTTTAGGATTTGAAGAAAAAATCATCAAATGGGAAGAAGAACTTAAAAACATAAAATGGACAGTGTTGGGCTTAGCGGAAGTAAGAACAACAGGCGAGTCTTGTATCACCCTAAAAAGTGGGCATAAATTCTTCTATAAAGGCAATGAAAGTAAGAAAATTGGGAGACTACTTAGACACAAATGTATAGCAGAAAATGTTGTTCACTTCCAAATCATATCGGAAAGAGTGATTTCAGTAGACATACAGCTAAACAGAAGATGCAAATGTAAGATCATTTAGGTATATGCGCCGACATCAGACAGCGAGGAAGAAGAAATTGACCAATTCTACGAAGATATAAATAAAACATTGCTACACCATTCAACAAGATACATCATAATAATCGGTGACTTCAGTACCAAAATAGAGAAACCAACGAATACAAATAAGAAGAGTGTCGGGAAGTTTGGTTTGGGTACGAGGAACAGGAGAGGAGAAATGTTATCAAATTTTGTAAATGGAAATAACTTGTACGTTATGAATACATTTTTCCAAAGCCAGAATATAGGCGCTGGACATGGCAAAGCCCAGATGGTAAAACAAAAAACTAAATTGATTATGTTTTATCAAATGACAAGAATATTGTAATCGACATGACAGTTCTGAACACGATAAGCATTGGCAGTGATCATAGGATGCTCAAAGCAAAAATAATAATAAATCTGAAGCAGGAGAGACGTTAATTGATAATGCATACAAAGATAAAGACACTAATAATAAAGCAAAACACAGACAAATATCGGCAAGCATTGGAAAATCACATAACACACATAAATTACCGAACAGAATTGGATGAACTAAATACACAAATAATCAACAGCCTACTCATAACTGCAAAAGAAATAGCAACATGGAAAAAAGAAAAAAACAGAAAAATTAAGTAAAAGACCCGAAATCTCATGAAACAGAGAAGATTATTAAGAAATGATGCTACAAATGGCAGACTAGAATTGGCAAAAATAGAGAAAAAAAATAAAGAAAAAGATCAGAGAAGACAGTATAGAAATTCGAAAATACAAGAAACTTTGAAAGAAGGAAAAATTTTGAAACACCTAAACAAACAAATGAATCAAGGGAGACTTCAATTGTTAAAACTTATAAATAACGATAACCAAGAGATCGCACAAATTAAAAAGATAAAGGAAGTTACAGAGAAACATTATCACAGACTATATGACACGAATATCGCCACTGCCCGGAAGAGAAGAAGGAAATAGAGTGATAGTAAGAAATGTGGGAACTGAAGAAATTCCCGATGTAACAACGGATGAAATAATGAACGCCCTACAACCTATGCACAACAACAAAGAACCAGAGGACGATGAAATAACTATAGAAATGATAAAGTATTGCATCGATAATACAATATCTTCAAGCTCTATTTTACAGGTGCCTAATAGAAAGTAAAATCTTGGGTAAACGCCTCGATTGTGCTTATTTTTAAAAATGGGAACAAATTTAAATTGGAGAATTACAGATCCATCAGCCTGTTATCGGTACTATACAAAATCCTCACTAGAATCATAACATATAGATTAACGAACAAATTAGGCAGTTATCAACTACGTGAACAAGCGGGATTTAGACGGGGATACAGCACTTTGGACCATCTTTGAACAATTAGATTACTAGTGGAAAAAGCAAATGAATATGTGGATGTGGAATTGTGGATAGCAATGGTTGACTACGAAAAAGCATTTGATTCTGTAGAGTTATGGGCAGTCCTTAACGCCTTAAGTAACAGCAGAGTCGATGAAAGATACGCAACTCTTCTTGAACACATATATAAAAATGTAACATCAGAAATAATGCTTGAAGAAAAAACAAATAAAATCAAAATTAAAAGAAGAATTAGACAAGTCGACTCGATATCCTCAAAGCTGTTCACGTTGACTCTAGAAGATATATTCAAATCGATAAAGTGGGAAAATAAAGGAATATTAATGGAGGGTGCACGATTAAATCACTTAAGGTTCGCAGATGATGACACTCTGATCTCCAATACAAAAGGAGAATTGCAAGAAATGCTGATGGAGTTGAATAACAAGTCTCGAGAAATAGGTCTAAAAATAAATTTCACCAAGACCAAATATTTGAACAACGAAAGTGAAGATTACAGCCAGGAACTGTTAATAGAGGGTGAAAGAATAGGAAAGGTACAAACATTCATATATTTAGGACAAAAAAATCGAAATATCAAAAAATAATTGACTTGGATAGAAAAGTCTCGTTAGCTTGGTCTGAGTTCGGAAGGTTATATTCTACATTTAAATTAGACATCCCAAATACAATAAAAACTAGAGTATTCGATAAATATGTACTGCCGGTATTAACATATGGTACTGAAACGTGGGCTTTAAATAGAAGTATAATAAATAATCTCCAAGAAACCCAAAGAGCAATGAAGAGAAAAATTCCAAGATTGTATTTCTAACATTGAGATACGAAGAAGATCAAAATTGACAGATGTAGTATAACGAATATGTATATTAAGGTGGAATTAGGCGGGGCATGACGCAAAGATGAATGATAACAGATGGACACGCCGTACAGTTAAATAGAGGCCTAGAGAACACAAAAGATGCAGAGGTAGGCCACAGACAAGACGTACGGACGACACAAAAAGATTAGTAGAACACGATTGGATGCAAAAAGCAAACAGCAATTCTCATTGGAGGCGACTTGGGGAGGATTACATCCTACTATGAATGGAATAAGCTAATGATGATGATATGTATATATATATATATATATATATATATATATATATATATATATATGTGTATATATATATATATATATATATATATATATATATATATATATATATATATATATATATATGTATACTTTCAGGAAAGGAAAGAGAATATTAAAGGCGGGGATGCTTATAGTTAAAGAATATCCTTTTGCATTGAAACTGGCAATTTTAAAATTGATGACCGAGGAGGGCGGAATATGTTTCACAAAAAACCCTTTCTTATAGTGAACCTCTAAAAACTTACACCCTTGTAAATTCAGTGGTTGCGAGGGGGAGATTTTCCATCCTTTATTTCTAAGAGATGATCTTTTCTACATCCCTAAGGGTGGGGGGCAAAACGTGGTTGCAAAGGAAGCACTTGGTTTTTTTTTGCAATACGGTGTATTAATTTCCGTTTCTAAAATTCCGCATCAGTAACATCCGTTTTTCTACGTTTAATATTTTTCGTCGTGTTTGTCGCTGGTACAACGTCACAAATTTTTAGTGGTTAATAATTTTTCATAATTAAACAGTTATAGTGGTAACAACAGAAATAGGTGACTGGAACATCAATGACGTGGTTCAGTTAATTCGTATTTTTTTGTTCGGTCGCTTCCCCGTCTAAATAACGATTAAACCCCACCAACGTTGCTTATGTGTCGAAACATTTGTATCTCGCGGAAGTTTATTACATTGCTAAGAACCCCACCTTTCGCAATGCTTATGGAATGAACGCAATAATTGCAGTTCTAATTAAAATAATCGATATTAACATTAAGACAAAAAAAAAATGTGCGGTGTGGAAGTACTGATTCAATTTGTAGCTTCTTATGGTAAGTGTGTTTGTTTTTATGTATTATAAACCAATCTCAAACTCTGTCGCTGGTTCCCGGTGTTGTCGAATGCTAATGCGGTCTCGACTACTTACTTTACTTTTCCGAAACATTATCTTAAGCTGTTGGTATCCAATATGTTGCAACAACTCTCGCTTTGGCAAAATACAGTTGTAAAGCGCAGGTATCTGTAAGTTCTGGACAGTGTAGTAGATGTGGATTGTTTTGGATTGCCTGGTATTCATACGTTTCGCTTTAAAAACGAATATATTCCATTTTTTAATATTTACTAAACAGCTTGTGAATTAAGTTTTTATTTAGAGGTCTCTATATTGTGAATGGTTGAAAGTGACCTGATGGCAGTTCCTTCAAGTCAAAAGGATGTGCATCTGATTCATTTAGCTATAGCTTATTGCGATGCGATTCTAGTGACTTGCCTTCATGTATAGCAACCCTTGTTAGAAAACATTTCCTATGTTTCTAAGTCTTGATCTTTCGAGCATTTGGTCATAAACATTATACGATACACTTTATTTGATAAGGCATAGAGCAATAAGCTATATTATAAGCAAATATTAGCTAATTACCCAGTGATCAAAAATACATATAAGTGTAGGCGCTAGGTCGTTTTACTAAATTTATAATCTACGATTTTACACGTAATACTATATTTCTTCAAATCTGATATGCGCCTTTTTTACGATTTCACAAGTCCGCAATGAAGCAGCACATTCGATTTGATGAGCACATTAGATTTGGTACTAGAGTAAAATTTAAAAAAAGTACTTATTTGGTAAGGTTCTGGAGCGAGTGGTTGGGTGAGGGACGTGACGAAAGGACTACCAGCTTATCAGTTAGAAGCAAATGGGTTCTGGTATTGCTGCAGGAAATGCTCATGTCTGTACTGACATGTATAATTGGCGTTCAAGGCTGTGCATTCTTCGATGCTAAACCTTTTTTCAATTTGAGGTCTCCCAAATCCTGCTGTGCATTCATCATCATTATTAGCTTATTCCATCTATAGTTGGATGTAGGCCGCCCCAAGTTATCTCCACTGAGCTCTGTTGTTTACCTTTTGCATCCAGTCGTGTCCCGCTAATCTTTTTATGTTATTTGTCCATCTTGTCTGCGGTCTACCTCTGCATCTTTTCTGTTCTCTAGGCCTCCATTTAACCATACCGTGTGTCCATCTGTTATCATTCATCCCTGCGATATGCTCAGCCTAATTTCACCTTAATGTACCTATTCGTCGTATTACATCTGTCACTTTTGATCTTCTTCGTGTCTCGATGTTAGGAATACGATCTTGGAGTCTAATGTTTAGGCATCCTCCTTTCCATTGCTCTTTGGGTTACTGGAGTTTATATATTATACTTTTATTGAAAGCTCACGTTTCAGTCCCATATGTTAACTCCGGCAGTACATATTGATCGAACAATCTGGCTTTTATTGTATTTGGGATATCCAATTTAAATGTGAATTGTAACCTTCCGAATGTAGATCAAGCTAACGAGACTGTTCTATCCAAGTCAGCCTTTAAATTATTCTTCAGTTTCGTGATTCAAATATTTGGTTTTGGTGAAGTTTATTCTTAGACCTATTTCTCGAGAGTTGTTATTTAATTCTATCAGCATTTCTTGTAATTCTTCTTTTGTATTGATGATCAGAGTGACATGATCTTCGAACCAAGTAATTTAATTGTTCAGCATCTGTTAGTATTCCTTTAGCGATTGAGTATGTCTTCTAGAGTAAACGTGAACAGCTTTGGGGATATTGGGTCGCCTTGTCTAATTCCTCTTTTAATTTTGCTTTTATTTAATTTTTCTTCAAGCATCATTTGTGATGTGGCTTTTTTATATATGTGCTGCGCATTAGACGCGAGTAAATACAGAGTATTGTATTTAGTAAGCAATTTAAAACCTTCAAATAGTTTATCGGATATTATATAGAAAACCTTTTGTAAGAATTATTTTATAATAAAATAATTTATAGAAAGTAATTGTTCGTAGGATAAGTATAATATCGATGAAGACCAGATGTGGACGAAGAGATGAGCAATCAAAGATCTATAGGCTCTAGTATCTGTTTTTTATTTTTTGTTATCAAGCTTTCGCTGCCTAATTGGTAGCTTCTTCTAGATACTGAAATGTAAACAAGGTACAGAAAAACAAAGTTAAGACGCTCGTTATGATATGTGATTTATAAATTTATAAGGTTGTATAAGAAATTACTTACAAAATTTAGCAGTTAATTCATTTTTGGTGAATATAATAAAATTTTGCATTTCGTTGGCCAGGTAGTAAGTATAATCACAAAAAAAAGATTAGCTTTACACAAAAGTGAAAGCAAACATAAACCTAACGCAACCAGTTTGAGTTTACACGTAAATAATACAGACCACAGAGTACAATATAACAACAGCTTCATTCTGGATGTTGAAACTAATTACTTCAGAAGAAGTTTCTCTCAATCACAAAAAAGACAAACAAGGATTGAGCTCTATTTACATCTATTTGCTAACCTAATATCACACCAAACCAACCAAAAATAACGAGTTTCATTTACTTTAAATACTTTAAATTACTCTATGAGTTCTTTTGTTATGAAATTAAAGAATAAATATGATAAATAATAAATAACTTATTCAATAATAGCATTCACCAAAACTTTTTTGTCGACCTGCTGAATACCAACAATATCCGGTTCGGACTCAAATATTACTAAAAAGTTACTAAATACGATGCCAAAAATTTAAAATGGAGTACCATTTCAACATCTTGGTCTTTCTCATAGTCGTTTCTGTCTCAAAAAAGTGTTTTCAAATAATATTAACAGTATTTTATTTTCTGATACCTGTGTTCTTTTGTCATGTTTTTTGTGTTTATACTTGCTACCCGGCCAACGAAATGCAAATTTTATTGTATTAGCCAGAGATGAATTAACTGCTGAATTTTCTATGTAATTTCTTATACAACCTTATAAATTTATAAATCACATATCATAACGAGCGTCTTAACTTTGTTTTTCTGTACCTTGTTTGCATTTCAATATACAGAAGAAGCTACCAATTAGGCAGTGAAAGCTTGATAACAAAAAATAAAAAGCAGATACTAGAGCTTATAGATCTTTGATTGCTCATCTCTTTTCCTCATAACGGCGTTCCCCCAGTAGTTAAACTTCCGATTGTTTGTTACCAGTGCCCTGTTACTGCCCTTCCTTTTTCTATGTATGTATGTATATATATGTATATATATATATATATATATATATATATATATATATGTGTAAATATATATATATATATATATATATATATATATATATATATATATATATATATATATATATATATATATATATATATATATATATATATAAGCGCACTAACGGACAGACAGACAAACAGAATACGTTGCATTTTTTATATATATTATAGATGTAATAAAATATATACCTATAACCTGGTCAGAGAACATATGTATGGATTTAAAAAATCACGTAAATCGGATAAGTGGTTCTCGAGGGATAAGCGCATTAACGGACAGACAGACAGACAAACATTGAATTTTATATATATTATAGATATAGATTATTTTTATTATTATATAACCTGGCCAAAGAATATATGCATGAATTTAAAAAAAGACAGGTAAATCTGATAAGTGGTTCCTGCGTGATAAACGCACTAATGGACAGACAGACAGACAGAGAGACATTGCATTTTATATATATTATAGATTATACATATACAGATACATAATATTGTTCCATATTTAATGGTTTAGGCTGTGTATTGCAAAGGCACGCACTAACGGCAAACTTATTTGCGACATCATTCACTATTTTACGTCACTGCTCATTCTTTATGCTACCTATCGTAATAAAATATAGCCTATAACCTGGCCAGAGAACATATGTATGTTTTAAAAAAAAAAAGTACGTAAATCGGATAAGTGGTTTTTCAGCGATAGGTGCACTAACGGACAGACAGACAGACAGACAGACAGAGAGACGTTGCATTTTATATATATTATAGATGTAATAAAATATATATCTAAAACCTGGTCAGAGAACATATGTACGAATTTAAACAATCACGTAAATCGGATAAGTGGTTCTCGAGGGATAAACGCACTAACGGACAGACAGACAGACAGAGGTTGCAATTTGTTTATATTATAGGTATAGATTATTATTATTATTATATAACCTGGCCAAAGAATATATGTATAAATTTAAAAAAAGACGTAAATCGGATAAGTGGTTCTCGCGTGATAAACGCACCAGTGGACAGGCAGACAGACAGAGAGACATTGCATTTTATATATCTTATAGATTCTAGATATTCCCTACTACATAATATTGTTCCATATTTAATGGTTTAGACTGTGTATTGCAAGGGAACGCGCTAGCGATAAACTTTTTTCCGACTTCATTCACTATTATCGTCACTGCTCATTCCTTATGCTACCTATCGTAATAAAATATAGCCTATAACCTGGCCAGAGAACATATGTATGTTTTAAAAAAAAAAGTACGTAAATTAGATAAGTGTTCTCCAGTGATAAGGTCACTAACGGACAGACAGACAGACAGACAGACATCCCTGCGATATGCTCAGCCTAATTTCACCTTAATGTACCTATTCGTCGTATTACATCTGTCACTTTTGATCTTCTTCGTGTCTCGATGTTAGGAATACGATCTTGGAGTCTAATGTTTAGGCATCCTCCTTTCCATTGCTCTTTGGGTTACTGGAGTTTATATATTATACTTTTATTGAAAGCTCACGTTTCAGTCCCATATGTTAACACCGGCAGTACATATTGATCGAACAATCTGGCTTTTATTGTATTTGGGATATCCAATTTAAATGTGAATTGTAACCTTCCGAATGTAGATCAAGCTAACGAGACTGTTCTATCCAAGTCAGCCTTTAAATTATTCTTCAGTTTCGTGATTCAAATATTTGGTTTTGGTGAAGTTTATTCTTAGACCTATTTCTCGAGAGTTGTTATTTAATTCTATCAGCATTTCTTGTAATTCTTCTTTTGTATTGATGATCAGAGTGACATGATCTTCGAACCAAGTAATTTAATTGTTCAGCATCTATTAGTATTCCTTTAGCGATTGAGTATGTCTTCTAGAGTAAACGTGAACAGCTTTGGGGATATTGGGTCGCCTTGTCTAATTCCTCTTTTAATTTTGCTTTTATTTAATTTTTCTTCAAGCATCATTTGTGATGTGGCTTTTTTATATATGTGCTGCGCATTAGACGCGAGTAAATACAGAGTATTGTATTTAGTAAGCAATTTAAAACCTTCAAATAGTTTATCGGATATTATATAGAAAACCTTTTGTAAGAATTATTTTATAATAAAATAATTTATAGAAAGTAATTGTTCGTAGGATAAGTATAATATCGATGAAGACCAGATGTGGTCGAAACGTTTCAACACCAAATTGATAGAAAATATAATTTTCCAAAAGTCAAATTTTGCCTAAATTAATCAAGAACCACATTCCTAAGAAGAAAAAACAAAAAGAATATCTATAACTGATTCAAGAACGTCTTCAATTTTTAATATATATATATATATATATATATATATATATATATATATATATATATATATATATATATATATATATATATATATATATATATATATATGTATATATAACAATCGAAAGTTTAACTACTGGGGAACGCCTTTATGAGGAGAAGAGATGAGCAATCAAAGATCTATAGGCTCTAGTATCTGCTTTTTATTTTTTGTTATCAAGCTTTCGCTGCCTAATTGGTAGCTTCTTCTAGATACTGAAATGCAAACAAGGTACAGAAAAACAAAGTTAAGACGCTCGTTATGATATGTGATTTATAAATTTATAAGGTTGTATAAGAAATTACTTACAAAATTTAGCAGTTAATTCATTTTTGGTGAATATAATAAAATTTGCATTTCGTTGGCCAGGTAGTAAGTATAATCACAAAAAAAAAGATTAGCTTTACACAAAAGTGAAAGCAAACATAAACCTAACGCAACCAGTTTGAGTTTACACGTAAATAATACAGACCACAGAGTACAATATAACAACAGCTTCATTCTGGATGTTGAAACTAATTACTTCAGAAGAAGTTTCTCTCAATCACAAAAAAGACAAACAAGGATTGAGCTCTATTTACATCTATTTGCTAACATAATATCACACCAAACCCACCAAAAATAACGAGTTTCATTTACTTTAAATACTTTAAATTACTCTATGAGTTCTTTTGTTATGAAATTAAAGAATAAATATGATAAATAATAAATAACTTATTCAATAATAGCATTCACCAAAACTTTTTTGTCGACCTGCTGAATACCAACAATATCCGGTTCGGACTCAAATATTACTAAAAAGTTACTAAATACGATGCCAAAAATTTAAAATGGAGTACCATTTCAACATCTTGGTCTTTCTCATAGTCGTTTCTGTCTCAAAAAAGTGTTTTCAAATAATATTAACAGTATTTTATTTTCTGATACCTGTGTTCTTTTGTCATGTTTTTTGTGTTTATACTTGCTACCTGGCCAACGAAATGCAAATTTTATTGTATTAGCCAGAGATGAATTAACTGCTGAATTTTCTATGTAATTTCTTATACAACCTTATAAATTTATAAATCACATATCATAACGAGCGTCTTAACTTTGTTTTTCTGTACCTTGTTTGCATTTCAATATACAGAAGAAGCTACCAATTAGGCAGTGAAAGCTTGATAACAAAAAATAAAAAGCAGATACTAGAGCTTATAGATCTTTGATTGCTCATCTCTTTTCCTCATAACGGCGTTCCCCAGTAGTTAAACTTCCGATTGTTTGTTACCAGTGCCCTGTTACTGCCCTTCCTTTTTCTATGTATGTATGTATATATATGTATATATATATATATATATATATATATATATATATATATATATATATATATGTGTGTAAATATATATATATATATATATATATATATATATATATATATATATATATATATATATATATATATATACACTAGCCGGGCCCGCGGCTCCGCTCGCGTGGACTTGATTCACTACTGTCGTCACTGCTTATTCCTTATGTTACCCAACGTAATAAAATATCTCCCATCATTTCTCCTTATCTCCCAATATTTCTCCTTATTTCCCATTATCTCTACATAATTTCCATTATCTAGGCTTATCTCTGCTTATCTCCCATTATTTCTCCTTATCTCCCATTATTTCTCCTTATCTCCCATTATCTCACCTTATTTCCCATTATCTAGGCTTATCTCGACTTATCTCCCATTATTTCTCCTTATCTCCCATTATTTCTCCTTATCTCCCATTATTTCTCCTTATCTCCCATTATTTCTCCTTATCTCCCATTATCTCATCATAACTCCCATTATTTAGACTTATCTCTGCTTATCTCCCATTATCTCTCCTTATCTCCCATTATTTATACTTATCTCCCATTATCTCACCTTATCTCCCATTATCGAGGCTTATCTCGACTTATCTTCCATTATTTATTCTTATCTCCAATTATCTCACCTTATCTCCCATTATCTAGGCTTATATCGAATTATATAGAACACATGTATAAATTTATAAAAACACGTAAATCGGATAAGTGGTTCTCAAGTGATAAGCGCACTAACGGACAGACAGAGAGACGTTGCATTTTATATATATTGTATTCTTTGCTACATGGTATTGTTCCATATTTAATGCTTTAGGAAGTGTATTGCAAGAAAACACGCTAGCGGCAAACTTTTCTCCGACTTAATTCACTATTATCGTCACTGCTTATTCCTTATGTCACCTAATAAAATGTAGCTTATAACCTGGTCAGAGAACATATGTATGGTTAAAAAAAGCACGTAAATCGAATAAGTAGTTCTGCAGTGATAAGCACACTAACTGACGGACAGAGAGACATTGCATTTTATATATATTATAGATATTCTCTGCTACATAATATTGTTCCATATTTAATGGTTTGGACTGTGTATTGCAAGAGAACGCGCTAGCGGCAAACTTTGTCCGACTTCATTTACTATTATTGTCACTGCTCATTCCTTATGCTACCTATCGTAATAAAATATAGCCTATAACCTGGCCGGAGAAGATATGTATGTTTAAAAAAAAAAAGTACGAAAATCGGATAAGTGATTCTCCAGTGATAAGCGCACTAACGGACAGACAGACAAACAGAATACGTTGCATTTTATATATATTATAGATGTAATAAAATATATACCTATAACCTGGTCAGAGAACATATGTATGGATTTAAAAAATCACGTAAATCGGATAAGTGGTTCTCGAGGGATAAGCGCATTAACGGACAGACAGACAGACAAACATTGCATTTTATATATATTATAGATATAGATTATTTTTATTATTATATAACCTGGCCAAAGAATATATGCATGAATTTAAAAAAAGACAGGTAAATCTGATAAGTGGTTCCTGCGTGATAAACGCACTAATGGACAGACAGACAGACAGAGAGACATTGCATTTTATATATATTATAGATTATACATATACAGATACATAATATTGTTCCATATTTAATGGTTTAGGCTGTGTATTGCAAAGGCACGCACTAACGGCAAACTTATTTGCGACATCATTCACTATTTTACGTCACTGCTCAATCTTTATGCTACCTATCGTAATAAAATATAGCCTATAACCTGGCCAGAGAACATATGTATGTTTTAAAAAAAAAAAGTACGTAAATCGGATAAGTGGTTTTTCAGCGATAGGTGCACTAACGGACAGACAGACAGACAGACAGACAGAGAGACGTTGCATTTTATATATATTATAGATGTAATAAAATATATATCTAAAACCTGGTCAGAGAACATATGTACGAATTTAAACAATCACGTAAATCGGATAAGTGGTTCTCGAGGGATAAAACGCACTAACGGACAGACAGACAGACAGAGGTTGCAATTTGTTTATATTATAGGTATAGATTATTATTATTATTATATAACCTGGCCAAAGAATATATGTATAAATTTAAAAAAAGACGTAAATCGGATAAGTGGTTCTCGCGTGATAAACGCACCAGTGGACAGGCAGACAGACAGAGAGACATTGCATTTTATATATCTTATAGATTCTAGATATTCCCTACTACATAATATTGTTCCATATTTAATGGTTTAGACTGTGTATTGCAAGGGAACGCGCTAGCGATAAACTTTTTTCCGACTTCATTCACTATTATCGTCACTGCTCATTCCTTATGCTACCTATCGTAATAAAATATAGCCTATAACCTGGCCAGAGAACATATGTATGTTTTAAAAAAAAAAAGTACGTAAATTGGATAAGTGGTTCTCCAGTGATAAGGTCACTAACGGACAGACAGACAGACAGACAGAGAGACGTTGCATTTTTATATATATTATAGATATATATATATATATATATATATATATATATATATATATATATATATATATATATATATATATATATATATATATGTATTATATGTATGTACATATACCACTAAGTATTATATTTTGTATTTGAGATTTTTTTTTTCCTTTTCAGAAATTTATTGCAATCTTCAAATCGTCCAGTATTCAGACAGAAATGACATAAGTATTTCAAATCACCATGATGTTTCTCCACCAGCAACTATAATGGCACCAAATGCAAATTTTCCGATAAAAACAATAAGGAATAATACTATTGGTACAAAAAAGCGAAAGCGGAAAAGACGCAAAAAGAAAATACAATCAGTTAACCAATCTACAACTGATATTTCTGTACCTAAGATAAAAGTCAGTGTTGTCGAAGATAATTTTTTAAATATAAATTTAACATCTACTAAAAGGCCCAGAAGAAGACGGCTTAAAACAAGAAGAAGAAGTGGAAGGAGGAGGCAAAATAATACATCTATAGCATCTTCGTTAACACCCAATTCTACACTTGGCATGTTTTATCTAATTTGTAATTCATAGTTCATTATATTAGTATTGAAATATGCATTAGAGATTTGTTCATAAAAAGTTACATTTTAAGTTTTCTCCCTGGTTCTAAACATTATCTTACGATCTTATCTGTAAATACAAATTCTTTAAAAAAAAAAGTAATTTAGTTCATATTATTGGTTATTTAATATTTATAACTTAAAAATATGATGTAAAAAAGCAATTCTAAGTACTTTGGGTTCTTATATTATTTAAAAAGTAGCTTAAATAAACTATAAACTATCAATAAAATAACTAAGTTAGTTGCCTAAATGCTATGTTAGTTGCTATTAAATTACTGATTATTGCCTGGTTTTGAAACAAATTTTGTTATTCTATTTTAGAAATAAGAAGTTTGATTTTACCAGTTATGCCAACTCCAAAACCTACAATGATAAATAACACTAGAAGAGCAAAAATAAATAAGCCAGATATAAAAAATTCAAGATGTAGTAAAAATAATGGAGGATGTTCTCACTTATGTCTTCAAAAAGGACTTCAGAAATGTCAGTGTTTTAAAGGATTTAGATTAGCTGTTGACAAAAAAAAGTTGTATAGGTATGTTAAATTACGGACGAGTTTTACCACAAAAAATGATTCCTTGTTTATTATTTCCGTACACACAGTAAGAAATAAAGGCTTTTATAAGTTGCCGAAAAAAATTGATATACCAAAGTAGATATTCTTCTCAAATTGGTCAATGTAGTTTTTTTATTAGACATCGGACACGCCTTGTCGGGTTTAGTTACTACAAGAGCGGGATATGCACAAAGGTGTATTTGAGAATTCGTAAGGACCTGAACCGCTGTAAGTTGTAGTCGGTGGGAAAGGCAGTTTGAGGCATTTGCCGCAAAAATCAGGTTCTCCATATAAATTGTTTTGGAAGGACTCGAGCGATCCATTTCCGTTGACACTTCCCTTCCAAAGAATCAAGGTTTGTGGTGAGTGCCCGGGTCCCTAATTGGGTGAATAACTCTTTTTTGGATAGAATTCAACAAATGTAGAGCGAAATGAGATTTTAAAACAATATTTCATCGATGGTCGAATTTAAGCTTCGTATAGGATTGAACGTTCTTTATTACGAAATAAGATTCCTAGGTTTTGAGAAGGTTTCTTTGGTACGTATGCAACATGATGAAGCCTAAACATATTTGCCCTCAAGTTAATGCTCAGTAAATTGAGTGATAATGTTAGTGGACGGAGTGTCCCGACATTACCTTGTCGAGTTCGACGTTTACTTTTTTTAGAAAAAACTGGTTCCTGGAGTTTATATATCATTAAATTCCACTTGGCTGTTGTTATTTCAGGACAGAATTTCATCCAGAATCTTGTTAGATTGTATAAATCGGAAAGACATTCATCAACAGTCGCTGATAAAGAACGATCTCTAAGGAAATTCGATAGCTTTAAGCAAAGGCTTTCAAGACTGGGTAAAATGGAATTGGATAAATTGCTTAAGCATATACATATTTTAAGATACGTGATAAAATTATGGATTATTACGTTGTGGGCGTAGTGTTGAGGTTACGAAGTTATATTTTCATACTTGTTACGTTTCCACGGATTGTTAAATGGATATTAGGATTGGCAGCGGTGAACTGGACTTCGTATTTATTTACATGATGTAGTAGCAGCAGATTATTAAAACATGAAAGATAAATACTGCTTTCATCAGCAGCGTGGTCGAACTTCTTGGATTTATCAAGGAAAATCGGTTAGAACTCTCTACAACGTTCAATTGCGTTGGTTCCAATATTGATAACATAAGTTATTAGAACTCCTGTTGATTTTACTTATGAGTTATATCGACGACAGACTGCCAAAAGTAAGTTCTTGATATAATGCTAAAAATACCGCCGACATATAAAAGATATTGATTTTAAACGCATGTATGATGATATTCTCTCAGCTACACTTTAATTAATAACCTGTTAACAGAACATTTTTATTTCAATTTAAGTTCTATCATATTTTGATTTTTAGATATAAATGAATGTACCACCAACACTCATGACTGTCAAATTAATTGTACTAATACAATAGGCTCTTATAGATGTTACTGTCCACGTGGTCTAAGATTAAGCTTAGATGCCAAATCATGTCTAGATGTCAATGAGTGTTTACTAAGAAACGGACATGGACCTTGTCAAGATACATGTAAAAACACTTATGGCGGTTATAAATGTAACTGTAATGGTTTAAAGGGTACCAAACTTGGAGAAGATCTTCATAGTTGCGTTGATATGGACGAGTGTTCAAAAGGTAGGATGAAAGGCTAATTGGGACAAAATTCTTAAAATGGAACTCAGCCTTCTACATATGCCTTTTTAATATTGCATGGGAAGCTTATGTTGTATTATTACATTTCAGTTTTTCCGTTTTTAGTAAAGGAACCCGCACATTTCCTACGGACATTTTCTTTAGGTCAGAAATTGGATATGTTGTATGTTTTGACCTCCTGATCAAAAGTTCTCACGGGACCAACGTTCCAAAATGGACAGTTTTTGAGACTTAGTCATTTATAAGGGTCCTTATGGGGATATCCATTCGTACTGGTTTGACGTGATTTGCAACGCCTTTCCACATATAAACGTGGTTATTCATGCATGATATACCTAAGTACCTTTGAACATGTATAAACATATGAATATCCATATATATATATATATATATATATATATATATATATATATATATATATATATATATATATATGGATATTTACATGTATGTGGGTGCGTTTTCGAAGGTACGAGCTTGCATGTCACTTAGGTAGACCATGCATAAATAATCATGTTTATATGTGAAAAGGCATTGCAAATCACCTCAAACTAGTACCGAACCGATATCCACATTTTTTTTTATGGATCTAGCACACGTGCTGCGGGGAAGTCCCTAAAGTGCTACAAGAGCGACATGTGGGCGGAAAAAGCGTTTCACTTTGTTCTCGAATCACTGTAAATTGCACTTGGTGGGAAACACAGTCCTGGGCAAATTATTCCAAAGAGATGATGTTCTTCATATAAAAGACTGCTTGAAAAACGTTGTACAAGGAGTAACAGGTTGAACCTTATACGGATATGAAGTATTAGCGCGACGTATATTTCTAACATGCACCGCTCTGGGAGGAATTAAGCGGGCTACATCCTTCGAACACTTTCCATGAAAATACTTGTAGAATAGGCTCAAGTCGCCAACCGTTCTTCGGTGTTCCAGCGAATCAAGGCCGCCGGTTAGTTCCGGATCCCCAATCAGACGAACAGCTCTTCTCTGAATAGAATCCAACAAATGCAATGTATGTTTGAGAGCGGAGCCCCAAACATGGGAGCAGTATTCCATAGTTGGTCAAATTTAAGCTTTGTCAAGAATTAACAGTTGTTGTGGAGTGTAAAGCTTTCTGGTTTGAAATAATATTCCCAACTTTTGAGAAGCTTTCCTTGCTATGCCTGCGACATGTTCACATGCCAGGACATATTGCTCCCAAACTAACGCCCAACAAATTGAGTGACGATGTTAGAGGAATGGAGTGCCCCGCCATATCTATGTCGGGTTCAGCAACGTTAACTTTTTTAGAAAGTCTGGGTTTTTGTAGCGTTAAATTCCACTTGGTTACTATCACCCCAAGATAGAATTTCTTCCAGGTCTTTGTTAAGTTAAATGACTTCCCGCTGTCTGCGGATATTCGTCTGAGTAGCCGATGTCCGAACGTTCAAAGTGAATGAAGAGATAAGTGTACTGTCATCTGCAAAGCTGTAGATTGGGTTACCAGTCTTTTCCAGCAGATCGTTAATATAAATGAGAAAGAGAGTAGGAGACAGTATGGAGCCCTGGGGCACACCGGCGTTGATAGTGAAGGTGTTAGAAACAAATCCGTCGACTGCCACTCGTAAGGAACGCTTTCTGAGGAAACAGGAAACATGAGAGCCACAAGCAGAACTTCTCAGACATACCATAAGAGCGTAGCTGAGCCAACAGTCCATCATGCCAAACACGATCAAATGCCTTGGATATGTCAAGAGCAACCGCTCGAGATTCGCTAAAGTGTTCAATTGCGTTGTTCCAAACATGTGTTACATAAGCCAGAAGATCTCCCGTTGATCTATGTTTACGAAAGCCACACTGGTGATCGCTTGAATCCTATTTTAGAATATGCTGATTGAGAGCCTTTTCCATGAATTTCAATATTATTGAAAGCAGTGCAACTGGTCGGTAAGTATTTGGCAAGGTCTTCTTGCCTTTTTTAGGTACCGGCTGAACTGTGGCACACTTCCAGCAGGAAGAAAATATTCCCTTTCTGTAGGATGGGTTGAAAAGTCTACAGAAAACTGGTGCTAGTTCCCTCGCATAATTTTTGAGAACTATGGCAGGTATTCCGTCAGCGCCAGAAGCTTTTTTGGTGTCTAGCTTCATTAAAATACGTTTAATGGTACGCTGTCTGAAGACAATATCGGGCATCCTTGACTGCTGTATGGAAATTGTAGGTGGTGTTTTTCCTTGGAAATCGACATTAGACTGTGAAGCAAAGAGTTCAGCCAACAAGTTCGCTTTTTCAACAGGTGTCGTTGCAATAGAATTATCTGGCAGTGTGAGTGGTGGTATAGTGGATTTGGTGACGACTGACGAAAAGGACCTGGAATTGTTGGGACAAGCGAGAAGTTTGTTTCTAATTCGTTGATTGTGTGCCTCCTTGGTTTGTTCGATAATTTCTTTGCATCTGTTCTGGGCATGAACAAAGGTGTTATGATTTATGGTATTAGGATTTACACGCCATTGTCGGTAGGCAAGATGTTTACAAGCAACAGCTTCTTTGCATTTTTGCAAACCAAAGCTTGCCGTTGGAAGGGCATTTTTTCGAAAAAGGCATGTAAGCTTCCATACTAGTCAAAATAACATCGGAAACCTCCTGGTGCAGTCAGATGGGTCGTCAGATCGAAAACAAACGTCCAACCAAGGGAAAGTTCGAAAATATTTCATGAGATCTTCCCATTTAGCAGATCTGTAGTGCCAAATCTTGCGCGGTTTAGCCTCTCTGTCTCTGAGTAAATCTCCGGATTGGTGGTTAAAAACAGATGAAGAAGACTGGCGAACTCCTCCTCTCGATCAGGGATCCGTGTTGGTTCATCAATAAGCTGAGTTAAGCCACAACTAATTCAGCTTCATGATCTTGTTCGTCGGTAGTATTTGAATATTTAAGCCAATTTCGGCATTTGAATAGTTAATTTGTAATTGATCGATGGTGTCTGCAAAAGAAGCGAAAGGTATTCTAAAGTTAGTATCAGTTGGTGATCGATAGAGGATACAGATGAACCTTGTGGTTTGTTGAGTCGTTATTTTTAACCACATAACATCAAAATTTGGGGCTCCAGAGCCTCGTCTCGTTGGCAAGAGAGGTCGCTTCTGACAAAAAGACAGATTCCAAAGTTACGCCTAAATCGGGAATAGAAGTCGTACTCAGGATAAAGATAGTTGATTGTGCTGGTCGATGAACTGACCTTGGTTTCACAGAGAGCGAGTACATGAGGTTTATTTGATTGCAGGTGTTGGTGCACTGAATTTATGTTCGACTGTAAACCTCGTATGTTGCAAAAATCTATTTTAAAGTTATGATCTCTGCATGTCGACGCCCCCCCCATTGTCCAGCTTACTGCGTTTGAGCATTTGGGCCGTGGTTGTCGTTCCGCCTCTCACCTCTTTGTTGCAGGAGTGCGCAGGTTGGTTAGTCCCCTCGCTCTTCCGCAGCTTTTTAAAACGGCGTATGGTCGCGCGGCTGTCACATAAATAACTCAATCTCAAAAACTGTCCGTTTTTGACCGCTGGTCCCATGAGAACTTTTCATCAGGGGGTCAAAATCTACAACATATTCAATTTCTGACCAATTTGACCTAAAGCCAATTTCCGCAAGAAACGTGCGGGGTCCTTTTGACAAACAAATAAGTTCAAAAAACTTTCGTACTCTTTTTGACATGTGATATGATTTAGATTTCAAGTTTGTGCATCAACAAATTTTTAGATACAATAAAGAATTAAGATAAAAATAAGTCCTTACATCTAAGTACACATGACTAATTTATTACAAAGTTATACATTAGTCATCATTCAGTTATTTTTAATCTTAATTTTCTTGTAAGGTGTTTCTTATCCTTTAGAGAGAATATAATTGTTTGTTACAGATCTTTTGCCTTATGAAATATAAAAATTCTCATCAGAATATAAAGAAATATGGTATTTACTTACAACTCTAGAGATATTTTGCAACGCTTATTTTGTAGGCCACTGTCTTTATCTTTATGTGAGGCATGCGCCCACCGTTTGGAGCTTACGCAGTAGTAAAGGGAAGAAATTAAATATAAGGACTCAGTTGTTATCGTTATTTGCAGCATGCGCTCACCATTCACAGCTTGCGCAGTACTGAAACAAAATAAGAGGATCCTTTATTAAGGATAACGATTTCCCTTATTTATGAACTTATAAGGGAGGTTATTTGTAGTTCGTTATTCTTATCGCTATTATGGTAGGGCTTGTTTTTTTTTCCTACTTAGGTATACAATCTCCGCACACATGCCTCTCCTGGAGCGCTTTGGGGACTTCCCTGTAGCACGTGTGCTAGACCCGTAATAAAGAAAATACAAACCACTAAAAAAGTTGATAATCTTTTATTACAAATAAAACTGACACGAGTCAATTAATATTTAGAATATGTTGGGATTTTGCAATCTTTGTCACAATGCATTACAGTGTGTGTAGTGCCAATTTCAAATGAAATTTTATTTATCGCACATTCGTATTCGTGTACCTTGGAAATATTGAAGGAACTGATAGAAACCTGCTAGACACAATTTTAATTTAGATACTTGTATTAACCCATCAAATACTAATAATCGGTGTCTTTAACCATGAAATGAATGAAAAAAAAAGAATGAAATTATAGAAGATGAATACTAACTTAACCTTGCAATTCTTTCGCGTTAATATTGCGCATGCTTGAGATAATGAGATGTGAAAAATAAGCTTTGCAAAATCTCTCTAATAAGTAAACCATTTTATACCTTGTATAAGGTATTGCACAAAAAAGATGTTAACTAAAAAACCAATTGATAAATGAAAAACAGCTTTGGTGGATATCAAACTTGGAAATTATTTTTTTGAAAACGATGCTATCTAAATGCGAACCGTTTTGTTCCCAGCAAGCAGATAGAGAAATTAGTAATAACTGCTTGAGACGTCCTTCTCGTGATCACTACCGTTTTTTATCGGATATCTTGTTTTAACTGTTCCAGGGAGCAAAGATTTAACCGCAAGTTCTTCTTTTGAGATTAACTGACAAGAAAAAATCGATCGGTCAAATTGGGGTTACGTTATGTGATCATTTTTAAAAGTCAATATATTCAAAAAAATTGTTCCAATGACTTGCACAGACAGGAAGCTTTGGGTTGATGGTATACTTTCGGCTTACTATATAACCGTCTCCTTACGTCGCTACAACGGATGGGAGGGATCATAGACATAGAGGATGGACTGAGTGTTCCGTATCCCGCTCTGAAGTAAATATGGACCCAAAAGTGTGACAGAGACAAAGCGAATGAGCGGCCAGTAGCTGTTTCTTTCTAGAATGCCGCTAAGCTACGGCGCTTTTGAAAATAATATTTGTAAGTGTTCTGTTTGAATTAAAATCGAGTGGGGGCTTTTCTCGCCTTGAATTCCGTCTTGAGGTACTGCGCCTTGCTTATTACAGGCCTACAGAAAAGAGACAGGTATTGGCCGCACAGTCGCTTTGTCTCTTTCTAGAGAGTGGTTAATTTTGTGAGGTTAATGCTCAGTCCATCCTCTACGTATGGGACGGATATTTGACGCTCGACTAGTGAGAACTGATTGCCGACCCTGACGGAAAACTGCCGACGGCGTGTTATTCGTAGGGGATCAGTTAAGCTAAGCTAACCTGAACTAACCTGAAAGGCCGACAATATATATAGTGCAGGAACATAGGGTTCTTATAGTTGTGGATTGAGATGCAAAACTAAAGTTATAGTGGAAAGTTCGAGACTCATCACCGACCAACATACTTGTCAAGGTTCGAGGCTGCTAGTAAGACATAAAGAACAAAACTGTAAAACAGCGGGATGAAAAAGTACCAGATCCCACGTTAAAATATAAATCATATCTAGATGACATTATCCGGATGTTAAAGTTGGATTAACAAAAATAATCTTTGTGGTCTGCTTACTTAACTATAAGCATTTTCACTTATACTACCACTACTATAGCTCAGATCGGCTTAAAGTATGTGATGTCGTTTCATTCTGTTGAAACCTGGTTCTTGTATTGAGAACTCCGTATTGTTACTAATTGACGTTTTAACGAACTTGGCGCTTGCATCCCCTCTTAATATTTTACTTAAAGTTCAGTTTTTTAAGCATATGCATATATTTTTTAAGGCCTTGAATATTCGGAAATGTATTTATTCAGTGTAAATGATATTAAGTGAGATATTTTTAGCTTGTAAAAGCTGTAGAAATGATTTTGTAAAATTTTTATACACGAAAAGCACGCTGCAATCATACGCTCTAGTGCAATTCAACTTTGAAGGGTATAAGTTGCCGTCTGTGCTCCTATATTACGTTCACTCGCATCGCCCGTTGCGTTCACAGAAAAAAACCAATCCAGATTGAACTTAATTAAGGGACACCCTGTAGTAACGGATTGCTTTTATATAGTGTGGTAAGTTTAAATTTTTTTTTAGATAATGGCGGATGTTCTCATGTTTGCATAAATACCTTCGGACGATCATTTTGTTCATGTCCAGAAGAAATGGAATTATCGATGGATTTTAAAACATGTCAAGGTAATTTAATGTTTATAATAAAAGCTGCTTCTTCATTTCATTGAGCATAATATAGAATTACGAATAAGTTTAAATTTTTGGTTCGAAAAATTTCCTAACTAGTCTAAAAAATAAAATTTTCGGAAAGAGTTTAGCAGGCAGTAGTAGGTTATAAGATTATACAACCATCTCTTATATCTGACTTTTGTATTTGTAATGTAAGTTTTTAGAAATAAATAATTATATACTTATTATTTTGTATCTCAATTCGAATAAATAATAAATTTTATACTCGTCATGTCTGGAAAATGAGCGTGTTGTAATAGGATTTTGTAAGCTTTCAGTTCTCGGTCTACAGAGGCATCTTAAACTTTGCTTACTCGTTCCGTAAATACCGCTTTCAGGACTTGACACGTATATAATAAATAATGTGTCTTAATAATTTCTTTATTGTTATAGATATCGATATCACAGTAAATACTTAGCTGAGGCGGAAACTGAAATATAAGTCCCTAAAATATAATTTAACTTTTAAATACATTTTTTATTTTTATGAGCACCATTATATTCGACTGCCTTATATAATAAAACATTTTTCTGTTATAATTGTGGTTTTTCTGTGTATACGTTTGAGAAGGAGAATCCTACTGGTAATAAAACTTTATTTTATGGAATGACCAGTTGGAAAAGTATGTTTGGAGGAAGCTAACTCTAAACAACACACTGATCAAATATATAAGACGTACTTATTTAAAATAGGGGTAAACTATTTATTGGTCTCATATATTATTATCATCAGCTTATACTGTCCACTGCTGGACGATAGCCTCCCACAAGTCTTGCCAGTTTTTTCTGTTCTGGGCCGCTTGTACCCAATTTCCAGCCACTCTTTTTAAATCATCAGTCCACCGACTTGATGATCTACTTCCATTCCGATAGGCTTCGGATCTTGATCGTCATTTTATAATTCTCTTTGCCCATCGTCCATCCTTAAACCTAGCAACATGCCCAGCCCACTTCCACTTAAGATATGGAATGAATCTGACTGCGTCTTGTACCCCGTTCTCTTCCTGATAATGTGATTCGGGATGTGATCTGTAGGAGTAACGCTTAACATTGACCCCTCCATCTTTCGTCGCATGACATATATTTTATTGATGTTTTGCTTCGTCATTGTGAGAGTATTGATTCCGTACGTTAGAACGGGGTGTCTGCATCTGTCAAATACTTTTCTTTTTCAATATATAGGAAGATTAGATTTGAATACATAGGTCAGCAGCCCTATTCTCCGCTGGATTTCATGTAGTTGGTTATCTCGTCCTATGCTGATTTCATGTTCCAGCTTCCTGAAGCATGTGCAGTATAGTTTGTGCTTCTTGCATTTTGTCTGTTATTAAGACAATGTCGTCGGGGAAACAGAGGTGATTTAACTTTTTACCGTCAATGTTAAGTCTCATTCTTTCCCAGTTTATTGATTGTAGGGTACTTTCTAGAAGTGTCACAAAAAGCTTGGGAGACAGCGTATAACCCTGCTGCACTCCTCTTTCGATTCGAAATTTGCTGGTGGATTGGTTAGTTTGTGTTTTAACATGAGCATTTTCGTATATGTATTTAATTACATTGGAATATCGATGATCAATATGACACTCAGTAACCGCTTCCAAAAGTCTTTGCTGATTTACAGAATCAAAAGTTTTTCGAAGTCTACAAATTTGAACACAAGAGGCTTATTATATTCTATACATTTTTTAATGCGGATTTTAACTGAAAGCAGATCGTTTGTGCCATAACCCGAACGGAAACCTGTCTGCTCTGTTTAAAAGGAAAAGCTCAAATTTATTCGCTAGACGTTTGGTAAGTATTTTCGTAAATAATTTGTATACATGACTCAGGAGGCTAATGGGTCGATAGTTTGTAAGGTCTGAAGTATGTTCTTTTTTATGCATGATGACAATAGTTGCATTATTCCCCTGCGATGGAGTTATTCCTTCCAGGAGGCATTTACTGAATAATATTTTAAGAGGTTTGATAATTTGTTGTCCTCCTTATGTAATTGCCTCTACTACAATATTTTCTTCACCCGGAGCTTAGTATTTTTCACGTCCTTCAAGGCTGATATGATTTTTTCCTCTGTGATGTCTGGAATATCCTCGGACCCCTCTGATAATTCGATGATCTGTAGAATATCTCTTTTGTTTGTTATTACATTACCATGCATGTCCTTAATCTTGCATATGTCTTTTTTTTCCCATTATGTCCTTTTTTTTTAACTTTTAGGCTTTTATTCTGTTATACAACGTTTTTAATTTCCATTGCATTTTTTTGTCTTTTGTCTTTTCTAATTTCCCTCGATATCTGTCTATTTGTAGTTCTGTATTCATCTGTAGTCTTATCTACCATTTCTCTCTTTTGCTTCATTAGCTGTTTAACTCTTGTATGTTCTTCTTGTTGTTTTGGGCAAGTTTTGTCAATGGTATTTTCTATAATATTTTTGATGTTTTCAAATATGTCAACTGCTGGATCTTCATTGAGTTTCAAGGAGCTTGAGATCTCCCTTCTATAAGAATCCACATCTTCCGGGGTTGTCCATTTACTACGGTTTCTTTTAGGAATCATGTTGTTTCTTTCCTGTTTAATGTTAATAAACACTTTTGCTCTCACAATGCGGTGGTCACTCCCAACTGTACTTCTATTTAGGATACTTATGTCTTGGAAAATGTGTTTTCTGTTGGTGATTACGAAATCTACTGCATTTTTTGTTTTACCATCTGTGCTAGACCATGTCCATTTTCTGTTTTTGTTCCGTTTGAAGAAGGTGTTCATTACATATAAACTATTTTGATGTAGAAAATCTATTAGTGTCTTCCCTCTTTCGTTTCGATCTTCTAGCTCATGATGCCCTATTGTAGTTTCCTCTTCATCCTCTCTGCTCCTAATTTTGGAATTGAAGTAGCCGATCAACATTGTCAAATGAGTTTTCCGTATTGAAGAGCAGTGGAGATTTCTTCGTAGTATGTTTCTATTTCTTCCTCTGAGTGGGTGCTCGTTGATGTATAAACTTGAACAATTTTTAGAGTTTTTTAGTTTGATGATTATATATATATATATATATATATATATATATATATATATATATATATATATATATATATATATATATATATATATAATCATCAAACTAAGCACATGTGCTAGACCCATAAAAAAAAAATGTGGATATCGGTTCGGTACTGGTTTGAGGTGATTTGCAATGCCTTTCCACATATAAACATGATTATTTATGCATGGTATACCTAAGTGACATGCAAGCTCGTACCTTCGAAAATGCACCCACACACATGTAAATATCCATATATATCCCGTGGGGGGGCGGGATAGAATATCTCCCCCGGTATGTTCTGCCTGTCGTAGGAGGCGACTTAAAGAACAATCTAGATGGTAGATGCCCAGATCCCACCAGCATCGCCCGGTGTGATACCATCGCATCGGCTTAAGCTGCGTGAAGTTGCTTGACGTTTCGTGGCTGTGCCGATGTCCCGGACTGTGGGACCAAATAGCATGATGAGGCACCTGGATACAAAAAATTCCGGAGGTAAAATAGCCCCCCGTTCGGATCTCCGGGTGGGGGCTGGTTCAGGGGCGTCGACATGCAGAGAATAGAATTTCAAAATGGATTTTTGCAACATACGAGGTTTAAATTCGAACATAAATTCAGTGCACCAACACCTGCAATCAAATAAACCTCATGTACTCGCTCTCTGTGAAACTAAGGTCAGTTCATCGACCAGCACAGTAAACTATCTTTATCCTGGGTACGATTTCTATTCCCGATTTAGGCGTAACTTTGGAATCTGTCTTTATGTCAGAAGCGACCTCTCTTGCCAACGAGAAGAGGCTCTGGAGCCCCCAAACTTTGATGTTATGTGGTTAAAAATAACGACCCAACCAACCACAAGGTTCGTCTGTATCCTCTATCGACCACCAAGTGATACAAACTTTAGAACACTTTTCGCTTCTCTTGCAGACACCATAGATCATTTACAAACTAACTATCCAAATGCCGAAATTGCAATCCTGGGCGACTTTAATGTCCACAACATCAACAACTTAAATATTCAAATACTACCGACGAACAAGGTCGTGAAGCCGAATCATTTTCAATCAGTTGTGGCTTGACTCAGCTTATTGATGAACCAACACGGATCCCTGATCGAGACGGAGAGTTCGCCAGTCTTCTTGATCTGTTTTTAACCACCAATCCGGAGATTTACACGGTCAGCGTAAATCCACCGTTAGGTTCTTCCGACCATAAACTGCTTTCGACATCGAGTATTCTACCAATCAGTGACAGAGAGGCGCCCAAACCGCGCAAGATTTGGCACTACAAATCTGCTAAATGGGAAGATCTCATGGAATATTTTCGAACTTTCCCTTGGTTGGACGTTTGTTTTCGATCCGACGACCCATCTGACTGCGCCAGGGAGGTTTCCGATGTTATTTTGGCCGGTATGGATGCTTACATCCCTTTTTCGAAGAAATGCCCTTCCAACGGCAAGCCTTGGTTTGACCTAAAATGCAAAGAAGCTGTTGCTTCTAAACATCTTGCATACCGACAGTGGCGTGAAGATCCTAACACCATAAATCGTAACATCTTTGTTCGTACCAGGAACAGATGCAAAGAAATTATCGACGAAACCAAGGAGGTACACAATCAACGGATTAGAAACAAACTTCTCGCTTGTCCCGGCAATTCCAGGTCTTTTTGGTCGGTCGCTAAGGCAGTTAGTCAAAATTTCACCAAATCCACCATACCGCCACTCACACGGCCAGATAATTCTATTGCAACGACACCTGTTGAGAAAGCGAACTTGTTGGCTGAACTCTTTGCTTCACATTCTACTGTCGATTTCCAAGGAAAAACACCACCTACTATTCCCATAGTGCAGTCAAGGATGCCCGATATTGTCTTCAGACAGCGTATCATAAAACGTATTTTGATGAAGCTAGACACCAAAAAGGCTTCAGGCGCTGACGGAATACCTGCCATAGTTCTCAAGAACTGTCCAAGGGAACTAACACCAGTTTTCTGTAGACTTTTCAACCTATCCTACAGAAAGGGAATATTTCCTTCCTGCTGGAAATGTGCCACAGTTCAGCCGATACCTAAAAAAGGCAAGAAGACCTTGCCAAATAACTACCGACCAATCGCACTACTCTCAATAATATCGAAAGTCATGGAAAAGGCTATCAATCAGCATCTTCTAAAATATCTTGAAGGATTCAACATTATTAGTGATCACCAATATGGCTTTCGTAAAAATAGATCAACAGGAGATCTTCTGACTTATGTAACACATGTTTGGAACAACGCAATTGAACACTTTGGAGAATCTCGAGCGGTTGCTCTTGACATATCCAAGGCATTTGACCGTGTTTGGCACGATGGGCTGTTGGCTAAGCTACGTTCTTATAGTATGTCTGAAAAGTTCTGTCTGTGGCTCTCATGTTTCCTCAGAGAGCGTTCTTTACGAGTGGCGGTTGACGGATTTCTTTCTAACACCTTCACTATCAACGCCGGTGTGCCCCAAGGTTCCATACTGTCTCCTACTCTCTTCCTCATTTATATAAACGATCTGCTGGAAAAGACCGAGAATCCAATCTACAGCTTTGCAGATGACAGTACACTTATCTCTTCATTCACTTTGAACGCTCGGACATCGACTACTCAGACGAATATCCGCAGACAGCAGGAAGTCATTCAACTTAACAAAGACCTGGAAGAAATTCTATCTTGGGGTGACAGTAACCAAGTGGAATTTAACGCTACAAAAACCCAGGCGGCAGTTTTTTTTCTAAAAAAGTTAACGTTGCAGAACCCGACATAGTTATGTCGGGGCACTCCATCCCTCTAACATCGTCACTCAATCTGTTAGGCGTTAATTTGGGAGCAAATATGTCCTGGCATGAACATGTTGCAGGCATAGCAAGAAGAGCTTCTCAAAAGTTGGGAATATTGTTTCGAACCAGAAAGCTCTACATTCCACAACAACTGTTAATTCTTTACAAAGCTCAAATTCGACCAACTATGGAATACTGCTCCCATGTTTGGAGCTCCGCTCCCAAACATACACTGCATTTGTTGGATTCTATCCAGAGAAGAGCTGTTCGTCTGATTGGACACCCGGAACTGACCGACGGCCTTGATTCGCTGGAACATCGAAGAACGGTTGGCGACTTGAGCCTATTCTACAAGTACTTTCATGGAAAGTGTTCGAAAGATGTGGCCCGTTTAATTCCTCCCAGAGCGGTGCATATTAGAAGTACACGTCGCGCTAATGCTTCACATCCGTATGAGGTTCAGCTTGTTACTCCTCGTACAACGCTTTTCAAGCAGTCTTTTATATGGAGAACATCATGCCTTTGGAATGGTTTACCCAGGACTGTGTTTCCCATCGAGTACAATCTACAGCGATTCAAGAACAACGTGAATCGCTTTCTCCGCACACGTGTCGCTCCTGTAGCGCTTTAGGGACTTCCCTGTAGCACGTGTGCTAGACCCATAAAAAAAAAAAAAAAAAATATATATATATATATATATATATATATATATATATATATATATATATATATATATATATATATATATATATATATACTAGTGACCTGTCCGGGCTTCGCACAGGGGTTGTTGTTATGTTACTGTTTAATTTTTCGTTATAGTTTTGTGTTGATAAAAATAGCATGTTTAAAATATATATTTAAAATAGTTTAAAATATTTTTTATATACCAGATTGAGTGTCTCTTTCCCGGATATCAAAACAAACAGATTATGTTTGGATGTTATACGCGACAGGGTCATTTTCAACTGGTCAGGCGAAAAACATTGGACGCTAAGGTCTAAACCAGCTATGTTTAAAGTTTGTCCCTGAGCTTTATTAATTGTTATCGAGAAATATAGAAACTGGAGTCGTTTAAATTCAGATGGTAAGTCGGTTGGTATCATTGGGATTCTCAAAATCAAAACAGTTTCTCCAGCTCAACGGCCTGTCAGAATTATGCATTCAATCAAAAAAAACTTTTAAGGGCCTTTATTTATAATCTAGTGTCGTTGCATAATTTTGATGGATTTAAATTACGCAGCAATACTATAGAAGTCCCTACTTTTAGAATCAGTTTGTGCGGCGCAGCGGAATTCCGCGAGTACATCACAACGGCATCTAAACTATTCATCAATATTACGATTTAAAGACAGTTTTATCTTCGTTAATTGCACAAAACAAAGAACACTTTTAATTTGATAAGGATTTATACTTTCCTATCTTAACTACTCTCTTTAGTTCAGGTTAGTATTTTAACATCTATATTTTTAATATTATTACTCAAAAATAATTTGAGTTGATGTTTATAGATATACATATGCTGTGGCGAATTTTTTTTGTATTGTTGTATTTAAGACGAACAATTTTTTTTACTATAAAGATGTGGAAATGCATTTACGCACGGAGTGTGGAACTCCTGCCTCCATCCCGAGGGCACCCTTTCCACTAAAACCACATCTCCCTGTCGTCTTGTACTTTACACCAGTAACCACTCTCATATGTCTTCGGTGTAAAGGCTGCCTATGTTAACGTCGTCCCTCTCTCTCTCTTTTTGTTTCCCAATATATACTTACGTTTTATTATTTTCTGGCAGTAAACTATATTGGTTTTCTGGAGTTCTGACTCTTGATAACTCGACATATAATTGGCCTTGAGAAAAACATTTCTGTCTCAAATCGATTCCCACGAATTTGAATGTTTGTCCCTGGGACTTGTTTATTGTGAGAGTAAACGATACTTTAAACGGAAACTGCAACCGCTTGAAATAAATTGGCAGATCAGTTGGGATCAGAGAAATACATGGATATATGCTAGTGCCAGATAAATTATATAACTGTGATAATTTTCATTCAATATACACCTCATGGAGAATGTTCTAGAATTTTTTCTATTAGTACTTAGAGAGAGAGAGATTTTTGGCGTTTTTTTTTTTTAAATAATATAAAGAAAAGTATGCGCGAGTATTACATCATATACATTTTTGAACTTTCATTTGACACTCCACGTCCAACTTCACCCCCCAAAACTAAAGCTTTATATATCTTGAAGGATTCAACATTATTAGCGATCTCCAATATGGCTTTCGTAAACATAGATCAACAGATCTTCTGACTTATGTAACACATGTTTGGAACAACGCAATTGAACACTTTGGAGAATCTCGAGCGGTTGCTCTTGACATATCCAAGGCATTCGACCGTGTTTGGCACGATGGACTGTTGGCTAAGCTACGCTCTTAGGTTATGTCTGAAAAGTTCTGTTTGTGGCTCTCATGTTTCCTCGGGAGAGTTCTTTATGAGTGGCGATCGACGGATTTCTTTCTAACACCTTCACTATCAACGCCGGTGTGCTCAAAGGCTCCATACTGTCTCCTACTCTCTTTCTCATTTACATTAACGATCTGCTGGAAAAGATCAGAAATCCAATCTATAGCTTTGCAGATAACAGTACGCTTATCTCTTCATTCACTTTGAACGCTCGGCTGCTCAGGCGAATATCCGTAGACAGCAGGAGGTCGTTCAACTTAACAAATACCTGGAAGAAATTCTATCTTGGAGTGACAGTAACCAAGTGGAATTTAATTCTACAAAAACACAAGCGGCCGTTTTTTCTAAAAAATTAACGCTTTACACTCCACAACAACTGTTAATTCTTTACAAATTTCAAATTCGACCAACTATGGAATACTGCTCTCATGTTTGGGGCTCAGCTCCCAAACACACACTGCATTTGTTGGATTCTGTTCAGAGAAGAGCTGTTCGTCTGATTGGAGACCCGGAACTAACCGGCGGCCTTGATTCGCTGGAACTTCGAAGAACGGTTGGCGACTTGAGTCGGTTCTACAAGTATTTTCATGGAAAGTGTTCGAAGGATGTAACCCATTTAATTCCTCCCAGAGCGGTGCATATTAGAAGTACACGTCGCGCTAATACTTCACATCCGTATGAGGTTCAGCTTGTTACTTCGTGTACAACACTTTTCAAGCAGTCTTTTATACGGAGAACATCATCCCTTTGGAATAATTTGCCCAGCGCTGTGTTTCCTATCGAGTACAATTTACAGCGATTCAAGAACAATGTGAATCGCTTTTTCCGCACATATGGCTCTCCTGGAGCGCTTTAGGGACTTCCCTGTAGCACGTGTGCTAGGCTCACAAAAAAAAATTATATATATATATATATATATATATATATATATATATATATATATATAGATATATATGTATATATATATATATATATATATATATATATATATATATATATATATATATATATATATATATATATATATTGATTGAGAAGATTCAGCTTCACAACCTTGTTCGTCGGTAGTATTTGAATATTAAACCAGTTGATATTGTGGACATTAAAATCGCCCAGGATGGCAATTTCGGCACTTGAATAGTTAATTTATAAATTATCGATGCAAGAAAAGCGAAAAGTGTTCGAAAGTTGGTATCACTTGGTGGTTGATAGAGGATACAGATGAACCTTGTGGTTTGTTGAGTAGTTATTTTTAACCATATAACATCAAAGTTTGGGGGCTCCAGAGCCTCTTCTCGTTGGCAAGAGAGGTCGCTTCTGACAAAAAGACAGATTCCAAAGTTAAATCGGGAATAGAAGTCGTACCCGGGATAAAGATAGTTGACTGTGCTGGTCGATGAACTGACCTTGGTTTCACAGAGAGCGAGTACATGAGGTTTATTTGATTGCAGGTGTTGGTGCACCGAATTTATGTTCGAGCTTAAACCTCGTATGTTGCAAAAATCTATTTTAACCTGAACTAACCTGATCTCTGCATGTCGACGCCCCTGAACCAGCCCCCACCCGGAGATACGAACGGAGGGCTATTTTACCTCCGGAATTTTTTTGTATCCAGGTGCCTCATCATGCTATTTGGTCCCACAGTAGTTAATGTGGAATTTTCCTGTTCTGTAACATGTTTATGTTTGTCTTCTTCGGCTTTGATCCAGGGGGTGTAATTATTGTGTAGTTTGGGTTCTGACCAGATGCTTTCTAATAATCTGTGAGTTCGTGTTTGTTTGGTGGTTCAGTCACTGCTGTCTGTTGTACATAGTTTTCAGGTAGAACTGTTTTTCGTTTCTTCGGAAGAGGTTGTTGTTGTCTTTCCTCTCGTTTGATTCTTTGTATCTACGGAGTCTTGCGGCATATACGGATAGTTTTTGTTTCAAGGTATCTGGCAATGTTCTGTTGGGAGACTTGGATTTGTTCTTGTCTACATCCTGTGTGACACGTTTGGACGCGTTCCCGTTCATAAACTGGGTAAGGTGTCCTAGATCTCTTCTGATGTTGTTGGTTTTGTTTTCTATTCTTATTTGCCATTTGAATTTCGTTTTTGTGCTGTTAAGGTTTCTTTGTCCTTGCGGGAGTTTTTGATTAATTATTTCATCGGTTGCGCTTGGGATTGGTGGTGGTGTGTCCAGGCGGCGAGTGATTCTCTTTTCACTGATTTCTTTGTCAGGTCTTGTGATTTTATTAAAGCAACGTATGGTGTGTTCGTTGATTCCTGTGGTGCAACTCATGCGTTGCTATGATTTTCCCGCCTTGCTGGGTGTCGGCTTACTCGCCGGCACAACACTTTTGGCAGGTCCATTTTCGGTTGCCCGGTCTTTATCGTTTTGTTCGAGTTACCATTTTCCGCGACGTCCTCGACCGTTACGTCGCTCGCTCGACACTGTAATTTGAGGTGCTGTAGAATCGCCTGCAAGAAGTCCCGACCTTACGCCACTTGATTTTTTTTATGGGGTCATTTGAAAATCAAAGTTTACCGAAGTCGACCTGAAACTGTAGAAAATTTACAACAAAGAATTCAATATGACGTAGCACAGATCATCCCGGATTCTCTGCAAAACTCTGTTCAGGCTATTTATGACAGATTGGGTCATTGCCTCGCTGTTAACGGTAGCTACTTTCAGCAATTGTTACCTTAAAAACAAACCTAGAGTATTTATTAATAGTTTTTTTTGTCTTTTTTTTTTATTTTAAATTTCAGATGACAATAATTCCAAAACAGTTCAATTTAGACATATAAAATCTAGAATTTTTAGTAGGACTCAAAAATAAAATAATATGTAGGGCTTTTCAATTAAAAAAGAAATCAAGATGACGTAATTTCTTCGAACTGACAGTTCCACGTCAGCATGTGCGCCGTATAACACCCTATAACTTTTATTTAAACAATTTTTTGATACACTGATTAATAAATGCTGATGAGTCATTATTCCATACATATCGGGCACCCTGTATATATATACAGGGTGCCCTATATATATATATATATATATATATATATATATACATACAACCACACGATATATTAGAGACATGGCATATTGACCACAACGAAAGATACCGACTACTTAAGAAAGGACAGCGAATCATCGTAGTTGCCCACGATCAGTTGAGGTCATAGTCTTCAAAATAATTATACAAAAGGGTGAGTTCGAGTGGCGATTCCACTATCTACCGAAAATAAGCATTTGTTGGATTCTGTTCAGAGAAGAGCTGTTCGTTTGATTGGAGACCCGGAACTAACCGGCGGCCTTGTTTATTTATTTATTTATTTATCTACGGGCAGACCCATTTTATACATAGTATTTACAGAAAAATTTCAATAATATAGTAAACTTATAACAATACAATACAATAACAACACCAGTAATTATCATTTCAAAAACTCAGTGGACTGTCAACAGTTTTTCTTTTAAACGTTTTTTAAAGAGAGATTAAAAAAATCAAGATCCGCTTCACTGGCACCATTAGTGATTCTAGTGATCGGCGAGAATAGACCATAGTTACATCTGTGGTACTTCGGGGCAAAGAGTACGTGGGCCCTTGTTGATCTTGGTGGAACATGAAAATTTATCAGACTCAAGAGATCAGAGCAGTCTATATGACCATTTACAAGTCGAAATAAGAAACATATATCAGCAAATTTCCTTCGTCTTGAAAGTGATTGCAGCTGAAGTCTTCGTAGCTGGTCCCCATAGGCAGTGATGTTCCACTTAAATTTGCAAGAGACATATCTAGTATACTTCCTCTGTACCCTTTCAACACCCTCAATATGTACAGCATACGATGGCGACCACACACATGACAGATACTCCAAAGAAGATCTCACCAAGGCCTTGTACAAAATATTCACGCTATCTACGGCCCGGAAATCCCTAGTATTCCTACAGACGAAGCCAAGGAGTTTAATACATTTGTTAGTAATAAAGTCATAATGAATATGAAAATCAAGCTTAGTGTCCAAATAAATACCCAAGTCACACAATGAGGAGACTCTTTCGAGAAGACAATTATTAATATTGTAGTCATACAAAAGCGGAACTTTCACTCGAAAGAACGACATAATCTTACATTTTTGAATATTTAGTTTCATTTTGTTTCTCCTGCACCACTCACTCACCTTATCCAAGTCTCCCTGCAGTCTCATAGCATCGTCAACAGAATGAATTGCCGTAGACAATTTCAAGTCATCTGCAAAAAACAAGGGCCTTGAAAATAGAATCACTTTTCGTAGGTCGTTAATAAATATATTAAACAGCAACGGGCCCAGGTGGCTACCCTGCGGCACACCCGATGCAACAGACACCTCACTCGACACAAAGCCCTTACTTTAACAAACTGTTTTCTGTATGTAAGGTAGCAGGTCAACCAATTCAGTAGTGCTCCACAAAACCCATAACCTCTTAACTTCCCTATCAGGATATCGTGGTTGACTGTGTCGAAGGCCTTGCTGAAATCCGTATAAACCACGTCAACCTGACCACCCGCCTCCATCACATCAATAGTAATTTGAACCAACAAGATTAGGTTTGTAGCCGTCGATCTGCCACCAACGAAACCGTGCTGTTCCGGAACCAAAAAAGGTTTTTATGAATGGTTTTAATTTGTCGCAAACAATTTTTTCGAATACTTTTGGAATAGAACTTAGAATGGAAATAGGTCGATAATTTTTAGCGCGATTTGTCGCCGGACTTAAATACTGGAGTAATGAAGCTATATTTCCATTGGTCAGGAAAAACACCGCTCTCTAGGGACATTTTAAAAAGCATATGGAGCGGTTTGGCCAAAGCATAGACACAGTCAACTAAAAATCTGGAAGATATACCATCAGGACCCGGTCCCTTATTTATGTCAAGTTTAGACACATAGTCAAACACCTCCCCCAGGGAGATCTCAACAGAGGAGAATGATCCACCACTATCCCCACCATCCTCAAGCCCAGGCTCATCACCGTCAGTATCCGACCTATAAACACCCTGAAAATGAGACTTAAAAATTTCCACAATAGTCTGTCCATCCGTCCCTGTTAGCTCGCCTAGATTTATTAAGGTAGGGGTGGACTTGCCCCCCTTTTTACTGTTAATGGAATTCCAAAAATTGTTTGGTGTTATGCTTTAAATTTGTCTCAATATTTTTAACATACTGCAAGTAGCAGTTGCTCTTTAAGATATTGGATTGGGTTCTTAACTACGAAAACTTTTGATAAGTTTCCCACCGACGGGTTTCTTTGTATTCTTTGTGACACAACTTCTTTTTTAAGATGAGATCTTTAAGTTCATCAGAAAACCACTTCGGGAACTTCGGATTTTTGGAACGAACCACAGGGACATACAGACTAATACCAGCATACAAAACTTCATCGAAGGCAGACTTTGCAGTATTTGCATCCGCAATACCACCCAAGACATATTCCCAGTCCACTGAGTGATAATAATTATTTAACATATTATAGTCCGCACGCTTAAAGTCATAGAAACTGAAATCATAGTGCAAACGCTCAGGATAGTCATTAAGCAGCACATCAACCACAAGGGAAGGATGGTGCCAGTCGCAGGGCAGCAGACTCTCCAGTGCCACCCGAACAGATGTTCTACTGTCTCGTGTTACCACCAGATCTAATTTCACACCATTCGCATTACTAATTCCGTTCACTTGGAATAACTGATTATAAGAGAAACAGTCACTAAGTAGCCTCACAACGTCCCCACCAAGGCCAATGGCTGAACTTCCAAAACTGTCACTAGTCCATTCTACATGAGGCAAGTTATAGTCACCTAGGACACATACATTATCGCTGGTATACTCTTGAATGATCTCCTCTATCGCACAGCAGTAAGCCTGAACAGCATCCACTTTAATGGGTGGCGGCAAGTACACAGCACCCACCACAAATTTCTTCTCCGTACCACATCGAATTAACACAAACAAGTGTTCCACACTATGGTAGTTGTTTGGCACTATACAAGACTGATAACAGTTTCGTACTGCAATAAGCACCCCACCTCCACTTTTTTTGTCACTAGTCAGGTTTGACCGATCTTTTCGATACAATACATAATCAGACATACCAATCTCAGCATCACAGATATCATCACTAAGCCAAGTCTCTGAGAATACCACCACGTCAAAATCACAATCTGACATACTGAGTGTTAAGTCTTTCATTTTGGTTTTAATACCTCTGATATTTTGGTAATAAAGTGTTAAGTTCGGCCTGCCCCTATTAAGTTTTTTTTTCTCTGCCGTATAGAGTCCTGTCGCGGTTCATCCACATGCACAATCTTAGGCACATCTCCTAAATATTTTTGCCCAGTTTAGTTTCACCATTATGAATGCGTTGCTGTAACTGAGACCTCAACTCCTTGAACTGATGCCTTTGCCATAAAGTTTGATCAGGACCAATGGTCGTTCCCTGTTCTCTAAACCTTGACTTCTTACTTAGGATGGTCTGTGCTGATCGCTCATCATGCATTATCACCTTTATTGGTCTCACCTTTCCAGAACGTTTCCCAACCCTCAACACTTTAGTGAATTTAATTCCCTCAACAACATTTTCAAAAGCTGCATCAATCAAGCTAGTATCATATTCTATACGGGCTTTGGGATCATCAGACACAGATTCCGGAACATTGTAGATCATTACATTAATTGCCCTTCTCTTTCGCTCTTCCATTTCATCAATGACCAGTTGGGGAGCTGTGCCTGAGACTGATGGACTCGAATCCCTCAGCTGCACAAAATCGGCTCTCAATTGAGCTAACTCCCCTTCCAGCAGGCCAATCTTCTGGTCCATAATCTTCTCCCTTTCCTTCAGGTCAGCAAGTGCACCCTGAAGGCTACTTTTCTGCTCCACCAACAAGTTCACTATATAGGAGACTACAGAAAGAATATCCTTATTACTGATATCAGGCTTCTTGAGCAAGTTGTTGACACGACCCACAATGTCAGCCTCACATCCCTCGGCAGAATCCTCATCAGTGGCTCCTGCGATATCACCAGATCCATCGGTTACCGAAGCATGCCCGAACACGGCCAATAATCTCCTAACTTCACTTCTTTGGCAAGTTTTACACTCCCATTTATGGGATTTCTTTTTCCGAAATTCTGCTACCACTCTATCGTACTCAGACTTTCCAAGACCCGAACACGATTTATGCACCCAGGCACCACACGTAGAGCATTCGATGGAGCTTTGTTTGGCCTTTATGTCCCGTTCACAAAATAAACAAACGCTACCTGTGGCCGCCATATAGTCTTTACGCTCAAATCCCGAACTTGCCAAGCACTTCTCAACTGCAATGACGTTACCAAGTGAAACGAACCGTACGTTTGCCAGTCATACTGATCTCAACAGATAGAACGCACTATACGCACTATACAATTCCTTTTTTTTTATTTCCTTGTTGTAGGCAGCACAATAAATAAAACTGAAAAGTATTTGTTTATAATCCCACTGTATGCATCATACACGTTTCGCGTTTTCCGTTCACACTACTAACTTACAACTTATATTGTTCACTGATCATGTGTACGAAAACTATACCTATCACTTCGCGAAACCTCAGAATTTGTTGTGTGTTGTTTCGCTGGAACATCGAAGAACGGTTGGCGACTTGAGGCGGTTCTACAAGTATTTTCATGGAAAGTGTTCGAAGGATGTAACCCTTTAATTCCTCCCAGAGCGGTGCATATTAGAAATACACGTCGCGCTAATACTTCACATCCGTATGAGGTTCAGCTTGTTACTTCGTGTACAACACTTTTCAAGCAGTCTTTTATACGGAGAACATCATCCCATTGGAATAATTTGCCCAGCGCTGTTTTTCTATCGAGTACAATTTACAGCGATTCAAGAACAACGTAAATCGCTTTTTCCGCACACATGCCTCTCCTGGAGCGCTTTAGGGACTTCCCTGTAGCACGTGTGCTAGGCTCACAAAAAAAAATTATGGCGATTCCACTACCTACCGAAAATAAGCATTTACTGTGTATCTGTCTGGCTAAGGGTGTCAGTACCATTAATTTAATAAGAGGATTAATGAAGATCTCACAAATGCCTATTGACATAGTGGCTGTCACACTATAAGGATAGAAATACTGACACTGATACTGCCCATTAGGATAGTGGCAATCCTACTATAAGGTTAAAATACTGATGAGAGTCCTGTTAGGTCTGACAAAGAAAGTGGCAAACCCACTATAAGGTTAAAAATACTAATGGCAATCCCATTAGGTTCGAGGAAGATGGTGGCAATCCCACTATAAGGATAAATATACTAGTAGCCTTCCTCTCAGGATAGTGGCAATACCACTATTAGGGTAAAAATACTTTAGGTCTAAAAAAAAAATAGTAGCAATCCGACTATCTAGCAGTATATATGCTAGTCATAAGAAAGATACTGTTCGTGAATTTATTTTAGGTGAAAATAAAATGAAGACATCGCAAGGACGACCCTTCCCAGGATGGGCGTGTTAGCTATCAGCATTTACTGAATGGAAAAACCCCCATTCCTGGCCTGGTGAAAAACAAGGAATTTGCAGGATAGCCGAACGATGTAACATAAGAAGTAGAATGTAGATTATTAATTGCTTTCAGGCAGGAGTCATTGTTTATTGACTGTATTGTATAACGGAACCACTGAGTTTATTTTATGTTATTGATATATGGCCATATATTGCTTAGAATGATGTTTATGTAACCGATATTTTTGGTACATACGATTTTTTGATCGTAAAGCCAGAAGACGACCAGCTTTGTTAGATGTCAGATTGCAAATTATTAAGAAAAGTAATTGTTTCTGAAATTATCAAAATAGTTTGATTTTAAATAAAAGCTATATGTATATACATATATATACACATATATATATATATATATATATATATATATATATATATATATAATATATAATAAAAATAAAAACCTTTTATTTGAGCCGTTTCGTTTTCTTCTTTAACTCATCTATTTTTAAAATATCTACGACTTTTTTCGGGATGTTCTGATAAAGTTAGCAGCCATCTCCACTACTACCACTGACCTGGTGGATAGACCAAACGTTGGTAGGTAGATAGGGGAATATTTTGCTTACCTGTTGGCCTATCTGTTTACGTATACAACTGGTGAGTTAATTTTTTTTGGGCGAATGTATCTGAGTTTACAATTTAAAGGACTTATCCTTAATATATCAGACTAAATTTAAGTTGCTGGAGCACTATTTCTGAAGTATACTACTGTGGTCAGAAAATAGTAAGACTTTTAAATTTAAATCGCCCGGGCATTTCCATATCGGACCTTAACTGCCATCTGTGTGAAATTTTAAGACCATAGCGTCAGTAGTTAATAAGATTCGCTTGCATTCGTTCAACAACAAAAGTGCGTTTTTTCGATTTAACATGAGTGACAAAATTCAGCAAAAAAGTGTTGCATTAAATTTTGTTTTAAAAATGGTTTTTTTTTCGGCTTCCCAAACGTTTGAAATGATAAAAAAGTTATTTGGTGATGATGCTCGATCCAGAGCAAGTGTTTTTGATTGGTATAAATTGTTTAAAGAAGGCAGAGAACGTGTGGAGGACGATAGTCGTCCTTCAACATCTACCGATGAGAACCACGTCAAGCAAATCAAGGATTTGGTGAGCCCAAACGAAGAAATCACGCCAAAGCAAGTCGAAAATCAAGGTGATGTTAACAGTTTTCTTCGATTATCGTCGTGTTGTTCATTATGAATTCCTTCCGCCGGGCCAAACTGTCCACAAGGCATGTTATTTGAGTGTTATGCGTCGTTTGTGTGAAGCTATTCATCTCAAGAGGCCGGAATTATGGGCCGAGAACTCTTGGTTTTTTCATCACGATAATGCGCCTTCTCACACAGCATTAGGTCTTCGCGACTTTTTCATCAAAAAATTCAACTCATATCATTCCGCAATCGTCCTATTCGGCTGATTTATCTCCGTCGGACTTCTGGCTATTCCCTAAACTTAAAAAAAAACGCTTCGAGGATATCGTTTTGAGTCTATTAAGGAGATTAAAACCGAATCGAAGAAGGCTTTAAAGGCCATTCCAGAAATCGAATTCAACAACTGTTTCGAAGACTGGAAAAAACGTTGGTATAAATGCATTGTTTCCAAGGGGGATTACTTGAAGGGAATGAAATAAATTTGGATAAATAAATAGTCCGTTTCCATTTTATTTCAAAAGTCTTATTATTTTTTGATCATAGTAGTATAAAGTATACAACAAGCACTTCAAAAAACAATTTATTTTACAAAATTATACAATAAACCTAATTTTAAGTATCTCAACTCACACAATCTTTCGAAGTTATCATGTTAATATTTGACAAACAAAGTTCTTAAATATTTAGCTTTTATCATTTAATTATTTAAGGCGAAAATTTCACACCTATATTTTATAATAATTAATTACTATAAGATAGTCTAAATTATTATTATGATTGTAAAAATTCCTAATATTATGACTGTATTCTAGCATTTTTCCGATATATCAATATAAGGTCAATTAGGTGATTTGAAGGCAATCTTGTAGAAGATTGTATTAATTGTAACTTTTTTACTTGCAATCACAGAATAAAAAAGCATTTAAAAGTCGATTAAAACTATTTTATGATAGAACGTAAATAAATCCTTGGATAAAACAATCAATAAACAACTTATTATATTCTGCAATGATAAAATCAATACTTCAGAAAAGAGATGCTATGTCACCTGGTTTCTTAACGTGGGTAATTTTTATTGAGGGGTGAAATTTTCCATCTTCTCCCTTGTGTTTCAGGTAAGAACAAGAAATCTTTCCTCGCCCACGAATATTAAGTGAAAATTTTCGAAATGTCCGTGATCTTAAAATAATTTCTGTTCAATTCAATTCAATCATTAATGTTTTTATAAGGAAAAAAATTAAATTATTTTCTATTCCATCTGAAATATTCCTTTCTTCTATGGTTTCTTAGGTGCAGCGGGTAGACGACTTTCTGAAAATATTTTAGGAGGAACATTGTTGAGATTTTGTAACAAGGAATTTCTTCTTTGGAAATATGAAGAATGAAGATCATTTTTCAAATTAAAGTTATTGTTTTGTAATAGATTTGATGTTAATAAATGATCTGCAATGGGGATTCGTGGAGTTGTTATTAAATTTGATGTTCGTAAAGGATTAGCTGGAGTTATTCTCGGGCCACTGTAAGTTTTGTGGTCTAGTTACTTTCACGTGTTTCCATTTGCAACCGGGTTCTGGCTCTCGTATATTTAAGTCCTGCAAAATAATGTAAATATTAGATATACACTATAACTAATTTAACCAGAAATGTTAATAGCAAACTATTCTATTCAGCATTAATGAGCAATGTTGATGCTGCCATCGACCCCAGGGGTTCTTTAGCATTCTAACGGTAACGAATAAAAAAATACTAAAAGTACTTACTTCATATGTGCTACCACTAGGGCATACCAGAACTGCTTTGTAGTATTCACCTCTATTTACTTTTCGATTATATACTGAGTCTTGTCTTCGACTACCCACTCGTAAATTGTTGAGTTTGGAGCGAGTTGATTAAATTCTAAATCACTATTGCCTAAAAAAACATATTATTTTACATAAAACTGTATATATATATAATATATATATATATATATATATATATATATATATATATATATATATAAATATATTTATATATATACACTCATGGACAAAATTAACGCAACAATATTATTAAATCATACAAATCTCTATAATGAATTAATTTTAATAATTTTTTTAATGAACATTGGTTACACTAAAAGTTAGAAAAAACTTATTCGGATACTTTAAAAGTGAATTAGCTACCAAATATTTCTCTAATAAGATTCGACTTAAAAATTATTCTTAAGACCTAATAACAAAAATCGTTGAAATTATGTAATTAAATGAAAAAAATAAAACTGGGACACTAGTAGCAAAATTAACGGTGTAACTGGGACACTAGTAGCGTGTGTTGCCCCCTCTACTTCGGATGACAGCGTTTATGCGCCTAGGCATGCTTCTAATTAAATTTTGGATAAAATCTTGATGAATTTGCTCCCATTCTGTGATAACTAACTGCATTTTCAAGTTCCCTCAGGTTTCTAGGTGGAGGGATATGACGTTTCACATTTTTCTTAAGGTGATACATGTTCTATCGGATGCAGATCCGGGCTTTTTGGTGGCCATTGCATAATCGGTATATCAACTTGATTAAGATAATCGAGTACCTCCCTAGCCACGTGAGGTCGAGCGCTGTATGGCATAAACAGGCAATTGGGCCCCACAAAATGACCGAAAGGCATCACATGTTCTATTACAATATTCTCAAGATAGTAGTCAGCATTCATGGATCTCGTACGGACAGGAACTAACTCTGTGCGAGCATCAAAGCAGATGCCACCCCAGAACATAACAGAGCCACCGCTGCACAGTGATTCGGCAAGAACATGCTAGCGGGGACAATATTCATGACGTAATTTCCAGGAACCACTGATAACGACTTGTAAACAACCCCCCCCCATTTAACGAATTCCAAGAATTAATTTGTTTATCACCTCATAAAAGGTATCTTATCAGGGGGTCAAAGTAACCCTTATAAGAGAGGTCATTTTCATTTGCAAATCAGTTGCATTTTACGCACACTTGTGATAACATATTTTAAAATTGGTAGCAAAGTGAAACGAGTTTTTTTGTGATGGAATATTCTGTTGAAGGTATGTACTCTATTATGACTTATATTTTTTATAAAAAATATGTATACTTTTGGTGTAATATCAATTTGTAAATGTATAGATAAATCCAGCTAATTTTACATTAATTGTTAACTTTAAAAGTAGCAACTTTTTTTTATCCACATATATCCACCTAGATTTTTCTATATGTAATACCTACAACATTCAGGCACAGATTCATATATATTATAGACCCCGAAAAGGCCCGAAAGTAAAATTATTTTATTTTTTTCAGAACGAGTCGTGACTATAACGAAAATGGAGTTTTTTGAAAACAACAAAAAAACATGACAAAACTGAACGAAACAGTGGCATTTTTATTATATAAGTGAAAAATTCAATATGTCTGATGTTTCTGACGATTCTCTAAAACGACTCAAAATGAAAATATCAAGCCTTTCAGCAAAAATTCAATCAAAAGTGGACTTCTTTTAAAGTGTAACAAAGAAATGTTTCTAATCAAACATAAAGATTGGTTAGAGGGATCTGGAATCGAAATAAAGATGATGTATGTTAACCAGCCGTGCACTTCAACATCATCAGCGGCTCTTTCCGTAGGGCGACCCAGAAAATCATTTGAAGACTCATCAACGAAAACGAAGAAACGGAGAGTACGGAAGATCTTTTGGAATCGCGAAGTGCAAGTGAGCTTATTACAGCAGCTGAGTTAGCTACTCGAAAAGAAGGGCATCGAAGTGTTGCTAAACAGATCCATAACGTCGCGGTCAGTGAAACTAGAGAAAAGAATAAGTGTTCTGAACAAAGTCGGCAGTTAACACCAGACGAAGCTTTAGCTTATTATGTGGACTCGAAATCGACTTCTCACTCATATAAACAAACAAGAAAATGGTCAATGAAAGCGGGACATCAAGTGTATCCATCGTTAAGTCCAAAGCTTCTTGTTGTCCTTCTGACGAATATATTTCTGTGACTGAATCTCGAGCTGAAATTAAACTTCACGCGATTTTGGATAAAACGGCTGAACGATTAGTTTAAAGCTCAGACGGAAGTCATTAGAAGTGTGTTACCTCGTTCATATTATACGTTGGTAAGCAAATGGGGCTGTGATGGGAGTTCGGGGCATAGCACGTATAAGCAGAAATTTGAGAACACTAACGCTACAGACGAATTTTTGTTCGTATACTCATTTGTCCCTTTGAGACTGCTTGATGGCGAAACTGTGACCTGGCAAAATCCAGGACCTTCCTCTACTTTATATTGCCGTCCTATTAAGTTTATTTTTGCAAGGAGACAAAAGAGTCTATGAAAGAAGAAACTTCTAAAATTTTAGATGAAGTAAGTCAGCTTCTTCCAACATTATGTAACGTTGCTGGATCTCAAATCTCTGTTAAACACGATTTGTTGTTGCACAATGACTGATGGCAAAGTGTGCAATGCCTTAACAGACACAAGTTCAACACAAAAGTGTTATATTTGCGGTGCCACCCCGTCTACTATGAACGAGGAGTCAAAGAAATATCCCAGCAACGAAGAACGCCTTGCTTTTGGTTTATCTACTTTACATGCATGGATCCGCAAGTTGAATGTTTGCTTCACATCAGCTATCGTTTAGAAATAAAAAAGTGGCAAGTCAGGGGAGATAACGACAAAGCTATTGTGAAGTAACGCTCACAAGAGATACAAAAAGTGTTTAAAGATCGTATGGGTCTCATTGTAGATAAACCAAAACCTGGGTATGGTAACACAAACGATGGAAACACAGCACGTAGATTTTTTTCCAAAAACTGAATTGAGCAGCGAAATTTACAGGATTAGACGTAAACCTTATTCGTAGATTTCATGTAATTTTAAGAACTTTGTCATAGGGATATGACATAAATTATATAGAATTCGAAAAGTTTTGTGTTGATACTAGAAAATTATATCTTGATCTGTATTCGTGGTATTCCATGCCCGTTACTGTGCATAAAATTCTTGTACACAGCGCGGAAGTTATAAAGTCTTTTCTTCTTCCCATTGGACAACTCTCCGAAGAAGCCCAGGAGACAAGAAATAAAGACTGTCGTAGATTCCGTGAACGGCACACACCAGGAAGCGGTCACGTATTGCCACAAATACAGATCTTTTGAGAATGCTTTTAA
>CM032447.1:176249103-176297654 GCA_019049505.1 Pachyrhynchus sulphureomaculatus | reverse complement strand
ACCTATATTATTCTTTAACATTATTTTCTGTTGGTAAAATAAATTAGTAACTCTCTCCAATAACCACATCTGTCTGTTTTTATGACACACCCTGTGTATAGTTTTTCAGGCAATAATATATTCTACTTAGGTTTTCGTTTAGAAAAAAATTAATTACAAATTCTAAATCCTTTACGTACAGAACAAAAGCTTTTTGTATAAAATATTATTTATGTTATGTTCATGTATTTTCATTGTTAAGTTTAATTTTAAAACATTTATAATAAAGCAATAAACGGACAAATAAAAAATGGTTTATTGCGTCTCAAACCACAGTTTTTGAAAAATTATTTCTTAAAACAATGTCATCCAAATGTAAACTGTTATGTTTCCGGGACTCTTTGAAGTAAACAGCGACAATTTTGCAGTTAGGTTGGGATCAGCGGACTGAGAACAGAACTATTCTTGGACAAACTCAGCAGTGTCAATTGCTGCGTTATTGTTTTGGAATACACGTCATTCGTCGGGAAACCTAATCTGGATTACATGGTGTCTATAATGGTTCTCTGCCAAGAATATTCGGAGCATGCTTTTTCTGTTAAATAGTTCTCGTTAATACGAGATCTTGGAGATAGGCGTTAATCTTGGAGGTTACTTCGAATACCGCTGTCTTCTTCTTTCGCACTATGGGACAATACGTCATTTTTATCCAAATTCATTTTCTAGCCACAATTTTCAAGGAATCTCAATATTTTTTTTTCCAAATCTTCGTTCTTGATTTCTAGATGTTTGCTTCAAAGAGAATCAGTTAGTTCTTTGTCTCACTCAGTATTCTAAATGCCAGCTCTCATCACTACCCAGCTCAACTCTTCTCTGTTGCCAAATCCCTAGCTTACCGTTCACAGACCCTAACTGACAAGGAACATTTACAACAAGAAACTAAGTTCTTTCTAAACGTACTAGTTTCAAATGGATGTAATCAAAACACGATCCGGTGGTCCCTAAATAAACAACAAAAACCGGAAAGAAAGACGTATAGCACAGAAGCATTCCTATCATATATAAAAGGCATCACGGACAAAATAGGAAGATTTCTAGCAAGACACCAAATCGAGACTATTTACACAACGGATCAAAAAATTAAAGATATACTACCACACCAAAAGACTTTTTAGCCTTAGAAGACCAAGGTGTATATGAAATTCCGTCAGGACTGCATACATAGGGCAAACAAATAGGAAAATAAGCGCTGGAAGAGCACAAATCGCCATAAAACAAAAATCCACCTCTTCCCTAGCATCACATGGACTCAACACCGGCCACAAAATCGATTTTGAAGAAACTAGAATCCTACAACAATGTGAAAGCCTCTCCACTAAAATAATCAAAGAAGCCATAGAAATAGAGAAGAGGCCCAACAACTTAAATAAGCGGGACGATCCCAGTTCCAGACCAAGAGATACATTTCATGTTACTCTTCCAACACAAACTTCACAAAGAACCACAGTACCGAAAACCTGCAGTCAAAAGCCGAGCCCCTATTAGCCAGAACCATTCGACTAATAGAAACACGCCCCCAGCACACACAAAACCAGGGCGCTTGGAACCAATCTCGACAATAATCGCCAAGACTAGTGATCAACGCTTTGAAAAAGATGAAATTCCATCGAAATGTCAGCGTAACTGTCCATCAAGGGACGTTCAGCTTACACACACACACACACACGTATATATATATATATATATATATATATATATATATATATATATATATATATATATATATATATATATATATATATATATAATAGGGTGCCCCATATGTATGGAATAATAATTCCACAGTATGTATCCAAAAAATGTTTAAATAAAAGTTATAGGGTGTTATACGGCGCACATGCTGGCGTTGACAATAAAATGTTTTGAACTGTCAGTTCGAAGAAATTAAGCTATCTTGTTTTTTTTTTTAATGGAAAGCCCGGTGTATTATTTTTTTTTTGAGCCCTACTAAAAATTCTAGATGTTATTTGTCTATCATACCATATGTCTAAATTGAATTGTTTTGGAATTATTTTCATTTGAAATTTAAAATAAAAAAAGACAAAAAAACTATTACTAAATTACTAAATACTCTAGGTTTATTTTTAAGGTAACAATTGCTCAAAATGCCTACCGTTAACAGCGACGCAAACCCAATCTGTCATAAACACGCTAAACAGAGTTTTGCAGATAATCCAGGGTGATCTGTGTTATTTCATATTGAATTCTTTACTGTAAATCTTCTACAGTTTCAGATCGAGTTCGGTAAACTTTGGTTTTCAAATGACCCCGAGTGGCGTAAGGTCGGGACATCTTGCAGGCCAATCTACAGCACCTTTTCTGCCTATCCATCGATTAGGAAAAATCGCATCCAAATATCTACGAACATTGATTTCATAGTGAGGAGGTGCTCCGACCTGTTGATACCACAGAATCCTGATTTCCGATTTTTCCTAATCGATGGCTAGGCAGAACAGGTGCTATAGAATGACCTGCAAGGAGTGTTGACTTTACGCCACACAATTTTTTTTATTGGGTCATTTGAAAACTAAAGTTGACCGAAGTCGACCTGAAACTATAGAAGATTTATGTAGAGTATTTATTAACAGTTTTTTGTATTTTTTTTTTTATTTTAAAATTTAAATGACAATAATTCCAAAACAGTTTAATTTAGACATATGGTATGTTAGACAAATAATATCTAGAATTTTTAGTAGGACTCAAAAATAAAAAAATATACAGGGCTTTCCATTTAAAAAAAAAATCAAGATGGAGTAATTTCTTCGAACTGACAGTTCGAAACATTTTATTGTCAACGTCAGCATGTGCGCCGTATAACACCCTATAATATATATATATATATATATATATATATATATATATATATGTATATATATATATATATATATATATATATATATATATATATATATATATATATATATATATATATATATTTATATATATATGTATATATATATATATATATATATATATATATATATATATATATATATATATACATATATATATATATATATATATATAATATATATATATATATATATATATATATATATATATATATATATATATATATATATATATATATATATTTATATATATATGTATATATATATATATATATATATATATATATATATATATATATATATATATATATATATATATATATATATATATATATAGATACATATATATATATATATATATATATATATATATATATATATATATATATATATATATATATATATATATAAGTATGTTCAACTAAGACTAAAAAATTAATAGGTCACCTTTCTGTATTTGACTTTTACGTGTAGACACATCATTTGTCCATGAGTGCACTTGTATGTCATTATTCTTGGTTTAGTAACATGGGAAATGTAGGCAAAAATCGTCGGTAATACTTTCGGGGAAAATACGAGATGGATTCGACTCAGACGTATAAAATTTCTTATGGAATTATGTGGAAGCAAAATGGTAGATGACTGCTGACTGTTATATGTAATTAGTTCATTGATACAAATATGCAGGCTTTAGCCTATGGTTGCCTACAATTGGTTTCATATTTCAGAAGAAATGTTAATTTTTGTCGACGGTGGCGATGTGATATTTTTTCTGTCGTTAATTACTTCAGATTGGTTAACCATGCCCGTACAACTTCACCGAACTGTGCGACAGTTGCATGGCTTCCACGTTGTTGTCGTTTCAGAGAGATTGCACTAGTAACTCAAAAATAGATTTTTATCAAACCTAACGCTGAAATATATAGTCGTATTTTAATAATGATAATATTTTTTGGGTTCACTCCGTCCGTCCTCAAGTTACTCTATTTTTTCTTTGATGTAACATCCTGTATATTTAATCAGCGTAACGATATAGAATTTAAATACTCTAGTAGTGCAGAAAAAATAGATTTAAGAGTGGCCAAAACTCTAAAATTATACACACATTTTACAGTGATTTTTTCTCGACTAATAGAGTTAACTTGAACTCATGATTATCATTGAGACGTGTGCTAATTTAGAACTTCAAGATGGTTGGGAGAGGTATTGGCCTTACCTTTTCCCACCTGGAGGCTCCACTGGAGTGCTCCCGCATTAATCATTATTGATCAAATTTCATAAAAATATTATCATGAAATAAACGTAGAGAAGGAAAATCGCCCCAATAATCACGCGAAATAATTAAAATTATGCCTATTGCAACTTATTGTAAGAAAAATATAAATGCTGCGACCTAGTAAATCTTGATTTTATATTGAGAGCTTTTCTGTTAAAGTAGTGCCAAGCTAATAATCCGTTATTTCTTTTCTAAAATTAAATGTTTTGTGCTGAACACTATGGGTTTTCTCCAACTTTGTTTTTTTCTTAGTCCTGTTCTTTTGGATTTCCTTTCTGAAATTTGAGAAACTGCTTCTTCAACTGCAGCTGCCGCTTTGATAACTTGTTCCCTTACGTGGCACACCTTACGTAACACAGTAATCCTTTAACGGTTTAAAAAAATTGTAAAATAAACAGCTCGTTCGTTTACTTAATATGATTAATTTCAGGTAATGTGACTAGTAAATTAATCCTGAAAGGCGTTCATCAATAGTAACGGAATATGCCTTGAACTGATTTCCTGTTTTTTTTAATGTTCTTTTATCGAATACGCATTTCAGTAAATAATATTTGGTGCTTCATTTGACACCCTACTCGACGACCTTTGGACTTCACCCTCTAAGTCAAAATTTTACTTTTAAAAATACACGGCTCTGACTGGGCTATCAATTCCCCTATTTCCTCATGTTTCAACTGTCTATATCAACTAGTCTCGGAGAGAATTGGATGTGAGAGGCAGACATACAGACGGATACCAAAGTGATCTCATAAGTGTTTCTTACGGAAAGATGTACAGATTGTGGCACTGAAAAAAATTTGGAAACGAGAGGAAGTGAAAACAGTCTATAACGTGTCAAAATATATATCCAGTTAAAATATATATTTCTTTATCTAGGACGTCCAAAACTCCCAGAAATCTTTAACATTTTAACCCTAATCGCTATTTTTTTTTGTTTTAAAATAGGTTTGAACCTAATGCTTCTATAATAACTATTTAGTAACAATATATAAAAATAAATAATAATTATGTTAACTAATACTTACAAATAAATATAATCCAAAGAAGAAAAACAGTTCTTTCAGTTATAAAACGCATTTTCCCAACTATCGACTTTTTCCGGTACAGAAGCGCACGTTGTACTTGTGCATCTGTTCTTAACCGTCACGATACGCGATTCGGCAAACAAGAGCGCGCGAGATCAAACCGATTTGATTTTATAATAATCCGAGAGCTTTCTGTGGGATGCTAATTTTAATAAAGAAAACAGAAATACGAAATAGTAAAAGAGTTTAGCGGTAAAACATGCCTACGCGAGAAGATGCACTTAGTAAATTGACATTAATGAAAAAGTGTCGTATTGGTCGTGGAAATCTATTTTTATTTTAATGGATGACTTATGTGTGTTACTTATTTTAAACCAAACACTATTATTTTATGGGTAAAATAATGACAAATCACTAATCTTAGAATTTTCTCATACCTCTGGTTTTACAGTCCTTTTACCTGTTCTTTGGCATTTTGTCCTTGCTTTTTGTCCTTCCTTCATCTTCTAGTGTCTTTAATATTCCTTTTTAGTGTTCCGTATGGAACACTTATAAGATCACTTCGGTGTCTGTCCGTCTGTCTGTCCGTCTGTCACACCAGATTTTCTCCGAAACTATTTGTCATAGAAAGTTGAAATTTGGTAGTAATATAGGAATTGATGGCCTCATCAGAGCCATGTAGTTTTGAAAGTTAAATTTTTACTTAAGGGGTTAGTTTTGGGGGGTGAAATCGGAAGTGAAAAAAAATTTTTTTTACTAGGTAATCGAGTGTGGTGTCAAATGAAAGCTTGTGAAAACACGAGTAAAAAATATGTATATAATGTAATACTTGCGCGCACTTTTCTTTGTATTATTTTTAAAAAAATCGCGAAAAATCGCTGCCCACTCGCCTTATCTCAAGTACTTATCAAAAAATTTTGAAAAAATTCTGGAATATTCTCCACGGGGTGTAGATTGAACGAAAATTATCACGAGTGCATTACCTGTAATAATTTATCTGGTATATAAAAAAACAGAAATTTCAAGGTCATCAATTTTCAGTAAGGATTGGAAAATAAACTTTGTTGAAAACTTATTTGGGGTGTGTTTTGTGAAATCACTGATCATTTTATATCACAGTAACATAAATTTTGACTTAAGGGATTCGTTTTGAGGGGTGAAATCGGAAGTGAAAAAAAAATTTTTTTACTAGGTCATCGAGTGTGGTGTCAAATGAAAGCTTGTGAAAACACGAGTAAAATATATATATATATATATATATATATATATATATATATATATATATATATATATATATATATATATATATAATGTAATACTTGCGCACACTTTTCTTCGTATTACTTTTAAAAAATCGTGAAAAATCGCTGTCCCCTATCTTATCTCGAAAAGTATTGATCAAAAAATTTTGAAAAAACCCTGGAATATTCTCCACGGGGTATAGAATGAACGAAAATTATCATTACCTTTAATAATTTATCTGGTATAGAAAAAAAAACAAAATTTCAAGGTCACCAGTTTTCAGTAAAGATTGGAAACAAACTTTGTTGAAAACTCATTTGGGGTGTGTTTTGTGAAGTCACTGATCATTTTATACCACCCTAACAATTTTTTTTATTTTAAAAACAATCAACGTACGGAACACTAATTGTGCAAGTTCAACTTGCACTTGACCGGTTTTTATTTTCTATTAAGGGGGTCCACCTAAGTAGAATTCTTCAAAAAATCGTTTTTTTGTACTATTTTTTTAATTTAGTCGTATCTTTACTGAAGCGAATGCCGTATCCCCAAACTCAAAAAATTACGCCTCTGGCGTGATAAAATATCTACCAAAAGGCACCCTCCTCGATTCATTTCTCACGCATCCGTTGGTCTTCGTTGCGCCCCCTCCACTTTTTCACGCCGACACTTAGCGTTTCCCCGCGGCAGGGCTCGGTAATGCCTTAATGCAATTTGGGTCATTTTTATCATAATGCCATGACACATTGATTAGACCTCAACACGACTTATGCATCGAATCCAAGGACACTTGGTGTAAGATTTGGAACACAAAAAATAACTATATTAATAATACATGAAATTATACCGATTAATTTACGAAAATTTGAGCCATGGTTGGACAGATATATTGGAGGGTATACTTAAAACAATAATGAATACTTTCATTTCACATTTGATAATTGGATTCTAAGCTGTATTTAGTGGCACATGTACAGTGTACCGAGTACAATTTACAGCGATTCAAGAACAACGAGAATCGCTTTTTCCGCACACATGCCGCTCCTGGAGCGCTTTAGGGACTTCCCTGTAGCACGTGTGCTAGACCCATAAAAAAAAACATACCTTGTGGAGACAGCTGTCAGTATTGCCACTGTTAATGGAAACAGGTCTGTTATAAATAATTGCTGAAATGAACATTAAACCCAGGAAACGTGCAGAGATTCAGAGATCAGATTATGAAAAGATTAAAACAAGCAAGTGGTCGAAGAGACTACCGAAGAGGTCAGGATGTTTAAAAAGTTGAAATTAACTATCAGCAGAAGACAGAAGCTGCAAACTATAGTGCTGGAGCTTCTTAGTCAGGTAAATTTCTAACAAGATTTATTATTTCGTTTTACTCATATCGTCATTTTTCAATCTAGTGTACGTTTCTATAGATTAAAGTGAACATATTTGGGATAGATTGTTTCATTATCTTTAAAATTATTAGATATTATAAAAGTGAGAAAACCTCCAAGATTCATTGGCCTATTTTTACAGTATTTAAAAATGTATAACTGTTTTCTGATATCGTAACTAGAGATTTACTCATTAGAAAAGTGGCAACAAAAGGGGCAGGACCAAATCGAATCCGTGATTTCCGGAAAACGAATGAACCGGTTTCCGGAAATCACGTATGCCATAAACCTCAACATCATTTTTGGACGTTATTGTGCCAAGCTAATAATCCGTTATTTCTGTTTTAAAATTAAATATTTTGTACTGAACACTATGGGTTTTCTCCAACTTTGCTTTTTTCTTCATCCTGTTCTTTTGCATTTCTTACACGTTTCTCTGAAATTTGAGAAACAGCTTCTTCAACTGTAGCTGCCGCTTTGATAACTTGTTCCCTTACGTAACACAGTAATCCTTTAACGGTTTAAAAAAATTGTAAAATAAACAACTCGTTCGTTTACATATATGACTAATTTCAGGTAATGCGACTAGTAAAATAATCCTGAAAGGCGTTCATCAATAATAACGGAATATGCCATAAACTTGTCCCCATATTTTGAACGATTTTTTTTTTTAATGCTCTTTTATCGAATACGCATTTCAGTAAATAATATTCGGTCCTTTTATTTGACACCCCACTCGATGACCTTCAGACTTCACCCCCTAAGTCAAAATTTATATATATATATATATATATATATATATATATATATATATATATATATATATATATATATATATATATATATATATATATATATATATATATATATATATATATATATATATATATATATATATATATATATATATATATATATATATATATATATATATATATATATATATATATATATATATATCAATCGGTTTTGTAACATCTTCCGTCTTCCGATGCCTAATTTCCACTCCTCCTGGTTTCTCCATCTCTCCTCCTCCAGATCTCTCTCTAGTACTTCCTTGTTGATTCCTGCTCTCCAGCTTTGGCGTGGTCTTCCTCGCTCTCTTCTTCCATGAGGGTTCCAATTTAAGATCTTTTTAGGTAGTCGGTCTTGTGACATTCTCTGTACATGTCCGCACCATACCAACTGTTGGGTTCTGATTTCGTCCACTTTATGCTGCTTTATTTCTAAAGCTCGTCTTATCATGTTATTCGGAATGCGGTCTTTTCTGGATTTTCTGGCTGCTCGTCTCCAGAAATCCATTTCTGTAGCTTTTAGTATTTTTTCTGTTCTTTCCTTTAATGGCCACACCTGGGAGCTGTAAGTTATTATACTCGTACTTTTCACTATTGAGTTGTAAATTCTCTTGTTATTTTCAATGGTTATGTTTTTGTCCCACAGTATACTATTAAGCGTTGCAATCGCTTTTCTTCCTTGCATATTCCTTTCGAATATTGCTTCTTCCAGTGTTCCGTCCCTAGATATTCTGGTTCCCAAATACTTATAACTGGCACAGTGTTTGATGGTGTGTCCTGTGGCCAGTTTCAAGTCCTGCTGTCGTCCTCCGACGCACATGTACTCGGTCTTTTTAATATTGACTTCTAGGCCCCATTTTTCATATTCCTCCATAAGTTTTCGTGTCATGTATTCCACATCATCGATGTCCTGAGCGACTACTACCTGGTCGTCCGCGAATGATAGCGTGTACAATGTAGTATCGTCATCCAGTGGTAATCCTATACTGCTGCATTTCCTTTTCCAGTTTTTTAGTGCACTCTCCAAATAGATTTTAAATAGCGTTGGGGATATACAGCAGCTCTGTCTGAGACCCTTTGTGACCTGGAACCCTGTTGTTATACCATATTTGGTTTTCACTCTACTTCTTGCGCCTTGGTATAAGGATTTTACGGCTTTAGTTATTTCGGTGCTTACATTACTCTATTGTAGTGTTTCCCACAATCTCATTAGGGGCACGCTATCGTAGGCCTTTTTTAAATCAACAAACAAGACATGGACTTCCTGATCAAATGCGGTTTTCTTTTCTAGGATTTTTATCAGTGAGAAGAGATGGTCTATTGTGGATCTTCCTGCTCTAAAGCTTCTACGTCCGCGTATTCCGTTTCTATTCTATTTTTAAGTATTTTTCCGTATATTCTGCTAATAGATTCTGTAACCGTTATTCCCCGATAGTTATCGCAATTATTTTTGTCTCCTTTCTTATGAACTGTTGATATGTATGATATTTTCCATTCCTCAGGTACTTCTGATGTGTTAATGCATCTTTGGAATAAGTTCCTCAAAGCGCTAAATAGCTTTTCAGTTCCGTATTTTACTATCTCTCCTGGAATGTTTCCTGGTCCTGGGGCTCTACCATTTTTTAGCGTTTGACATACTTGTTTGACTTCTGATATTGTTATCCTTATTTGTTGCTATGTTTGGTTTCCATGTTGGGTACTTTTAAACTCTAGTCTATCTTCTGTTAGCATATTTGTAAAGTATTGGTTCCATTTTTCTGGTGTTATTGGTGAGAAGATTTCTCTTTTCCGTTCTGTTCTCATATTTTTAAGAAGTCTCCAGCTTTCCGTGCTTTTCCTTTCTCCTATGTAAGTGTTGAGTCTTGAGCATGTCTTTTCCCATTGGTTGTTCTTTTTGTCACTAATCATTTTGCGTACTCTAGCTTGGGATTCTTTGTATTTTTATTTGTCGCTTGTGCTCTTCGAACTTAAGAATTTGTGATAGCAAAATTTAACTTTCAAAAATACATGGCTCTTACTGGGCTATCAATTCCTCTATTTGTGCCAAGTTTCAACTTTCTATGTTAACCAGTCTCGGAAAAAATCGGGTGTGACAGACAGACATACAGACGGATACCAAAGTTATGAGTGTTCTTTACGGAACACTTAAAACAGATTATATACTTTTACTGTATATACCAACAGTTAGATACTACTACATAGAATTAAAGAAATATTCATAACCCCACTTCCATTTTTTCTCACTATGCCAATTTAAAATAGCGGTTTACGGGCCACGATGATAGATGGAATCACGTTCTTTGCCAATCAACGTGCTTACTTTTAGTCAGTTTTAAGGGGCCAACCCCTGTTTAAAAAAGCTTTACGCAAAAAAATCTAATAAACTAAGAAACAGTTCCGCGATCTATAATGAGTTACTTGTGAAACTAAATTTTAAGTCAGACTGTAATTCAAATTACGATCTAACGCAGTTTATAAACTACCTACCAGTTGAATCATGAAGGTATATTTGGTAGAATATTATTCAGTGTAACATAAATACGAAAGGGATAAAGTTTTCCATATAAGGAGTTCTTAAAGAGGGTGGGCGAGATATCACAAACTGAGTTTCTAGTACCGCTTTGGGAGAAATCCAGCGGGGTATCTTTACCGAACACTTTCCTTGGTAATATTTATAGACCTGGGTTAACAACCTTTCTTGAATAGAGTATGAATCAAAGAGATAAGAAGTTCCTTTTTTAATAGGAATAGCTGAAGTAGTATTGTCTGATCGTGCAAATGATGATACAGTTGATTTAGTGAAATTCTGATTGATGGTCCTAGCAACCGATGAAAAAGACCTTGAACTGTTGGGACACGCATTATTAAGTTTATTTTCAGTTCTTTGATTACATCCTTATTCCATTCGATTATTCGTTTGCGTCTGTTTTGAGTACTAACAAAGATGTTAGGGTTTATGATGTCAAGATTTTCACGTCATTGTTGATAGGCAAGATTTTTAGAAGTAAGAACTCTTACTTCTAAGAACCAGTGCTTGTCAGTGAAAGGACATTTCTTCGCAAAAGGGGTATAAGTTTCCACGTTAGCCAGAATGACAACAGAAGGATCGTTAGAGTGGAAATAAACTTCAAGCCAAAGAGAAGTTCGAAAATATTCCTTGAGTTCTTCTCATTTAGTAGATTTGCATTGAGAAATTTTGTGTGGGTTTGGCGCTTCTTTGTTATTAACTGGTAGAACCTTCAATATTTAATAGAGTTTATTGTGTGAAGAACCAAATGACGGATTTATGGTAACAGTGTGAATCTCTGGATGGGTAATCAGAAAGAGGTCTAGAAGACTAGCATATTCTCCTTCAGGGTAAATATTCCATGCTGGCTCAACTATAAGTTGACTGCGGTCAAAACTAATAGAAAAATACTCAACATTACGGCATTCTTGATCGGTGATATTGAAATACTTAAGCCAGTTAATGTTGTAGACAGTAAAGTCGTCCAGGACGGTAATTTCGCCACTTGGATAATTTATCTGTACATTGGTGATATTTCCTCGAGTCCATGGGCTGTAAAGCGTCTTCTCTTTGGCAAGAGAGATTACGTCTAAACTGGGAATGAAAGTAAGAGTAGCAATGAAGATAGGAGAATTTGACTGTGTCTATAAGCTTACCTGACTTTCGCAAAGAATGAGTATAGAAGGTTTATTTGATTGTGGAGGTTGGTGTTCCGAATCAATGTTCGAGTTTAGACCGCGTATGTGCAACATCCAATGTAACAATAAACTTTAAAATTTTGACCTCCGTATGATGACCCCTTCCAGCACCCACCTGGAAATCCGAACGGAAGGCTATTTTTTCTTCCACGAACATCAGAACAGCACTTCGCTCAGCGTAAGCCGATGTGATGCTGTCATACTCAGCGATTTCTCTTTAACTTTACTAACCAGATACCTGCTAAAGTCATAAAAATAGTAATTTTGTTTGATAACAATTATATTTTATATTGGGTCACCTTTGAAATTCGACTTAATTAAGTGAATTTTCTTATGCAAATAAAAGAGTGCTGATTTTTCTTCACGTTATTTCAAAGTTAATAGTCGGGTCGATGTGCGAAAGTTATTGTATGCGAGTATCTGGAAATTTATTACTGTTTGAACACATTTTCAAAAAGACGATTCGTATAGTATTTTTCACGATATAGGAAAGTGACTTAGCAACCTATATCCATTCAATATTCAACAAAATTCGAAAGTGATTAATTTCATGGCTGTTTAATGACAAGGCATCGTGCAGGCCGCACTATACCTGATTGTATAATTGTTGGGTTTAAAATTTTGTTGTGATACAGTTGAATTTTAATATTTTATGTACTGAATAATACACAATATAGTAATTACACAAATATATTAAAACAATGTACAGTGTCCTCGCGTACATTTGTTACAATTTTTAGTTATTAATTAATATCTAGTTCAATTTTGCTATCGCTACTATCTTGCAAAATAAGTTTTTTTTACAAGTTCTAAACTATTTATATTTATGTACATACATCTACATGACTTTTCAATTTTTTTGACGTGTTCAATACAGTTTCTCCAGTTTTCAGCGGTTACATTTTTGACTTCTGTCTTTATCAACTCACTCACTGTTTAAGTGGGTGTATTATTGTGAGGACGTATATTAGACTTTATTTTATGCCATATTAACTCGAACGCATTAAAGATACAAGAATATGGTGGAAGCAGAATTATTTCGTGTCCTGCTTCCTTTGCAATTTTGTCACAAACACATTCCTTTGAAAAATTGTAACTTTTTAAAACTTCAAACAATTGTTTAACTGTATAACTTTCATGGAAATATATGTCACGTTCGCACAAAAAGGCTTGTATTTCCCTTTTTCTACTGGTGGAACTTGGTACCTTATTCATTTGGCGATTATGATAGGATACATTATCCATCACAATACAGCTATTCGGTGGTATATTCGGCGTTAATTTGTTTTGAAGCCAATCTTCAAAAACTTCAGCGGTTGTATCACAATGATAATCCAAGCTGGAATCTTAAATATTTTTGGCTGTTAGAAATAGACATTCTGGTATCCAGCCTTTTTCTAAACCCGTATGTAAAATAGTTATTCTTTTCCCTTCATTTGATGGAGCTTTAGTGTGGCATTTTTTGGATTTATCCATCCATCCTTTACTGGGTGTGTCGTGGGTGTCATACTAAGTCTCATCTAGGTAGATTATCGTTCAAATTTCCTATCTAGCTGTATTTATTTTTTCAAGATATTCCATTCTGAGTTGTTGTAAGTGCCGTGATTCCATTATAATTTGCCTTTTGTCTATTTTTTTGAACAAAAAACCCCTAACGACGTAGAATACGCCATAAAGTTGTAGTGGAACATTTTATGTCACAACTATCCTCGGGCAGCCTCCGTAAAAGTGACAATAACGTAGGAACTTTTTGTTCTGCATATATTTCATAAATTTTGCAGCGGATTAAGTCTTCTTGACAGAAATCAATACATTTCGACACATCTTTGTCTTTTTGTGTTTTTTTTAGGCGCTATCGAATTATTTACAATTTTCCAAACTTTACTTTCAGGGATGCTTGTTAAAGCTGATGTCCCCATCAATGAAAAGTACTTTTCGGGGCCTCGCTCCACTAACTTTAAATAAACACTTTTGCCTCAACGGGCAAACATTTGTGGCTTCTGATGGAAAGGGCTTCGGACACTATTGAACTTTGTAATACACACTATTTCAGTATAATACTGCAGATAAAATGAAGAATACTCTTTATATTTATAAACACAAAGTAGTCAATAAAATGTTAGAAAAGGAGGTATATATATATATATATATATATATATATATATATATATATATATATATATATATATATATATATATATATATATATATATCAATTACGACCCTGTTACGTGCGAAGATCGTAACGGTCGCTTAATGTTTTTATTGCATCAATTTGCCAAATCACTTTCTTAGATCTTGAAAAATACTATACCATTACTTTACTTTGTTAAACAAGTCACTATATAATATGGTGATCTGTTTAACAATGTAAATATGTTTTTCATTTATAATGATAATATACAGTCACAAAGTAATGGACGCTTTAATATAAATAGGTCAAAATTTGACTAGCAGATATCAATTTATTTATTATTTTTTATATTAGTTTATACGAATGCATAATGTATTTGTCATCAGGAGATAGAATTGTGGAAACACATGTAAACTTTCAGAACTCTGCCTTCAAACTGGCTTACGGGTCATGAAAAATACCATTTTCTAAACAAAAGGGCAATTATTAAATATATATATATATATATATATATATATATATATATATATATATATATATATATATATATATATACAGTACAATCCCAATTATCCGAATCGCGATTATCTGAAATCCGGCTTATCTGAAACAAACTGTTAAAAAGCAAATTGTATTCCCAATAAACAAAAAATCCCCATTATTCGAAATAGACGATGAGTCGGGGACCCCCCGACGTCTAGAATTTCATCGCTATCTATGTTTTGGTTAGTCGACGAGTGTTATAAGTTACTCATTACTTCTATTATTATCGCAGAGGTAATAGTTTCGTTTTAATAGATATTTTGCAAAATAAAGCGTCATAATAATAAGCGTAAACCTGTTGTTATTACCTTAAAAGAGAAACTTGAAGCAATTCAACGTTTAGATAATGGTGAACTTCTTAAAAATGTAGCGAAGGATTTAGGTGTAGCGGTGAGTACTGTTTCAGAGTGGAGAAAAAATCACGAAAAAACTTGAAAAACGGTGTAGTGTTTTGTCATCGCCCACACAGGCATGAAAAAGTATGAAAAGCGGTGAATACCAAAAAGTGGATGATTCTTTATTTTTATGGTTTACACAGAATCGAGAACGTGGAATGCCAATTTCAGGAACAATTTTAAAACATAAGGCAGTGAGTTTAAGCGAAGAGTTGCCGGTTATTGAAGCGCCTGTAAATTTTTCTGCAAGTGGAGAAAGATTGTCGGCTGATGTATCTGCTGCAAAAAAATTTGCAGAGAATTTTGAGCAGCTTATGAAAGAACATGGTTTACAACCAGACCAAATCTATAATTGAACTATAAAATGTAGCCGTCAAATACCTTAGCTTCAAAAAAGGAAGCTGGAGCACTTGGTTACAAACGTAGCAAAAAACGTATTACTGTTCTTGCATGCAGTAATGCTTCTGGAAGACACAAAGTCCCATTATTATGTATTGGTAAGTCAGCAAATCCACGAACCTTTAAGAATATTGGTCGCAACGCTCTTCCTGTTTTGTATAAAAATCAAAACAATGTCTGGATAAACGCGACTCTGTTTAAAGATTGGTTTTTTGGAGATTTTGTTCCCAAAAGAACATGGATATCCTAGAAAATGTATTCTGTTACTAGATAACGCCCCCACTCACCCAAGTGCGGAGCAACTTGAAAATGGGGGAATAAAACCAATGTTTTTGCCTCCTGCTGTAACTTCTCTCATTCAGCCTATGGATCAGGGTGTACTGGAAAATTTAAAATGCAATTAGAGGCGTTTGTTATTGGAGCATATTTTAGAAGAAGTAGATGAAGGTGGCAATCTTACTGATTGTCTAAAAAAGATAAATTTGAAAAATGTTATATATTGGATACCTTCAGCCTGGAATCAAGTAAAGAGTAGTACTCTGGAAAAATCTTGGTCAAAATTGATTGATCTGATTTATTTAAGTGTATCGTTTCACTGAACTTCTGCTTTTTCTTTTAGGATGTAAGGGTTGTACCCAATTTAATTTTATTTCAATGTACTGTGGCACCCCTTACAATTTACAACAAAACTGTGAGCTGATTTAGATTTTTCATCTCAGAAAATCACTTAGCACCGAATCTTGTACAAATAGTACAATTATTAAGAAAGCTAGTTAAGAAAAACTAACATAAAAGTATAACTGTGATACCCTGTGTCTCAAAAATTACGAATTTTTGGACTAAAGTAAGTTGGATTAAATGGTCATATTTTCATCCCAGAAATTCATAGTAACTCTATGTACACGGAATATTGGGACACCCTGTATACTTCGCATATTGTCATTTCTTTATTTTCTAATTGTAGGTTAGTTTTTGTTCCCTTCACATTCTTCAGTTCTACTGAATTTTAACTCTAGAAACGCCAATTTATATTTTTATGATGTTGGTCAAAACGCAAATTAAGAATGGCATTTGTTTATGTTAAGAATTTTAAAAGTCTTCTTTCTTCTTGTTCACCCAAGTTTGTCCACTCCTAGATGTAGGTTTCTTCTAATCTCTCCATGCTTCCTTACCTTTTGCCACCTTTAATCACTGCCTGCCTGCTACTACTCTTGATTGACCCATCGTTTCTGTGGACGTCTCATGCCTCTTCCTGTTTCTCTGGGGCTCCTTACTGTGACCCTATATACCCATCTGTCTCGGGATGATCTAGCCACATGACCAGGTCATCGCCACTTCATCCTTGCCGCCTCCAGAGTTATGTCAATGACTTTTCTTCGTCTCTTTATCTGCTCGTTATGAATTCTGTCTATAAGGGAGATACCAAGCATGCTTCTTTCCATAGTTCTTTGTGAAGTTACGAACTTTTTAGCAAATGCTTTAGTGAGGCACATCGTTTCCAGTCTATATATGCTGACAGGTAGGACACAGGTATTGTAGACTTTAGTTTTTAGATTTATGGGTATTGTAGTATTTTACAAGATATGTCCTAATTTTCCAAAAGCTGCCCATGCTAGTCTTATTTGGCTGGTAATTTTTTCATGCTGGTTCTCCTTTCCAATCTTAATAGTGTGACCTGAGTAGATATACTCGATGACGCGTTCTATGGAGTTATTTTCTATCTGTATATTGGTATCTTCAGGGCTCATTAATTTAGTTTTTTTTTTTATTCATTTTAAGATCTACCTTTGCAGAGCTGGTTTAACATTTCCTGTAGCTCATTAGTGACTTAGTCTAGTGTCATCGATGTTGATGTCCTTCTCATCCCAATTTAACTCCTTAAAGACGTCTTCAAGGGCCAGCGTAAATAATTTAGATGAGATAGTATCTCCTTGTCGCACTCCTCTTTTTAATGATATGTTGTTGGTAACAGTTGTTTCGTCAATTTTAATATGTATAGATGCTTCTTTATAAGTATTCTTTATTATTTTTATATATTTAGAATCTATTCTTCCATTCGCCAGGGACTTTAAAACGGATCAAATTTCAACAGCATCGAATGCATTATGAAAATTAATGAAGGCCAAATATATAGGTACCTTCTATTCTGTGCATTTTCCTATTACGGTATGACTGTATAGAGGTGGTCGATCATGCTAAATCCCTTTCTCAAGCCAGCCTGTTCCACAGGTTTGGTGTGGAACAGTGCGACAGAAGAGATATGGGCCGATAATTTTCGATATCAGTATTATCGCTTTTCTTAAAAAGAAGTACCTCTGAATTACACCATTTTGTTGGAATATTTCTCTCATAGAGATATTTATTTAGTAGGACTTTTAAAGCATCTTTCAGAAATTTTGAAAATATTAAGTTAAAACTAAGTCTTATTATTTTATAAAAGGTTATTTCAGAGAGTGAGAACGGTATACATATACCATATACGAGTATATTAAAGATGATTATAACAAAATGCAAGTACAGCGAGAATATATGAGACTTTATGGAAGGTAAAAATAATCACTAGCTTAAATACATTTTCGACACTGTATAAGCACACATTATCTGAAACAAAAGGAAAGGACTGCACAAAGAGAAGAAAATTGCGAAAATTGGAAATTGTTTTGCATTTTTTATACTATACTGTGTGTAACAAACATTTAATTGATTACACTATGCTTTCCCCTTATCAGGTTAGTTCAGGTTACGATCTTTAGGTTCAATATCATCAATATTTGGACTTTCTAAAATCGACTTTCTATTGTACAACTTTAATGATTATAAAGAGCCACTTTTTTAACTGGCTTATTTAAAAAGTTAGACGAAAGTAATTAATACAAAAGCCGTAGAGTTTTAAATATTTTTTATATAGTTAAAATAGAAACGGTCGCACATACCGTTTTCTACATATGGCACAAACTACATATTTTTTAAATGGAATACCCTATATATAATTTTTCAGTTCTATGTATTAACAGTATATAAGTGTTATTATTATACAAAAGGTTTTTTCGGAGAGTGAAAACGGTATACATATATCATATATTTATTAAAGATGATTATAACAAAATGCAAGCACAGCGCGAATATATGAGACTTTATGGTATGTGAGGTAAAAATAATCACCAGCTTAAATACATTTTCGATACTATATAAGCACACATTAACTGAAACAAAACGAAAGGACTGTGCAAAGAGGAGGAAGTTGCGAAAATAAAAAATTGAAAATTGTTTTGCATTTTCTAGGTACTATACTGTTATGAAAACTAAACGAAAACCAGTATTTTTTTTTTTTTTTGATTTTAGGAAATGTAAAAGGTTAATGTAATAGATGCAGCCGAAAATCTTAGCAAAAATATATTACCGGATTAATATCTCTTTTTAGAAACATGACAACTACGTGAAATTTGACCGTCAATCTTTTCCCGTTTGGTGCAATATATTGGACAATAGAGTAATAGGACCAATATTTTTTAATAAATATATAAATTGCGGTCGGAAATAATAACGGAAATTGTTAAAAATTTGGTACCACGTATTAAACTGGAAATAATCTAGCAGTAGGACGATGCATATTCTCACAGTAACCAATTTTTTAAATGTAACTTTCCCTTTATGGTTTTTTTTTTTTGGTCTAGCACACGTGCTGCAGGGAAGTCCCTAAAGCGCTCCAGGAGTGGCACGAGTGCGGAAAAAGCGATTCACGTTGTTCTTGAATCGCTGTAAATTGTACTCGGTGGGAAACACAGCGCTGGGCAAATTATTCCAAAGGGATGACGTTCTCCATATAAAAGATTGCTTGAAAAGCGTTGTACGCGGAGTAACAAGCTGAACCTCATACAGATGCGAAGCACCAGCGCGACGTGTATTTCTAACATGCACCGCTTTGGGAGGAATTAAGCAGGCTACATCCTTCGAACACTTTCCATGAAAATACTTGTAGAACAGACTCAAGTCGCCAACCGTTCTTCGATGTTCCAGCGAATCAAGGCCGCCGGTCAATTCTGGGTCCCCAATCAGACGGACCGCTCTTCTCTGAACAGAATCCAACAAATGCACTGTATGTTTGGGAGCGGAGCCCCAAACGTGGGAGCAGTATTCCATAGTTGGTCGAATTTGGGCTTTGTAAAGAATTAACAGTTGTTGTGGGGTGTAAAGCTTTCTGGTTCTAAATAATATTCCCAACTTTTGAGAAGCTCTCCTTGCTATGCCTGCAACATGTTCATGCCAAGATATATTTGCTCCCAAACTAACGCCCAACAAATTGAGCGACGATGCTAGGGGAATGGAGTGCCCCGACATAACTATGTCGGGTTCAGTAACGTTAACTTTTTTAGAAAGCCTGGGTTTTTGTAGCGTTAAATTCCACTTGGTTACTTTCACCCCAAGATAGAATTTCTTCCAGGTCTTTGTTAAGTTGGACGACCTCCTGCTGTCTGCGGATATTCGCCTGAGCAGCCGATGTCCGAGCGTTCAAGGTGAATGAAGAGACAAGCGTACTGTCATCTGCAAAGCTATAGATTGGATTCCCGGTCTTTTCCAGCAGATCGTTAATGTAAATGAGAAAGAGAGTAGGAGACAGTATGGAGCCCTGGGGCACACCGGCGTTGATAGTGAGGGTGTTAGAAAGAAATCCGTCGACCGCCACTCGTAAAGAACGCTCTCTGAGGAAACATGAGAGCCACAAACAGAACCTTTCAGACATACCATAAGAGCGCAACTTAGCGAACAGTCCATCGTGCCAAACACGGTCGATTCTCCAAAGTGTTCAATTGCGTTGTTCCAAACATGTGTTACATAAGTCAGGAGATCTCCTGTTGATCTATGTTTACGAAAACCATATTGGTGATCGCTAATAATATTGAATCGTTCAAGATATTTTAGAAGATGCTCATTGATAACCTTTTCCATGACTTTCGATATTATTGAAAGCAGTGCAACTGGTCGGTAGTTATTTGGTAAGGTCTTCTTACCTTTTTTAGGTATCGGCTGAACCGTGGCACATTTCCAGCAGGACGGAAATATTCCCTTTCTGTAGGATAGGTTAAAAAGTCTACAGAAAACTGGTGTTAGTTCTCTTGCACAGTTTTTGAGAACTATGGCAGGTATTCCGTCAGCGCCAGAAGCCTTCTTGGTGTCTAGCTTCATTAAAATACGCTTTATGATGCGCTGTCTGAAGACAACATCGGGCATCCTTGACTGCAATATGGGAATAGTAGGTGGTGTTTCTCCTTGGAAATCGACAGTAGAATGTGAAGCAAAGAGTTCAGCCAACAAGTTCGCTCTCTCAACAGGTGTGGTTGCAATGGAATTATCTGGCCGTGTGAGTGGTGGTATGGTGGATTTAGTAAAATTTTGACTAACTGCCTTAGCGACTGCCCAAAAGGACCTGGAATTGTTGGGGCAAGCGAGAAGTTTGTTTCTAATTCGTTGATTGTGTGCCTCCTTGGTTTCGTCGATAATTCTCTTGCATCTGTTCCGGGCATGAACAAAGATGTTTCGATCTACGGTGTTAGGATTTTCACGCCATTGTCGGTAGGCAATATGTTTAGAAGCAACAGCTTCTTTGCATTTTCGGTCGAACCAAGGCTTGCCGTTGGAGGAGCATTTCTTCGAAAAAGGGATGTAAGCTTCCATACCAGCCAAAATAACATCGGAGACCTCCCTGGCGCAGTCAGATGGGTTATCGGATCGAAAACAAACGTCCATCCAAGGGAAAGTTCGAAAGTATTCCATGAGATCTTCGCATTTAGCAGATTTGTAGTGCCAAATCTTGCGCGGCCTAGGCGCCTCTCTGTCACTGATTGGCAGGATACTCGATGTCGAAAGCAGTTTATGGTCGGAAGAACCTAACGGCGGATTTACGGTGACCGTGTAAATCTCCGGATTGGTGGTTAAAAACAGATCAAGAAGACTGGCGAACTCCCCGTCTCGATCAGGGATCCGTGTTGGTTCGTCAATAAGCTGAGTTAAGCCATAACAGATTGAGAATGATTCAGCTTCACGACCTTGTTCGTCGGTAGTATTTGAATATTTGAGCCAGTTGATATTGTGGACATTAAAGTCGCCCAGGGTGGCAATTTCGGCACTTGGATAGTTACTTTGTAAATGATCGATGGTGTCTGCAAGAGAAGCGAAAAGTGTTCGAAAATTGGTATCACTTGGTGGTCGATACAGGATACAGATGAACCTTGTGGTTTGTTGAGTCGTTATTTTTAACCACATAACATCAAAGTTTGAAGGCTCCAGAGCTTCTTCTCGTTGACAAGAGAGGTCGCTTCTGACAAAAAGACAGATTCCAAAGTTACGCCTAAATCGGGAATAGAAGTCGTACCCAGGATAAAGATAGCTGGTCGATGGACTGACCTTGGTTTCACATAGAGCGAGTACATGAGGTTTATCTGATTGCAGGTGTTGATGCACTGAATTTATGTTCGAGTTTATACCTCGTATGTTGCAAAGTCTATCTTAAAATTATGATGTCTGCAAGTCGACGCCTCCGAACCAGCCCCCACCCGGAGGTCCGAACGGGGGGCCATTCTACCTCCGGAACTTCTTGCATCCAGGCGCCTCAGCATGCTTTTTGGTCCCACAGTAGTTAATGTGGAATTTTCCTGTTCTGTCACATCTTTATCTTTGCCTTCTTTGGCTTTGATCCAGGGGGGTGTTATTATTGGGTAGTTTGGGTTCTGACCAGATACTTTTCCAATGATCTGTGAGTTCTTGTTTGTTTGGTGGTTCGGTCACTGCTGTCTGTTTGCTGTGCATAGTTTTCCGGTAGAACTGTGTTTGGCTTCTTCGGAAGAGGTTGATTTCTGGCAGTGTTCTGTTGGGAGACCCGGAATTGATCTTGTTTATACTCTGTGTGACTCGTTTGGACACGTTCCCGTTGATAAACTGGGTAAGGTGTCCTAGATATCTCCTGATGTTGTTGATTTGGTTTTCTATTTTTATTTGCCGTTTGAATTTTGGTTTTGTGCTGTTGGGATTTCTTTGTCGTTGCGGGAGTTTTTGATTAAATACTTCGTCGGTTGCGTTTGGGATTGATGGTGGTGGGTCCAGGCGGCGAGTGATTCCCTTCTCAGTGGTTTCTTTGTCAGGACTTGTGCTTTTATCCAAGCAACGCATGGTGTGTTCGTTTGTTCCTGTAGTATAACTCATGCGTTGCCCTGATTTTCCCGCCTTGGTGGGTGTCGGCTTACTCGCCGGCACAACACTTTTGGCAGGTCCATTGTCAGTTGCCCGGTCTTCATCGTTTTGGTCGAGCTGCCATTTCCCGCAACGTCCTCGACCGTTACGTCGCTCGCCCGATGCATCTTTTATTGGTCTACTGTGGTTTGGGATGTTTTTAGTGTCCTGTGGTGTCAGAAGCTCAAAGTGTCCCGACATTGAGTTGCCTGTTAGTAGAAGGTAAATAGTTTCGGTGTGTTCTTGTGCTTATTATTGTTGGCTTGTCCCTAAAAGTTATTTTTGTATCTCTTGTTCTTCGTTGTTTTGAGAAGATATGAAAGTTGCTATTCTGGGTTTCCGAGAGGGCAAGTATCTCTAGGCTCGTTCTATAGGTGCCATTTTTCCTCATATAGTTATAGTAGTTATTGAAGTCTTTCATATCGTCGTCCCCAATTAATGAAAATGTGTTAAGTTCCGACCAGTTTTGTTGTATATATCTTAGAGCAGCCTCTCGGAGTCTTTCATGATGGTTTTGGTGGCCATATAAGTGTAAGCTAACTGCACGGAAAAGGCAATTTCCATCACCTACAATGTCGGATTTGGTAAAACTATCGGGAGTAGTTTCAGCTGAGGCGGTTGGTTGGATCGTTTGTCGTTGTTGTTGTCGTGGTGGTGCTGTAGCTGTTTGTACGACAGGGGTCCGCCTCCTCAACACCCTGCCATTATCATTAGTATAATTATTATTATTTGACATAGTGTTCCCACGAGTATCCTAGGAAAGAATGGTCGACTGCGGCAGAGCCTGGATCCCACAGCAAGTCTACTTACTCCCGGAGGGCGCCCGGTATCCGGGGGAACCGTTTGCGACTCATAAACGCTGAGCTATTCATCTTCTCGGCACACTTTAAGATTGCATTATAATATGGGAAAGTTGGAGATCCTGGGAGATAAGGAGAAATATTTGGAGAATGGCTTGAATAATGATAGATAAAGAGATATATGCCCCTGTATTACGGGAGAATTGGAGATTATGGGAGATAATGCGGAAAAAAATGACAGAAAATTCAATATATAAGCACTTATAATATGGGAAAGTTGGAGATCCTGGGAGATAAGGAGAAATATTTGGAGAATGGCTTGAATAATGATAGATAAAGAGATATAAGCCACTGTATTACGGGAGAATTCGAGATTATGGGAGATAATGCGTCAAAATTACAGAAAATGCAATATATAAGCCCTTATAATATGGGAAAGTTGGAGATCCTGGGAGATAAGGAGAAATATTTGGAGAATGGCTTGAATAATGATAGATAAAGAGATATAAGCCCCTGTATTATGGGAGAATTCGATATTATGGGAGATAATGCGTAAAAATGACAAAAAATGCAATATATAATCATTTATAATATGGGAAAGTTGGAGATCCTGGGAGATAAGGAGAAATATTTGGAGAATGGCTTGAATAATGATAGATAAAGAGATATAAGCCCCTGTATTACGGGAGAATTCGAGATTATGGGAGATAATGCGGAAAAATGACAGAAAATGCAATATATAAGCATTTATAATATGGGAAAGTTGGAGATCCTGGGAGATAAGGAGAAATATTTGGTTTGGTACATTTGGGATATTTGGATGACCGTCAAATCCCAAATTTAATTGTGTTGATACTTTTTAAAGGGCTATTGAAAAGATAAATTAAAAGACGTAAAGAAAATCTTAAGTGGTCAAGGCTTTTTGGGAGCCATAGAAGACAAACACGAATTTGTGGAAGAAAAATTATATTAAGCTTTTAGTATAATCAACTGCAGTTTTTGAGTAATAATAATAATACAATATTTAGGATCAAATGAACAAAATGCTTTTCATATTCTTTATTCTTAGTTTCTGGTAGTTTTCACTTTTTTGTAGTATAATTTTTTTTAGTTTTAACGGTGTTTCGGTTACGTTGTAATTAGATTTTCCTAAAAATGTATTTGAACTAATAATTCTTCCTTGCCTTCCATAAGGTTTTGGCAATTAGTTGGGCTTGCTTTTAGTTATAATAATTTTTAATAAATATTTCCTACACATCTTTTTTTCTCACTCTCCGAAAAAAAAAAAAATATATAACCTAGTTTTAACTTACTGCTATCAAAATTCTGAATATAAATAAATGCCGTATTTGTATTAGTGTCAAAGGTGCATTGCCAACTTCGGCAACTTTAGAAGTTTTTTTTTTCTTATTTTGTATAATAACACCATAAATATTGGTGTTATTATACGGACTTGCGCAATTACTGTCCCGTACCGCTTTTAAAATAAGATTTTTGTTATGGAGGTATAAAATGATCACAAAACACCCCCAAAGGAGTTTTCAACAATGTTTGTTTTCGATCCTTATCTTTATATACCAGAAAAATTTCAAAGGTAATTCACTCGTAATAATTTTCATTAATCTACACCTTATGGAGAATATTCCAGAATTATTTCGAAATTTTTTGGTACTCTTAGAGTGGCGGGACAGCGATTTTTGGCAATTTTTAAAAAATACTATACAGAAAAACCAACCCCTTAAGTCAAAATGTAACTTTCAAAACTACGGATAATTGGAACTGGAAAATAAGTTTGCTGTTGTTCAAGCCAAAAAATCACTGATTAATGAGTTTTCAAATAGCTGTGGGAACATATGAAAAACAAGAGTTGCAAAGTATGTTTCTCTAATGTGTTTCCAAGTACAACTAACTGAGTACTAAATTTCAACTGATGTATGTAGATATATAAGATTTAATTCAAGGCATTATACACACACACACACACACACACACACACACACACACACATATATATATATATATATATATATATATATATACATACATATATATATATATATATATATATATATATATATATATATATATATATATATATATATATATATATGCCTAAGAAAGGCAGTTTAATAATGAAATCTTCGAACAATAATGAATTAGAAATACTTAAGAAGGCAGCAGAAGATAATCTGAAATGATCTGACTGTGGAGATCCCAAAAAAAAAACACCAAAAATAAAAATAGTAGCATATATTGGAGATAGAAATATTGAGGAAGTAGAGATCGATATAAGAAATCAAAACAAATGGATACAATAGGAAGACAAATATAAAATAACATTTATCAAAAAAAAAAGGCTGGAAACAAATTCTCAGTAATCTATGCAGAATGTAACCCTAGTATGTCATGAAAGCAATAAATGTGGGTAAAATGTGCATTGGATGGGTAAGATGCCGAATTTATGAAGACCTGAGCCTCCTAAGATGTTTTAAATGTCAGGGCTTCTATCATAAAAGAGCTAATCGCAATAACGGAGAAAAAAGTGGAAATTGTGCAAATCAACACGAAACTGCTGCATGTACCAATCATAAAAAAAAAGTATCAATTGTTCCCTGGCCAATGCAAAGTTCAACACCCAACACGATGTGGAACATTCCGCAACAGATCCAAACTGTCCATCTACAGTATATCATATGGAGTTATTAAAAAGCAGAATTGACTACGGGAATTGATGATAGCACTCCAACAAGAAGAAGTATTGGATGACATTGAGATTGCTGATAATTATCAAGCCCAATTGGTGGACAAAGACCTACTTCGTAGAGAGGTAAACCTGAATAAAAAGCTACTCAACATCCTTCACATGAATATAAGAAACGCAAATAGAAACTACGATAATTTAATACTACTTCTGGGAACTTTCAGTTTACAGTACAGTGATATAATAGTACTAAGTGAGACTTTTCAGCTTCCATCTATTGATCATTCCGGGCTATAACACATTTTACAATGGAGCAGACTATAATAAGAATGATGGTGTGATCATACTTGTTAAATCGTATATTAAAGTGGATTTTCGTACATTTACTCTGCCAAACTCACGAGCAACAGTGGGTAGAATTGAGTACAGTGTGAGTGGACATAAAATTGGTGTTACGGCTGTGTATAATCCCAAAGCAAGAATTTACAAGTGACATAACGGAATACTTGGAATCAGCGGCCAAAGAACAAATCGAAATATTAATTGGAGATATTAATATAGACCTTTTGAATCCTGAAAATAATGAGGTAACTAACTATATGGCGGCGATGGCACAGCAGGGATACATTTCCTATGTGAACTGTATTACTAGATTTGACAGTAAACCATGCTTAGATCATTTGTTTGTAAGATGTAGGCAAAGGTTTGGTGGGCTGCATTTTCGGTCTTTTGTACTTGATAGTCATGTGACTGACCATGGTCCAATAATGCTTAATATTAGTTGTACTCATTCGACCCCAAACAATGACAATGCAAACGTAATCAGTGTAAGCAAGGATAGGTATGATATAGATAAGCTTAAAATGATGCTGCGGTGCCAGGATTGGTCTTCGGTAACGACTGATTTAGATCCTGAGACGGCGACATCAACATTTGTTAATATATATAAATCTTTACTAGACTTAAGTAAAATTAAGAACAACCAAACTCACAAGCAATACAGAAAATTAAAAAATTGGATCACGAACGGAATAATAAGATCTATTAGACATAGAGACAAATTAAAGCGTAGACTTTTAAAACAATATAACTTGGATTTAGAAATAGAATATAAAAGATACCGAAATATTTTGAATAAAATAATAACCAAACAAAAGAATAACTACTACAAAAACGAAATAAGTAGAAACAACAAAAATTTAAAAAAAATATGACCTAATTAAGGATGCTACTAATGAAAAAAAAAGTAATAAAGTAAATATAACTATAAATAGAGACAACGGTGATGGGTTTTTGACTGATAAAGACATGTCGAATTATTGTAATGATTATTTTATTAATGTCGGTGTAGAGATGGAGAAAGGGATTCCTGTCGTGAATGATCCGTGTCCGCTGGATGATCCTGTGTCTGATTCGCTTTATTTGTCTCCCGTCACGGATAAGGACCTAATCCGAAATATCTCGACGTTGAAGAATAATAGTGCACCGGGATATGATAGAGTAACACCATTCGTAATAAAGCATACCCACACTGAAATTCTAACACCATTAACTTAAATAATAAATTTAATTTTCCAAACTGGCATAGCGCCATCTGAATTCAAGATATCAATGGTGACCCATGTACAAAGGAAAGGTGATAGAACAAGTATTGGAAATTATCGACCTATAAGTTTAATCACTTGTTTTGCAAAAATCCTTGAAAAGTGTGTAAAGGACAGATTGATTGAATTTTTTTAAAAAAATAACATTTTCTCTGAAAACCAATTTGAGTTTGTGCAGGGTAGTAGTACCACAAATGCCTTGTATGAATTTACTACGCAAATAACAGGCTGTCTAAATGACTGATAGACTTCTGGAAGTGCTTGCACAGTATGGAGTTAGGGGGCCAATGTTGAGGTTAATTCGTAGCTATTTGAGGACAGAACTCAGGTTGTTAAAATTAATAATTCCATAAGCGATAAGAGGATTATCAAAATAGGACTACCACAGGGCACTGTCCTTAGTCCCCTTTTGTTTATTACATATACTGAAACTAGACATGGGTGGGACGATGATTTCCTATGCTGACGACACTGTTCTGATTTTTAGAGGTGATTACTGGGATGGGGTTAGGGAGAAGGTGGTCAGTGGTTTCAGCAAGGTAAAAAATTGGTTGGAAACATATAAATTATCTCTTAATTTGACTAAGACCAATTATATTGCATTTTCATTAACTGTTGAAAATAGGCCAAATTTTTCAGGTATTCGAATAAATAATAACAATAAAATAAATGAGGTAACTAATACAAAATATCTTGGTGTTGTAATAGATCAATTTCTGAAGTGGCAGCCACACATCGACTACCTATCAATCAGATTACGAAAATTAATACACAAATTTTATATAATAAGGAATATTTTAAATTCAAAACTACTTATACTTATATATAAATCGCTGGTAGAATAATTTATAAAAAACACAGAATATATCCTACTGGCCTTCTCTTTACACAAGAAACATGCAATATTAGAACAATGTATCTCACAACAGTTTGCACCTTTCTACATATTCGTAAAGAACGGAATAAATTTGTTAATCATACTCACAAAACACGTTCTAGAGAAAATAAAAACTTAATACTCATCTTTTTTATTCACATTTTTTCATTGAATAGTAATAATAAATCTTATAATAAAGATCAAAAAAATATATATAATAAATTGCCAAATAAATACTAAATTTGGCTTTCTTCCCTAAAGAATCATCATTACTAGCTTTAAAAAAATAAAACTACCTCCACTGCAGACAATTTCTATTAAAACTGCCGATAATAAAAAAATTATATGATTTTCAGATTTTTGGTCTTTGAGAACTCTAACAAGGAGAATAATAATATATTCCAGATACTTCCCTCAGACCCTCTTCTATTCCCGTATATATTTAACTTTAAATATTTATACTAACAATTTGTTCATTCAACATAACTTAAAATTCTCTTTATTATATTTCGGTTTTTTGAAAGTTATCACCTCTTTCCGGTAAAGCATTATTACTTTTTTTCTGTTGTAAGTACAACGACTGACAAAAATTGGAAACTATGTTTTTCGTAATATAGATGTTGTCAAACGGGGTGATTTTTATACGAATATAAAATTTCCCTTAACGACTAGTGCAAGAAGAGTTAAAGCATTTATACACAAACTTGAGGTTTGCTTTTAAAAAATAAGTAAATACAGAATATCATCTGTGAGAAGAACGTAATATACGTATTATAAGAGTATACATATATAGCCCAGTCGTCAGAGGCAAATTTTGACGAAAAGCTCTCATTAAATGTTAACAGGCTGCATTTTGGCATACAGGTAGTTTTTTGGATGTCTTCTTGTTCTTCAAGTGCCCTCTCCTCAACGAAGGTTGGCGACCATCAACTGGAATTTTTCTCTATCTTGAGCAAAACGGATAAGGGTGCTAGCCTTTTTAATATCAAACCACTGGAGCAGATTCTGCATCCATGAGAATTTTTACGTCCGATGCCTCGTCATCCTTCAATCTTTCCCTTCATAATCAGCTGCAGAAAACCATATTTAGCGTTTCTGATAATATGGTTAAAGTATGCTGCTTTCCCCTTCTTCTTTCTTTATTGTAGTTAAAAGTTCCTGGTCCTTATTCATCCTCTCCAGGACTCTAACATTCCAGGTACAAAGAAAACAGTTACTGAAAACACAAACATTCTAAATTACTCGAAGAAATTAAATGAATTACATACTCTCTGGCTGTCATAATGGATCCGGCGTTTTGAATTTTTCAAATCTGTCATCGGATTCTTAATCCGCACCCGAAGAAACCCCTTAATAGTCAATTTCAAAATGTTTAACGGTATACAGAAACGTTAATTTTATCATAAAGTGGTTAAAACAGCCATTTTATTTTAAATAATTTCTATAAATTACGGTAAAACTAATATCTATATACTACTTTTTTGTAAAATTTCCCGCTCTTTCATGTGGCGCTATTTGTTTTTCGATATCTTTTTTTATTTTTCGAGATATTACGGAAAAACGGAATTATTAATTTTATTTTGCGGGCTTAGCGTACATCAAACTTTAGCAAACTTTTTTTTATCGTATTCTTGCAGTATATTAACATTTAATATTAATTTAGAACTCCTGGCGACTGGGCTAACAGCAAATGATAGGTACGTTATAGTGAGATATTACTTACAAAAAATAAATGTGTGAAGACAGACTTCAGGGATATGTAGAACTAAAACATTTCTTTCCATATACTATTTATGTTAAAATATTGAAATTGAAAAAATAACACACTCCAAGGACCCTGAAGATGATAAGACGAAACAACCCTACTGAGTGGCTTTTTCACCTGTGTAAGCTTTAATCTGTGTGGCCATAAATAATTGAAAATAATGAAAATATAAGAAAAATTTTCAGTTTTCCCCGAATAGGACATATAACATGATATATAAAACGCAACCCCGTCCCTTCTCAGCCTTTCAATCCCTTATATGTGACTATAAATATTTATAACCTTAATTTCAGAAAATATTAGTTGTCCTTACAGGCAGACAAACACGTGGAACAAAATGTTGCCGCAAAACGAATCCGGCTAGCTACCGCCGGCACGTTAGTTTCTGAGAGATGCCGCGCATATTTTTCTCAGTTATCTACTTGCTCAGTGTTTCTGAGAAAATCGACGAGGTATATTGTAACATTCCCAGTTTAACTATTATATGTACACCAAATTTGAAATCGATTTCTTCCGGGAGTTATCGTGCCGATAGGCTGACAAACAGGCAGAAGGGTAGACTAACAGAGATGGGAGACTATATTTTTCGTGATCTAGGGGCCTTAATATGTAACGCAAAAATCTTGCGCGATTTTTTCACGTATATAGTACTTTCTCTTGGCAAGGAAACTAGGTAAATGGTAAAAGTGATGCTTCTGCGATTTTAATAAAGATACCAAACTTTCAGAACGAACCTCTAAGGTTCGTAATTCGTAATTCTAGATATAAGCAAAAAGATATCAAACAATTAATCCTTAATGGAAGTACAAGCAATGCAAGACAATACGATATATTTTAATACATGAAAAAAACCTACCCTACTTTAGTTAGTTGTGTAAACTGAATGTTATCCAAAGGGCAATCGTACGCATGCGCTGAAGTAAGGCTTTTAGATTTGACTGACATTGTGTAACATGGATTTAATAAGTGGATTATTACTCACCTCGGATCCCCTCTTTCATGTTTACTTACAATATTTAAAACAAATAGATTACTATTCTCTTAAGAAGTTTTGGAATTTTATTTATCTATACAATAGATTCGGATCGTGAAGTTTCCTATTGCGATTGAGATTAGATGCGATGATGACTTCTAACATAAATAAGTAATCATATATATAATAATAATTTCAATATGTGATCTGAAGCAATCGAGTATAGGGTTGGTAGTTTGAGAGAAAAGATATTTCAAATCAAATTTGACGAAAAAATATTTTGGGCCGGGTTTTTAGCTTAACAGTCTCTATCAACCTTGCTTTTTAATTAAAAGTTGGATTGACTTTGCTACTTGATTAAAGGTTTTGACGATTTCACACTAGTTCGCACTGGAGTTTGTTTTTTTTGACATAGACTTCTTAAATGTTTGCCGCTATTGTGATTGTGTTGCAAGATACTAAACATTTTTACCTAGCTGATGAGATGTGAAATCGAGCCAAACATGGTATATTTTAGTTTGATGATTAATATACGGCACGCTCGGGTAGTTCATTATTTTTTGACCTTACTTACACTTAATGCCAGTTTAAAAAATTCTTTGGCGTAATTTCAATTGACGCCAAACACAAAACAATAGTTGTAACTATTTCAAAGATAATTCTTACAAAAGTTGTTTTACATTATAATTTCTTAAAAACATATAATTTTAAATTAATTTCTGGGAATAATTTAATGACACTTTTTGAACTAATAAGTACTTGTATAAAAGTGACCAAAGACGTATATTACTAGTAATTGTTAGACCATGTACATAACAAATAATTTTAGCACCTTCTTATTTTACAGTGTTATAAGTTGTATAGCAATTTATTATGTTTTATTTATTTATAAAAAATGGAGAATCCTTAGATTTGCTTGGTATAATAATGGATTTTTTCTACCCGTTTTGCCAATAGTTGGTAACGCATATATAGCACTGTTCAGCGGTTTGTTTACTGGATTACCAAGTAAGTTTTATTCTTAATAAAATAAATTTTAAAGCGTTATTAAATTTTTGGTATTATTCAAATGGATAGTAATATACAGAGTGATTTGTTAGTGGGCCGATTAAGGATAAATGTTTAGAAAATATGTTTTGATAAAAAGTTAGGTAGGGTTTCTAGGTAAGAAAAACTTAAAAATATATTTACATATATGTTAACTCGAACAAGTGAACTAAACTAATCATCCATTTTTTCTGAAATGGCGGATCTTGTATATTATATACTGCTGGGAAAAATAAATAATTTCAATTTTCGTATACTTGGTGTTGAAGTGATGTGAATAACCGAATTATAACTGAAGTACTTGAGTGATTTTTCACCTGGAATATAAAGGTGAGCAATAAGTAAGTAGAGTAAGAGTAATAACCTTCAAATTGTTCTCTGAATTCATCCGTAATACATATCGACAGTGTGATACTTTTCGATAGATCAGTAGTCTTTACTTCTTAATAATTTCAGTAGTTTCATTAATATACTTTAAGACCAATTATTTTTTTATTTACTTACAAATCTAGGTTCTATGTTAACAGTATCTTATTTTCGTATCCGAATTATTAACTTTTAATTATGGACTACTATTAATTATGGTTTACTAAAAAATAGAACGAACTAAGCATCGCTGCAAAATTTAAATGGTAATAAATTATTTGGTAGATGATATTTGTAACAGTTCTTATCATCTAACTATTTAAATATTGTTTAGTTTAGAGTAACGCACCGATCGTTTTAGTCAATAATTTGTTGTGCTACTTATTTTTGAGCAAGTTAAAAAGCTCTTTTCATATTAGCAGACGAGTGAGGTGAACCAAATTTTTTAGTAATCAATACATAGGAAACAATAATAACATAGGTATACAAAACAAGAATTCTCTATTCTTTAAGTAAGACACGTGTTTTCTTAAGTATTTTTTTATGACGATTCCAAAAAAATCATAAAAAAAGACATCCACCGTGAGGTATTTTCAGAAAACACACTTCAAGTGGCCAGAAAACTATTAAATTGAAAAAATACATTTTAATAAACAATGTAAAACTCTATAACCATTAAAATTATGGAATAAAACTATTATTTCGGATATCTAATGAATCTACATTTATCATAAAAACTTAAAAATATAAGCGTGTGAGTGAATGAGTGTAGAAGTGAGCGAGCGAGTGAGTATGGCAGTATGTGAATGAGTTAGTATGTGAATGAGTGAGTGACTGAGCAGGCGAGTAAGTGAATGAGTGAGCGAGTGAGTGACTGAGTGAGTATGGGAGTATGTGAATGAGTGAGTAACTGAGCGAGCGAGTGAGTGAGTGAGTGTGTTAGTTGGTAAGTAAGGGATTGAGTGAGTGAATGAATTTGTGAGTTAGTATGTAAATGTGATTTGTCTACTTATTTACTATTTATTTTAACTGTTTTACATAAAATTAAAATGAAATCTTTATCTTTCGTTTATAAATTCTGTTTTTAATTTTCTTTTTTTTTCGTTTGTTTATGAGAAATTTTTTATTTATTAGGGGTAACTTTTTCTTTTCTTTTTTGGTCTTTTCAATTTGTTGTGTTCAATATTAATAAAAAATGGAAATAATTTTTTAATTTAGCGGTTGAACATATTTATTTTTAACAGCACTTTGATACGCAGCTTAGCTAAAGGTGGTTTATGCGTGTTTTTTGTTAAACACTAAAACCTAATATTTTTAAGTTTTTTATGATAAATGTAGATTCACTAGATGTCCGAAATAATAGTTTTACTTCATAATTTTAATGATTATACAGTTTTACATTACTTATGAAAATGTAATTTTTTCAAATTAATAGGTTCCTGGCAACTTTAAGTGTGTTGTCTGAAAAAACTTCACGGTGGATGTCTTTTTTTATGATTTTTTTGGATTCAGTATAAAAGTACTCACGTATCTCACTTAAAAGAGAGAGTTGTATACCAGTGAAATTAATACATTACGAAGTGCCTGCCATTCTTAATTAAGTATTTGTAGTTTAGACTCTCTTATTATTTGTAAAAACAAGATAGCGGTTTTTTAAATTAACTCGATAGATCCTGGTTTTATAATATTATGACGAAATTGTTTTAAATTTTATTTCTTCAAGGATAAGTTTGTGTTATTTGGGAATAACTTTGTATATGAAACTTTATACATCTTCGTTTTAAGAATTGTATCTGAAAATTTACCAACACATTTGAAACTAGCTAAAATACACTGGTGAGCAAAAAAATGGACTCAAACCATTTTGCTTCATTTAACACCGATCCTGTGGTATTATTTTTGGTATCATTAGAATGCTGATTTTCTACTCAATCCAATAATACCAAAAACATCTGGATTTCCAAAAAGATTTACTACTTAAAACGGTTTTACTCAATAGACTCGTTTTTGCTTGCTCAGCAACGTAGTTGTTACGCGCTATTTATCCCTACAAAAACATATACAACTGCATTTTCCTATCACCCCTTAATCGGAACTTGAACCGTCAACATCTCTGCTAGACCTGCTCACTAATTACGTCATCGGAAAATGGATACGACCCCGGAAGAAACGACAGAAGTCATTGTTCTATTACAAAAAGGGCATAGCCAATGTGAAGTCGCTGCGCGACTGTGTTTGAGCTAGTCAGCTATCTCCAGAGTCTACAGACGTTACTAAGAGACTGGCGCCTTTGTACGGAGACCAAAATCAGAAAGAAGAAGGTGTACCTCGGAGCGAGACGACCCCTTCATTGTCAACACCGGCGGTGAAGTCCAGCAAGAGCTCCGACAAGTTCGTGGCCGTCCTGTCAGTTATTGGACAGTCAGAAGAAGACTTAAAGAAGCTAACCTAACTCCGAGAGCCCATCGACAAGTGCGACTCAGATTTGCCCGAGAATATGTCGATTGGGCCATAGAGCAATGGAGCTCCGTTTTATTCTCCGACGAGTCCCAAATATGCCTACATGACTATAAGAGGCCTGGGAAGTACTACGCCCAGTGTTGCATTACGGAAACGGTCGCCTACAGAGGAGGTTCTGTCTTGGTATGGGAGGGCATATCATTGGATGTGAAAACCGATTTGGTTTTCGTGACTGATGACACTCGTAGTGGTGGATTAATTGTTCACCGGTACATCGAGGAGATCCTGCAGAAACACGTCGTTTCTTATGCTGAGTTTGTTGGCGATAACTTCGTGCTAATGTACGACAGTGCGAAGCCACATGCTGCTGCGTCGGTGAGGTAATACATGGAGGAAGTCGAAATACCCACATTAGACTGGCTTGCGCGAAATTCTGACCTCAATCCAAACGAGCACATATGGGATGAGCTTAAAAGAAGGGTTCGAGTGAGAAATCTAGCCCCTGCATCGCTGAGGGACTTAAAGGTTCCGATGGCGGAAGAGTGGGGAAGAATTCCACAGACAGTGGTTGAAAAAGTTTACCAGCTCCATGAAAAACCAGCTGGAAGCAGTAATAAGGGCTAGGGCGGGAAATACAAAATATTGATTTTGGTTTTTATCAATAAATTTAACTGTTTAACTTAAAATTTGTTTAATTTTTTTCCTTTCTCTTCCCCTTATCTTCAATCCTTGTTCTCCTTGTTTCCTCTTTTAATCATTATAGTCAGTAAAAAGTATGAGGTATGCTATGGAATTTGGCATCATTAGAATGAATAGAATGAACTTTCAAATAATACTAAAATTCGTGAAAATATATTAACACTAAATTCTATTATCCATGTCTTTTTTTATTGGCCTAGCACACGTGCTGCAGGGAAATCCCTAAAGCGTTCTAGGAGCGACATGTGTGCGGAAAAAGGGATTCACGTTGGTTTTAAATCGTTATAAATTGTACTCGGTGGGAAGCACAGTTCTGGGAAAATTATTTCAAAGGGATGATGTTCTTCATATGAAAGACTGATTGAAAAGTGTTGAACCTCTTACGGATGTGAAGTATTTAGCGCGACGTGTATTTCTAACATGCACCGCTAGGGGAGGAATCAAATGGGCTACATCCTTCGAATACTTTCCGTGAAAATACTTGTAGAATAGAGTCAAGTCGCCAACCGTTCTTCGATGTTCCAACGAATTAAGGCCGTCGGTCAATTCCGGGTCTCCAATCAGACGAACAGTTCTTCCCTGAATAGAATACAACAAATCCAGTGTATGTTTGGGAGCAGAGCCCTAAATATGGGAGTAGTATTCAATTGTCGGTCGAATTTGAGCTTTGTAAAGAATTGCGTTGTTGCGGAGTGTAAGCTTTCTGGTTCGAATAATGTACCCAACTTCTGAGAAGCTCTCTTTGCTATGCTTGCAATATGTTCATGCCAGCACATTGTACCCTGTGAAAATTGGATTTGTCCCACGCTTGGGCGCACTTTTGTAACGTGTGAACTTGCCCGTACTTTGAGGCGCACTTCTTGCAGCCCCTTTTTAATTTCTGAGAATGAATTGAGTGAATAATGATTTTAAAAGAACTAAAGAAATTAAACACACACTAGCTCAGTTTTCCTTGGTAGAGTAATATGAGTAAGAGATAATTGTTGTACGTCTTTTTGGAATTATTTTCTATTAAAAAAACTTTAGTTGTACTAATTTTTTTTTTGGGGCACCATTCATTTTAAAATAGAAAGGATCTAACTTCAGCTAAAAAAATGAAAAAACACTGAAGTGTTATACGGTTGTTAATAAAAAGAATCAGTTTGGTACAACCCTTCTTATCCTGAAAAGAAAGATAGGTGTACAGTGAAACACTAGCTTTAATCAACAAAAAGAAAATTTATTCATGATTTTAAATTAAAAGTTCTAACCCTTGCAGTTCAAGAATTACAAAAATTCTAGCCTAAAAAGTAGTTATTACTAAGTAGAGTTCCTAAATCAGGCATTTTACTTCTGAAACTTTACTACACCCGAAATCGAAGAGCCGTGATATTCACTTCACGATTTATCAGTTGAAATTGATGTTAAAACACTTATTTGCGGGAAATAGATCTACTGATGTATGTTCTGGTGACTTACGGTTTTCCTACGGGCTTCTAGGCCTTGAATTGAACACAAAACCGCTTTCACACATTCCATCACTTATTTTCAGTATGACTTCACGATGAGAAGAGCCTACTTCGGCTACTCCATGTAGAAAAAACACACAAAGTCCACTACGGCTTTACGTTAAAAACTCGTACTTAACTTGGCATGCCTATGCCTACGATGACTTAGTAAATAAGCTAATAAATAGGCATAAGTTTAGGTTTAATATTCAGAATTCCACCTTTTTTACACGCGAAGAAAATAACACCAAGTATGTCTCCATACCATATAATCCGAAATATAGCAAGGGACTCAATAAGGTATTTTAATAAGGTAGGCCTCACCTTAGTCTATAAGTCATCAGACAATCTGAGGAATATCTTAGGAAATCCCAAAGATAAGATTCCTAATTGTGAGAAAAGTGGAATTTATGAAATTAGTTGTAATGATTGTGACAAAAAGTATGTTGGGCAAACTAAAAGGTCAATTAGAACACGATTTAAAGAACACTTAGCACACTTAAAATACAACAGAACAGAAAAGTCTAGCATTGCCGAACATGCTCTTGAAGCTGATCATACTGTAACATGAGATAATCTAAAATTAATAAAAAATGTATCTGATAGGAGATTGTTGAACGCATACGAAAGTATGGAAATCATAAAATGTAAAAGTAGTTTAAACAAAGACCGAGGGCCTATTCCTTATAGTCCCCTCTACTGGTTACTTGGTTACTTGACCGGAACTGATAGCCTTGCCTATGTCATTAGTTCCGCTTGAGTAATTCAAGGGTTAGGCTAAGTATAAATAGGGTAGATTTGGTAGTTTAGCTTTAGTCAATCATCGCTCCTGATGAAGCTAACATGGTTAGCGAAACGCGCGTCGAGTGCAAAAATAAAGTGTTTTGGTGTAGTGGTGATATATACTAAGTAGTATCATTGTGCCAAAGATTCCACATTCCCAACTTTGTTTACATCTTATGTCTAGTTTGCCTTTTCTGCTTTCAGTTAACCACTCAAGAAATTTGAGAAACTTAGGCTTATATGTTTGCCCATATTTTCCTTTTTTTAAAATTAAATTAAGCCACTGTTTATGGCTTCACCCTCACTAACTTCAGAATAACTCATAAGGAGTTTAATTTCGGGGCATCATAGTTTGTTTTTAGCAAGCGATCAATAGAGGTCGGGAAAATATGTATTGTTTTAATAATACAGTCGTAAATTTGTAGTTATTTCATTTTTAATATTACAGTACTTCTATTATTTGAATAAACATATCGTGCAAAAATTTATTGAACACAAAAAAAAAAAATGTGTTTTGGTAGATTTCATGTTCAAGGAAATAGACCAGTAAATTTTCATAAACTTCGATAGGTCTACAGAAAAATCCGTAGGGTTGGTAACATTACATATCGAGTAGTGATCTTTCACTTGTAATTCGGTTTAAGAAAATACCATATTTCACAATAGATTTAGTTACGAAAATGTTCATTCTTCAAAACTGTTTGTTGCTGCGCTTGTTGCGGATGCTATTAAAAACGCGCAGATAAACAGAAAACTGTTGCCGGAATAATACAGAAATATTTTTTATCGATGACTATTTTATTTGACGCCTATATTTAAATTAAATAGTGTCAGATTATAACGATACTAGTGATATTAAATATTATGGTATTTAAAATAATTGTCTTTATTTAGGTATTTGTAGGTTTGAATAGTACTGTTATATTGCCTCATCGTATGAACAGATTGGATGCGGACACGTCCATAGTTTTTAAGATAAATATCTGAGATTTGAGGAAAATTAATAATTCAATTAGGCACAAGTTACAATCGGGAGAATAATATGACTTTACGTCACTTCCAATATCAGAATCTGTGGGCTTTCTTTTTTTTTAAGTAGAATTGAATTTGAATAGATATTTTAGAATATCTCGGGAGTAGTAATATTTTGATCTATATGCAAACTGTTTTAGGATGAAAAAATCGTAAAAAAATAACGATTTGTTAAAAAGTACTTCAAAACCTGAACAAATTCGTGGTGGTTCTATAAATAAAAACAAGTATTTATTATCTCTTACATAATTTCTCTAAAAGTTTTAGTTTTCGAGTAAAAAATTGCTAAATATCCAAAAAACAAATTTTCCTACAAAAGTTGCAGATTTTTAGGGTAGAATAAGATTAACAGAGAAAGCTTTTGGTTATATTAGGAAATTAAGTTTTATTTTAGTTTTTCCGAAAATTTTTTACAATCCAATTTCAGATTTTGGTCTGTATTGAGCCCAAACCAGCACAATTTCTTAATATGCCACTCAAAATTCAAAACTACATATCATAAGCTTTAATCTGGACTAGATTGTGTCCTCCTGAATTACGTCAATTTATGGACTAATGGGTGGTCTATATATTCTATATATTAAAGCGATATTTCTTAAGAACCAAATTTATAATCGAAATAGCGTTTTTTTTTTTTTTACGGGTACACCTCAGTGCTGCAGGGAAGTTCCTAAAGCGCTCCAGGAGCGGCACGTGTGCGGAAAAAGCAATTCACGTTGTTCTTGAATCGCTGTAAATTGTACTGGGTGGGAAACAAGGCGCTGGGCAAATTATTCCAAAGGGAGGATGTTCTCCATACATAAGACTGCTTGAAAAGCGTTGTACGCGGAGTAACAAACTGAACCTCAAACGGATGTGAAGTATTCGCGCGACGTGTATTTCTAACATACACCGCTTTGGGAAGAATTAAGCGGGCTACATCCTTTGAACACTTTCCATGAAAATACTTGTAGAGTGACTCAAGTTGCCAACCGTTCTTCGATCTTCCAGGGAATCAAGGTCGCCGATCAGTTCCGGGTCTCCAATCAGACGAACAGCTCTTCTCTGGACAGAATCCAACAAATGCAGTGTATGTCTGGGAGCGGAGCCCCAAACATGCGAGCAGTATTCCATAGTTGGTCGAATTTGAGCTTTGTAGAGAATTAACAGTTGTTCTGGAGTTTAAAGCCTTCTGGTTCGAAATAATATTCCCAACTTTTGAGAAGCGCTCCTTGCTATGCCTGCAACATGTTCATGCCAGGACATATTTGCTCCCAAATTAACGCCCAATAAATTGAGTGACGATGCTAGGGGAATGGAGTGCCCCGACATAACTATGTCGGGTTCAGCAACGTTAACGTTTTTTTAGAAAAACTGCCGCCTGGGTTTTTGTAGCGTTAGATTGCATTTGGTTACTATCACCCCAAGATAGAATTTTTTCCAGGTCCTTGTTAAGTTGAACGACCTCCCGCTGTCTGCGGATATTCGCCTGAGCAGCCGATGTCCGAGCGCTCAAAGTGAATGAAGAGATAAGCGTACTGTCATCTGCAAAGCTGTAGATTGGATTTCCGTTCTTGTTCAGCAGATCGTTAATGTAAATGAGAGAGTAGGAGCCTTGGGGCACACCGGCGTTGATAGTAAAGGTGTTAGAAAGAAATCAGTCGACTGCCACTCGCAAAGAACACTCTCTGAGGAAACGTGAGAGCCACAAACAGAACCTTTCAGACATACCAGAAGAGCGTAGCTTAGCCAACAGTCCATTGTGCCAAACACGATCGAATGCCTTAGATATGTCAAGAGGAACTGCTCGAGATTCTCCAAAGTGTTCAATTGCGTTGTTCCAAACATGTGTTACATAAGTCAGAAGATCTCCTGTTGATCTATGTTTACGAAAGCCGTACTGTACTGGTGATCACTAGTAATGTTGAATCGTTCAGTTTTAGAAGATGCTGATTGATAACCTTTTCCATGACTTTCGATATTATTGAAAGCAGTGCGACTGATTGGTAATTATTTGGCAAGGTCTTCCTGCCTTTTTTAGATATCGGCTGAACTGTGGCACATTTCCAGCAGGAAGGAAATATTCCCTTTCTGTAGGATAGGTTGAAACGACTACAGAAAACTGGTGTTAGTTCCTTCGCACAGTTTTTAAGAACAATGGCAGGTATTCCATCAGCGCCAGAAGCCTTCTTGGTGTCTAGCTTTATTAAAATACGCTTTATGATACGCTGTCTGAAGACAATATCGGGCATCCTCGACTGCAATACGGGAACAGTAGGCGGTGTTTTTCCTTGGAAATCGACAGTAGAATGTGAAGCAAACAGTACAGCCAACAAGTTCGCTTTCTCAACAGGTGTCGTTGTGATGGAATTATCTGGCCTTGTGAGTGGTGGTATTGTGGATTTGGTGAAATTTTGGCTAACTGCCTTAGCGACTCACCAAAAGGTTGTGGAATTGTTGGGACAAGCGAGAAGTTTGTTTCTAATTCGTTGATTGTGTGCCTCCTTGGTTTCATCGATAATTCCTTTGCATCTGTTCCGGACACGAACAAGGATGTTACGATTTATAGTGTTGGGATTTTCACGCCATTTTCGGTAGGCAAAATCTTTAGAAGCAACAGCTTCTTTGCATTTTCGGTCAAACCAGTCCTTGTCGTTGAAGGGGCATTTCTTCGAACAAGGGATATAAGCTTCCATACCAGCCAAAATAACTTCGGAGACCTCCCTGGCGCAGTCAGATGGGTTGTCGGATCGAAAACAAACGTCCATCCAAGGGAAAGTTCAAAAATGTTCCATGAGATCTTCCCATTTAGCAGATTTGTAGTGCCAAATCTTACGCGGCCTAGGCGCCTCTCTGTCACTGATTGGTAGGATACTCGATGTCAAAAGCAGTTTAAGATCGGAAGAACCTAACGGCGGATTTACGGTGATCGGATCTCCGGACTGGTGGTTAAAAACAGATCAAGAAGACTGGCGAACTCCCCGTCCCGATCAGGGATCCGTGTTGGTTCGTCAATAAGCTGAGTTAAGCCACAACTGACTGAGAATGATTCAGCTTCACGACCTTATTCGTCGGTAGTATTTGAATATTTAAGCCAGTTGATATTGTAGACATTAAAGTCGCCCAGGATGGTAATTTCGGCACTTGGATAGTTAATTTGTAAATGATCGATGGTGTCTGCAATAGAAGCGAAAAGTGTTCGAAAGTTGGTATTACTTGGTGGTCGATATAGGATATAGATGAACCTCGTGGTTTGTTGAGTCGCTATTTTTAACCACATAACATCAAAGCTCCAGAGCTTCTTCTCGTTGGCAAGAGAGGTCGCTTCTGACAAAAAGACAGATTCCAAAATTACGCCTAAATCGGGAATAGAAGTCGTACCCAGGATAAAGATAGTTGACTGTGTGGTCGATGAAATGACCTTGGTTTCACAGAGAGCGAGTACATGAGGTTTATTTGAATGCAGGTGTTGGTGCACTGAATTTATATTCGAGTTTAAACCTCGTATGTTGCAAAAATCTATTTTAAAAATATGATCTCTGCATGTCGACGCCCCTGAACCAGCCCCCACCCGGAGATCCGAACAGGGGGCTATTTTCCTCCGGAATTTTTTGTATCCAGGTGCCTCATCTTGCTATTTGGTCCCAGGGTAGTTAATGTGGAATTTTCCTGTTCTGTCACATGTTTACGCTAGTCTTCTTCGGCTTTGATCCAGGAGGTGTTATTATTGTGTAGTTTGGGTTCTGACCAGATACTTTTCCAATAATCTGTGAGTTCTTGTTTGTTTGGTGGTTCAGTTACTGCTGTCTGTTTGTCGTACATAGTTTTGTGGTAGAACTGTTCTTCGCTTCTTTGGAAGAGGTTGTTGATGTCTCTCCTCTCGTTTGATTGTTTGTATCTCCGGAGACTTGCGGCATATACGGATAGTTTTTGTTTCAAAGTGTCAAGGATTTCTGGCAGTGTTCTGCTGGGAGACTTGGATTTAATCTTGTCTACACACACCCTGTGTGACACGTTTGGACGTGCTCCCGTTCATAAACTGGGTAAGGTGTCCTAGATCTCTTCTGATGTTGTTGATTTTGTTTTCTATTCTTATTTGCCATTTGAATTTTGGTTTTGTGCTGTTGGGGTTTTTTTGTTGTTGCGGAAGTTTTTGATTAATTATTACGTCGGTTGCGCTTGGGATCGGGTGCCGGCTTACTCGCCGGTTGCCAGGTCTTCATCGTTTTGGTCGAGCTGCCATTTTCCCGCGACGTCCTCGACCGTTATGTCACTCGCCCGATGCTTTTTTTATTGGTCTACTGTTGTTTGGGATGGTTTTAGGGTGTTGTAGTTTCAGAAGCTCAAAGTGTCCCGACATTGGGTTGCCTGTTAGTAGAAGGTAAATAGTTTCTGTGGGTTTTCCTGTGCTTATTATAGTTGGTTTGTACTTAAAAGTTATTTTTGTATCTCTTGTTCTTCGTTGTTTTGAGAAGATATGAAAGTTGCTATTTTGGGTTTCCGAGAGGGCAAGTATCTCTAGGCTCGTTCCATAGGTGCCATTTTTCCTCATATAATTATAGTAGTTATTGAAGTATTTCATATAGTCGTCTTCAATTAATGAAAATGTGCGAAGTTCCGACCAGTTTTGTTGTAAATATCTTAGAGCAACCTCTCGAAGTCTTTTATGATGGTTTTGGTGGCCATATAAGTATAAGCTAACTGCACGGAAAAGGCAATTTCCATCTATCGGGAGTAGTTTCGGCTGAGGCGGTTGTTTGGATCGTCTGTGGTTGTTGTTGTGGTGGTACTGTAGCTGTTTGTACGACAGGGTTTTCCTCCTTAACACCCTGCTTTTATCATTAATATAATTCTTATTATTCGACATAGTGTCCCCCCGAATATCCTAGGAAAGAAGGGTCGACTGCGGCAGAGCCTGGATGCCACAGCAAGGCTACTTATTCCTGGAGGGCGCCCGGTATCCGGGGGTCTGAAGGTTATCTTAGTAACAGACAGACGGACCGACCAAAGTGGGAGGTAAAAGCTCCCTGAATATTAAATCAGTCATTCTCAACTTACTGTCGGCAGTTTCGTTTGTATATGCCTATATTTCCTTTCTCGAGGAAAGTAAAAATAATATTTTTTTACTATTCTACTCAAATCACATCTCTTAAAAAAATGTCATTAAATCCTTATAAAGTCTAATTTTACATGGCATTTCTAGAAAAGAAAGGATAAAGATTTCGAAAACAATAAAGTATGAAAATAGTCTCATACTGGATAGTCGGAGAATTGATTTTTGATGCTTTTTTTTTGTAACAGTTTGCAAAAGTATGAATATGAAAGTAAAATAGATTTGTGACTAATTTGTTATTATAAATAGTCATGATAATTGTTTTGTTCAAAACTATTGGTCACATTTTTCGAATATATTGTAACGTGTGAATCTCGCCCCGCGTTGACAGCGTCATTTTGTGGGGTGTCAATTTTCACTTCGCCCGCACCTTGAGGCGCAATTTTGCAGCCCCTTTTTAATTTCTGAGAATGGATTGAGTGAATACTAATTTTAAAAGAACTAGAGAAATTAAACATACATAGCTAAGTTTTTCTTGGTAGAGTAATATGGGTAAGAGATAATTTTTGTACGTCTTTTTGGAAATAGTCTCTATTGTTGTTTAAAATTTTTGGTTGTACAAATTTTGGGCACCATTCATTTTAAAATAAAAAGGATCTAACTTCAGCTAAAAAAAAAATGAAAAAAAACACTGAAGGGTTATGTAGTTGTTAAGGAAAATTTTTATATGGTACAACCCTTTTTCTCTGAAAAGTAAGACAGGTGTACAGTGAAACACTAGCCTTAAACAAGAAAGAAAAGATTTATTGATGATTAACTTAAAAGTTATGTTCTGTTATTACAAAAAAAACCTTAGCCTAATAGGCGGTTATTATTAAATAAAGTCCTTAAATCAGGATTTTTACTTTTAAGATGTTGCTACACCCGATATTGAAGATTCGTGAGATTCACTTCACGAGTTATCAGTTCAAAATGATGTTAAATCACTTATCTGCGGGAAAATAGGTCTACTGATGTATATTCTGGTGACTTACGGTTTTCCTACGGGCTTCTAGGCCTTGAATTGAGTACTAAAACCGTTTTCACATACTCCATCACTAATCTATCAGTACGGCTACATGATGAGAAGAGCCTACCACGGTTACTTCATGTTAAAAAAAGCCCACTACGGCTTTACGTTGAAAAAAGCCCTGTACTCGACTTGGCTTTATGATAGAAAAAGCCTACTGCGGCTACTGGTTGGAAGAAGCCTCTACTGCGGCTGGATGGAAAAAAGCTTGGCTGCGGCTTGATGGGAAAAAGCCTGGCTGCGGCTTGATCGGAAAAAGCCAACTACGGCTACTGGTTGGAGAAAAAGCATTCTGTCGCTACATGTTGGAAAAAGCCTCGATCCGTGTTCTCCGGACCCTTAAATATTCCGTAAAAATTAGGTCTTCAAGATAGCCACTTGCCGGAAACAAATATCTAACCAATCGACGCATACCACGAATTGAATAAATTCGGTCGGAAACCAGCAATGCACACTGTAATATAAGCGGCTTAGAAATCCAATGAACTACACTGCTTAAAATTAGAAAACACTGCTCGATACAAAAATGAAAAAAATGTAAATTATAAGGCCAAAAACAGTAACATTACATGATCTTAAAATCTAGGAAAAAATGAATGTTACAAAATATATTTATATAATCATTTATATGTTGTCCGTATAGGGCTTTATTGTTAATTTATGAGAGGTATCTATCTAGTTGCATGAAATTTCTTTATTTACTTTAATATTTACTAATTATTGTAATAGTCTATTTCAGAGGTATCTTATATGTAGCCCTAACAAAGTTTTGTTATTTGTTTGATGTGTGGTTTTATTAAAATATAATATTTGGGCGTCTTTCATGTGTCTGAATCTATTATGCTTCATATTATTTATTTTACGATAACTTTAAGTTACTGGGAAAATATGTCCTTTGATATATTGAATAAAAAAAGAATTTAGGAGAAATTCCTATATTTAATGGAAAAGACAATTGAAGAAAATAAAAGTTTAAAATTATTACGAAAAAAAAAGACATAACCATTAATATTATTAAGCATCCAAAAAGGGAATCAAAAAATGATAGAAAGGAAAACATTCAAATAACGAAGAGTTATTATGAAAACCTGTATAGTTTTTAGGTGGAAAAGCCAAGCACAGTAACAAGAAAACATCTCCGTTTCGAAGAGTTATAGAAAAGGAGGAAGGTAGCTAGAGAAAGATATTAAGACGGAATAATTCCTATATTTATGAAATGCGAAGGAGAAATTTTAATAAAAAATCTTAAGATATTGCTCACTTTAGTGGAATAATGCTGTAATCGTATTTCTGCTTAAGAAAAGAATATGATCTGTAATACTATAGCTTCGTCTATAAGTCTTCTGTGTCAAATATGTAAGTTACTCGTGGAAATAATAACTACAAGGTTAACAAACAAATATAAATTAAATCAAAACAATGAAGAAACACAAAATAATTAATTATAAATTATTTACAAAATTGTCGTATATATACAAGATATATCGAACTCTTTGATTACACATCATCTATAAAATAGCAACTAGTGGAGTAAAACTACTATATTTAGAAACATATAATGACCGGCCAAGTGCAAGTCGGACTTGCGCAATTAGATTCCGTATATTGATTGCTTTTAACATAAAATTTTTTGTTACGGACGTATAAAATGATCAGTGACTTCAGTAAATACACCCCAAGTGAGTTCTCAGTTTTTTCCGATCTTCACTGAAAACTGATGACCTTGAAATTTTAGTTTCTTTTATATACCAGATAAATTATTAAAGGTGATGTACTCGTGATATTTACATCCTGTAGAAAATATTCCAGAATTTTTCAAAATTTTTTGATCAGTACTTTTCGAAACAAGGGAGGAGACAGCGATTTTTCGCAATTTTTTAAAAATAATACAAATAAAAGTGTGTGCAAGTGTTATATTATATATATTTTTGAACTCGTGTTTTTCCAAGCTTTCATCTGACCCCCCACTCGACGACCTGGTATTTTTTTTTCATTTCCGACTTCACTCCCCAAAATTAACCCCTTGAGTAAAAATTTAACCTTCAAAATTACACGACTCTGATGAGGCCATCAATTTCTATTTTAGTTCCAAATTTCAACTTTCCATGTCAAATAGTCTCGAAGAAAACCGGGTGTGACAGACGGACGGACGGACAGACGGATAGACAGTGATCTTATAAGTGTTCCATACCGAACACTAAAAAAGAGGAATAAAGAGATAATACTCCATTTCACCAAAGCTTGTTAAGTTAAAATAAAAAATTCAACTGATAACCTAAGATATGCAGACGATGCAGTGCTTATTACTGTTAATCATTTAAAACTGCAAGAAAAAATAAAAGAGCTAAGAGAGAGATATATCGAACTCTTTGATTATACATTATCTATAAAGTAGTACCTAGCAGAGTCGAATTACTACATTTAGAAACATAAAAAAATAAAGAGAGGATACTCTATTTCACCAAAGCTTGTCAAGTAGTATTTAAAAGTTCAACTGGTAAGCTGAGATATGCAGACGATAAAGTGCTTATTACTGTTAAGCATTTGAAACTGCCAGAAAAGATAAAAGAGCTTAGAGAGAGATTTGCGGAAATAACGTTAAGTATAATCTGGAGAAAATAATCATAATAATGAGATCCTCTTAACATAAGAACACATCCATCGAATGAACATATAAATTGAACGCAGTACACACCATTATAATAGACTGAAAAATACTAATGGCAAATTTAAATGGTAGAATAACCCTCGCAGAGAGCTCTGGGAGATACTATAACACAGCAAAAACAAAAGGTTTAAGATATACACGAAAATAAAAATATTACGTCAATGTGTTGTCGCCCTTCTGCTGT
>CM032447.1:176234103-176244103 GCA_019049505.1 Pachyrhynchus sulphureomaculatus | reverse complement strand
ATATATATATATATATATATATATATATATCAGTATATCTAGAGTCTATCCTGGCACTTTGGGGTTATTTAAGTATTGCTCATATTTCGATACTATGTTGTTGGTGTACTTTATAGACCACAAAAGGGTAATATTTCCAGGTTTTTATATACTTTGGAAAAACGATGGTCTGTGGTGGGGATATTAATTAAATTTCTTAAAATTGCCGATCAATATATTAACATATTTTAAGATTAGAGTCATTCAATTTACAAGTTATTACGGAACCTACCAGGGTAACAAAAAAAACTTCTTCATTATTGGACGTAATTTTAATATCCAATGAGAAAAAAAAATTGTACTTTGGTGTCAAAGACTCTTGTTTATGGGATCATTTTTTGACTTTTTGTTCTGTACATAATTATAAAGAAAATAATTTTGAAACTATTCAGTTTAGAAATTTAAAAAATACTGATAATGACTTACTGAGTTACTCCCTCTGAAAATATTATTTACCTTAAAACTATTAGTGATAACGTGATTGCTCTAAACAATTTCTTAATCAATATATTTGATGTTTTGTACCTATTGTCGAAGTTAAGTTAAAGAATAAAAGGCCACCATGGCTAACTTTAACCATAAAAAACATGATTAATTTGAAAGATGATGCTTATAGAAAATATCAAAAACCAAAAGCAATCAGAATTGGAATTTTTATAAACAATTAGAAAATCAAACAAATATTGCAATACGTCAATAAAAAACAATATCTTCAATACATTATAAATACTGATAGAAAAAATTCTAAACCATTTTGGAATAAATTAAATAATCAATCTTAATATTTACTCTAAACAAACTTCTAACAGACCCTACAAGTTTAAACACTAGATGTCTGTTCGTCTGTCTGTCATACCCAATTTTCCCTAAAACTATTTGACATAGAAAGTTAAAATTTGACACTAATATAGGAACTGATGGCCCTATCAGAGCCGTGTGGTTTTGAAAGTTAAATTTTGATTTTAAAGGGTTAAAGGGGTGAAATCGGAAGTGAAAAAAAAATACCAGGTCATCGAGTGGGGTGTCCAATGAAAGCTTGTGAAAACACGAATTCAAAAATGTATGTAATATAATACTTGCTCACTCTTTTCTTTGTACTGTTTTTAAAAAAATTGCCATCAATCCCTGCCCCCCTTTATCTCGAAAAGTACTGATCAAAAATTTTTTAAAAATTCTAGAATATTCTCCACAGAGTGTAGATTGAACGAAAATTATCACGAGTGCATTACCTTTAATAATTTTTCTGGTATATTAAAGAAAAAAATCAAGGTCATCAGTTTTCAACAAAGATCAGAAACAAACTTTGTTGAAAACTCATTCGAGGTGTGTTGTGAAGTCATTGATCATTTTATATCTCCACAACAAAAATTTTTATTTTAAAAGCAATCAACGTAACGGAACACTAATTGCGCAAGTCCGACTTGTACTTGGCCGGTTTTTTTACAATTAACACCTAATAACCAACCACCAGATCCTAACTTTACCTTTTATAAGTTTAAAAGCACTTCTTTTCATTTTCCTACAGTTTTGGAAACCATTATGAAGGATTATTTAATTGAAATAAATTCACGTGCTACCGGGGCAGATCAGTTGAATATAGATATAATTTTGTTATGCATTAACAGAATTCTTCCTTTTTACGAACATTATTAATTCATGTATACTGGATAGTACCTTTCCAGAAAATCTCAAAAATATTTCTTCTCCCAAAAAAAGACATGTAAAAAGCTCCAACGATAAATATCCTGTCAGTTCTGAGTACTTGAAAATACTATGAAAAGTCAAATTAGGGAACATCTTAATTTGCATAAAGTGCACTGGCCAGTTAGGGTCCAGGCCAGGATTCAGTTGTGCCCCGGCATTGTTAGCTGTCACCGACGATATTATTAGAGCGTTAAATAGAGGTGAGGCTACTGCTTTGATTTTAATAGATTATAGCAGGGCATTTGACAGATTACATCACAACTTGCTTATCTCAATTTTACAGTTTATTGGATTTGGAAACGATGCAATTACATAAATGAGTGAATATTTAGTAAATAGACTGCAGTAGTGGAGACAAGCAAAAGTCATCTGTATCAACACAAAGTTGTGGTATGCCCTAAGGATCAATACTTGGGCCTCTCTTATTTTGTATATACAACTGTAACCTTACTAGTAGTCTTAAGTATTTGAAGGTTCACTTATACGCAGATGACACACAATTGCACACATCGTTGTTCCCGCGTGAAAGGTAGGCTGCCTAAGAAAAAATTAAAGAAGATTAGCATCGGCTAGTAGAATTTTCCTGGAAACAACTTAGAAATAAATGCATCTTCATCATTCATCATCATGTTCGGAAAAAACCATGATTTATTACATTACAGTATTATACTAAAAATCGGCGCAGATGAAGTTTCACCATCTGAATCCTGTAGAAATTTAAGACTATTTCTTGATAACATCTTAAGGTTCAAACTGCATACAGAGAAATGTATTTAAACTGCTTATGCAAATTTCAAGGGATCGTTAGCCATTTTAACTTTTCTGACGCTGTTTATGGTCTCTGTATTGATAAAGAAGATAAATGTGTCCAAAAGTCCTGTTTAAGATTTATATATAGTATTGGTCGGAATGATCCTATTTCCTACAAGTTAAATGAAACACTATGACTTCCTATGGAGAGCCGCAGAAAACTGCATTGAGCCATCTTATTTCATTCAGTAATAGTTTTTAATCGCCTCTCGTATCTAACAGCTAAAATTCGCTACAGAACTGACGTTCACGGACTTAATTTAAGGTATCCTAGCTACATCTCTCCTTCATCTCACAGGACTTTACAACAATATTTCTGAACGTTTTAAAACTTTACCATATAAATATGAATTTAAAAAGTTCTTGCTAAGTTCTGGGGAACATACATAGTGAACTTAAATTCATGTTTTACAAGGAAAAATAAATATAATTTTTAATTTTTAGACATGGCGAGTGTAATCGTAACGGGCAACACACTAAAAGAATATTTATTTTAGTTTTCAAGGGGGTTAAACCAGAATTTTTTTAAACTACTTTTAACCTACTCATCATCGTCATTATCATCAGCTGATTCCATCCATAGTCGGATGTAAGTTGTCTCCAATGAACTTTGTTGTTTGCTTTTTTGCATCCAATCATGTCCTGCTAATTTTTTTATGTCGTCCGTTCATCTTGCCTCTGATCTACCTCTGCATCTTTTGTGTTCTCTAGGCCTCCATTTCACTATATGTCATGTACATCTGCTATCATTCATCCTTGCGACATGCCCCGCCCAATTCCACCATAATATTCATATGAGTTGTATTAATCTGTCACTTTTGATCTTCTTCGTATCTCGATGTTAGCAATACGATCTTGGAGTCTAATATTTAGCATTCTTCTCTACATTGCCCTTCGGGTTACCTGGACTTTATTTATTATACTTTTATTTAAAGCCCACGTTTCAGTGCCATATGTTAATACCGGCAGTATATATTGCTCGAATACTCTGGCTTTTATTGTGTTTGAGATGTCTAATTTAAATGTAGATTGTAACCTTCCGCAGACCAAGCTACCGAGACTCTTCTGTCCAAGTCAGCTTTTAAATTGTTTTTTTTTTCATTATTATTTTTATTCATTTATTTATTTATTTTTTAAATATACAGGGAAGTTATAACGAACCCGTTTATAGCGAATTTTCGGTTAAAACGAACTATTTTATAATGAAAGAAAAAACTTCCATAAGACCAACTCAAATTTTTATCGATTACAACAAACCCGGTTATAACGAACTTCCAGATAAAGCGAATCAAATTAGGATGTTTTGTGTCCGTTTATAACTTGCCATTCCCTGTGCTCGATGTCGCAGTATTATTTTCATTTCACTTGTTGTGTTATGCCGTTCTAATGCATATTTGATCAAAGTAGCAAAATTAATGTTTAAGGTTTTATTATAAAATGAGTACACAAAAATGTAAAGCGTTTACTTTAAAAGACAAAGACGATATTATAAGGAAAATAGAAAAGGGAGTTAAAAAAAGTGATGTTTGCAAACAATTGAATTTAACTAAATCTACGGTTTTTACCACATGGAAGAAGAGGCAAGAAATCTTATCAATCTATGATAAAAGAAACTTTAGTTTTAAAAAAGTAAGAGAATATACACATGATCAAGTCGATAAAGGACTCCTTAAATGGTTTAGTCAAAAACGACATGAACGTGTTCCTATTACCGGCTATACTTTACAAGAGAAAGCTTGGGAAGGAAAATAGAGAACACCGAGTTTAACTGTTCTAGAAGTTGGATTGAACGATTTAAAAAGCAACATAATATTAGTGGGGGTCAGATAGTAGGAGAAATTGCAGGAGTGGATATGACTGTTGTTGAACAGTGGTTGGCCAATGTATGGCCGGAAAGTTATGAATATGTGGACATTTTTAATGCGGATGAAACGGGTTTGTTTTACAAGATGACGCCTGATAAGACATTAAAGTTTGCTGAAGGGAACTGTGCTGGCGAAAAATTATCAGAAGTAAGCATTACTGTGTTGGTAACTGCAAATATGTCTGGAATAGAAAAAAGAAAATTGTTGGTGATAGGAAAATACGCCAATTCCAGGTGTTTTAAAAACAAACATTTACCAGTAAAGTAGAAATCAAACAGTAAAGCCTGGATGACATGAGTAATTTTTAAAAACGAATTCATCGAATGGGACAAAGAATTAAAATTTACAAACAGAGAAATATTACTTTTAATTGACAACTGTCCAGCGCAACCTGAAGTTGATCTACAGCAAATAAAATTGGTTTTTATGCCTCCGAACACAAGTGCTTCCTGCTGGAAATGTGCCACAGTTCAGCCGATACCTAAAAAAGGCAAGAAAACCTTGCCACATAACTACCGACCAATCGCACTGCTTTCAATAATATCGAAAGTCATGGAAAAGGCTATCAATCAGCATCTTCTAAAATATCTTGAAGGATTTACCATTATTAGCGATCATCAATATGGCTTTCGTAAAAATAGATCAACAGGAGATCTGACTTATGTAACACACGTTTGGAACAACGCAATTGAACACTTTGGAGAATCTCGAGCGGTTGCTCTTGACATATCCAAGGCATTCGACCGTGTTTGGCACGATGGGCTGTTGGCTAAGCTACGCTCTTATGGTATGATTGAAAAGTTCTGTTTGTGAGTCTCATGTTTCCTCAGAGATCGTTCTTTACGAGTGGCAGTCGACGGATTTCTTTCTAACACCTTCACTATTAACGCCGGTATCCCTCAAAGATCCATACTGTCTCCTACTCTTTTTCTCATTTACATTAACGATCTGCTGGAAAAGACCTAGAATCCAATCTACAGCTTTGCCGATGACAGTACGCTTATCTCTTTATTCACTTTGAATGCTCGGACATCGGCTACTCAGACGAATATCCGCACACAGCAGGAAGTCATTCAACTTAACAAAGACCTGGAAGAAATTTTATCTTGGGGCGACAGTTACCAAGTGGAATTTAACGCTACAAAAACCCAGGCGGCAGTTTTTTCTAAAAAAGTTAACGTTGCTGAACCCGACATAGTTATGTCGGGGCACTCCATTCCTCTAACATCGTCACTCAATTTGTTGGGCGTTAATTTGGGAGCAAATATGTCTTGGCATGAACATGTTGCAGGCATAGCAAGGAGAGCTTCTCAAAAGTTGGGAATATTATTTCGAACCAGAAAGCTTTACACTCCACAACAACTGTTAATTCTTTACAAAGCTCCAATTCTACAAACTATGGAATACTGCTCCCATGTTTGGGGCTCCGCTCCCAAACATACACTGCATTTGTTGGATTCTATACAGAGAAGAGCTGTTCGTCTGATTGGAGACCCGGAACTGACCGGTGGCCTTGATTCGCTGGAACATCGAAGAACGGTTGGCGACTTGAGCCTATTCTACAAGAATTTTCATGGAAAGTGTTGGAAGGATGTGGCCCGCTTAATTCCTCCCAGAGCGGTGCATGTTAGAAGTACACGTCGCGCTAATACTTCACATCCGTATGAGGTTCAGCTTGTTACTCCTCGTACAACGCTTTTCAAGCAGTCTTTTATATGGAGAACCTCATTCCTTTGGAATAATTTGCCCAGGACTGTTTCCCACGGAGTACAATTTACAGCGATTCGAGAACAACGTGAATCGCTTTTTCCCCACACGTGTCGCTCCTGTAGCGTTTTAGGGACTTCTTCCCTGTAGCATGTGTGCTAGACCCATAAAAAAAAAGAACACAAGTGCAAAGCTCCAGTCTATGGATCAAGGTGTGATACATTCTTTAAGATGTCATTATAGAAAGATTTTACTTATGAAAATGTTATCTATACTTGGCAAGTCAGTAGAGAAACCATTGCAAACTGTTTTAAGCATGGCAAATTTTTAAGGAAGGAATGTAGATATGACTCAGATGATGAGCTACCGTTGACTCAGTGGATTGAAAAACATCGATAAGATCTTACTGATTGTCTAGAATTTGCTTATGATGCTGATATTCAACAAAGTACAGTGGAAATCTAGATTAAAAAGATATTTAATTACTTTAATTTTGAAGAATATGTACGTGCTGACAATGAATTAATGACGAGATAAATATTAACTAATGATCAAATTGTGACATCAGTGACTTCTGGAAAGATTTGAAGCGATAATTACGACGAAGACGAGCTTGGAGAAGGAGATAATATTTATGTTTCATCCATTTCAGAAATGACTAAGAAAATGACTGAAAATCGCAATTTTTTGAAATCTTGTGAAGTTCCTGGACGTATATGGAGTAGTTTTTGTGACCTTGACAATTATATAAACACCATTTCTTTTTCAAGTAAAATTGTACGAACGAAAATTACTGATTTTATTGTATAAACTATGTATTTTAATGTTTTCGTTTATACTCGTGTATGTACTAACATACATAATAATAACTTTAGTGTGATTTGTTTTATTTCCCTTTGAATGTTTTTTTTTTTAATGTAATAATTATTATTATTCATTTTTCTAAGCATTAGCGCCCAATCTAAACAAAAGTGAATGCAAAATGATATTACATTTTGTTTACTGTTTGTAATGAACTTCGGATATAGCGAAACATTTTTAGTGATTTCTTGGAGTTCGTTATAAACAGACTTCACTAATATGTATATATATATATATATATATATATATATATATATATATATATATATATATATATATATATATATATGTATGTCATTTTTAAACTTATGTATACTAAGTTTAAAATAAATATATCATCTGAGAGTTATCGTGCCAACGACGGACTGCCGAAATGAATGACTATATTTTCGGACTGACTATGTTTTAGGAACCCTAAAACGTGAAGAAAAGCAAAAACCTCGGTGGGTGATTTTTTCCCGAATAAAATACTTCCGTTTAGCAGCGAAAGTAGAAATTATTTTTCAGTTTAAAAAAACCATTAAAAAATCACACACAAAACTAATTATATGTATATGGACCTTTTCCTATTTATTTTAGTTACTACAATATCATGTGCAACATGGATAAAGAGGTACTTTGGCTATCCATTTAATTTCTGGTTTGGCACTATTTACAGTTATGTTATGACAAATCCGTTGGAAATAAAGATTATTTTAAACCATTCAAAATGTTTTAATAAAGGAGATATGACGAAAATATTTGAAAATGCAAATCTAGGTTTAGAAAATTCCATAATTCTTGTTGATTGTAAGTATATATTTTTTATTGTAATTGCACACGAATGTATAAAATATTATTTCAAGCGTACTTGTACGTTATTCTTAAGAAGGATTAGTCAAATAATCCGAAAAAAGTGATTTTCTATCACTTTTTTTTACTTGCTTATGAACTTACTGTGAAATGAATATTTTTTATATGTTTGAGTAATACATGCCATGGGCCTTCGTTTTACAAAACAAACTTCGAGTTGCCCACGTAATGTTGTAATTCTCTAAAAAATCAAAACAAAGTTACGTTTTAAAGCATATATTAGTGGCTTCACTTAAGCGTAGACAATTAAAAAATTATTATTGTGTAAATGGTTAGCTGTGAAATTCTTTATTGTTATTTCAAGAGTGCAAAAATATAGTGAATATTAACATGGAGAATTTTCTTTAAACGTAATGCAAGAAAATAATATGTAGTTTCAGGATGTTTACAAAAGGGCAGTCCTATTCAAACTAGGAAAAAAAAATGGAAAATTTGTTTGAATCTCAAGAACAAGTCGTTCAAATTAAAAGAGCAATTTTTTTTATATATTAGTTTGAATTTGTTAAATTCAATACTTCCATCGGTTCCTGGTCCAAACTAGCTGTCGTCTTTACTCATGGAAGCTATATCACTATTACAAATATGTATTACACTTTACAAAAATTTACTATTTTATGGGAAATCTTGGAGCGACGGAAGCATAGTCACTTTCTTCGTTCGTTATATTTTTTGCTATTGCGGTTGACATCGTAGTATTTTGACCAATGTGCTAGGGATTTTAAGAATTATATACCAGGTGTACAAGTATGAAATGCTGATTTTTTTTCTAAAAGCACATGTTAAATTCGGAAGAATGATAAAAAGTTCTTTATTCAAAGTATGCTCCATCGCTTGTTATACATTTTTCCCATCTTTCGGGCAATTTGTGAATACCACGCCAGTAAAAATCTTCCCCTTTTGCTGCGAACCATTCATCGAGACATTGTTTCACATCTTCGTACGAACCAAAGCGTTGCTCAGCAAGTGCGTGACCCATCGATGCAAACAAGTGGTAATCAGAAGGAGCCAAGTCTGGTAAGTAAGCCGCATGGGGTAGAACTTCCCAGCTGAGTGCTTCCAACGTGTCGCGAACTGGTTTTGCCGTATGTGATGGAGCATTGTTATGAAGAAAAATGACTTTGTGTTGCCTCTTTCGGTATTCTGGCCTTTTTTCAAGCAGCGAATGGTTCAAATCTGTCAATTGTTGTTGATAACGTTTAGTATTAACCGTTTCCCCAGGTTTTAATAGCTCATAATACACCACGCCGCACAGAGTATCGTCTTTCTGCCAAAGCGATTTGGTCTTGCGGTCGATATGGATGGTGCGCCTGGATCTACCCATGATTATTTGCGCTTGGGATTCTTAAAATAAATCCACTTTTCATCCCCTGTAACTATACGATGCAAAAACGATTTCTTTTTGTACCGAGCGAGCAAAATGTCATACGTGTTTTTGTGCTTTTCCATTTGCCTGTCGTTCAACTCATGTGGTACCCATCTACCGGTCTTCTGAATCTTTCCCATCTCTCGAGGCCGATTGAAAAGAGCTTGTTGACTAACGCCCAATTGCTCGGCGAGTTGTTTTTGTGTTTGCGAATCATCTTCGTCCAACAATGCTTGCGTATTTTTTTGGCGGTTTTCCACGTTCCTTGTCAACATGGAAGTCACCACTTTTGAAAAGCCGAAACCATCGTTCACACGTATTTTGCGATGGAGCATGTTCACCATAAGCTTCTGGAAGTAATCGGTATGATTCAACAGCAGTTTTCTTCAAATGAAAACAAAAAATTAATGCTGTCCGCGAATGCTCTTTGTTCAGTATAAATTTCGACATATTGAACACAACAACACAACACTATGCACACACTTTTCCAATTTAACACTCGTGCGCGTCTGACACAACAAAATGGCGCAGTGTCAAATCTTTATAGCACAAACTGCATTGGTGCACCATCTGTTGTCTGAAATCCGCATTTCATACGTGTACACCTGGTTAGGTTTCTCTTATCCATTGTTTCTTGCTTGGTTATGGATCTACTGACTTTCTGATCCACCATTACGTTAAAATTATGACTTTTAATTTAAAACCCAATAAATTGTATTAACAATCATAAGATACAGAGATCGTTCTGAAATGCTTTGCGACAGAAAGAAAACTAACTTAAAATTATATGTTTAAGATT
>CM032447.1:176109512-176234003 GCA_019049505.1 Pachyrhynchus sulphureomaculatus | reverse complement strand
TTGCCACCTGCTCATTAAGTTGCACGTTATCATTTTCTGGCAAGCAATAAATTCTAAATTGATTTAATTCGTTTGATTGTTCTAGTTCTTCTACTTTATTATTAACTGTCTCCTAGTCATTGTCGAACTTTTCCAGACAATTCGCCATAGTTTTCACTTTTGTAGATAAAATTTCTAGGGAATGGGTAATTTTTTGCGACACTTTTTTCGCAATTTGATCAATTAATATGTTTAAAAATTATGGGCCCACGATTTCATTTTTACTATGTCTCGAGCGATATCACCAGTCAACGTTTTTATTTCGTTTTTTTTGGAATTCAGTAAATACGACTGTATTTTACAAATAAGGAACAAAATGCACTGAAACAATTGCCATTTACCGTAAATAGCTTACTTCTTTGTAATCGGTAAAAAGGATGTCTAGGTACCTCAACACTTTTTCTAAACTTATGAAAATTTTCTGTAAAATATTTCCACTATAGTTATAGTGGAAAACTTGAAACTTCACCGGGGCCACCAAAAATATGTCTACTCACTACGGATACATAGTAAACTCTGTATATATATATATATATATATATATATTATATATATATATATATATATATATATATATATATATACATATATATATATATATATATATATATATATATATATATATATATATATATATATATATATACATATATATATATATATATATATATATATATATATATATATATATATATATATATATATATATATATATATATATATGTATATATATATATATATTTATATATATATATATATATATATATATATATATATATATATATATATATATATATATATAATATATATATATATATATATATATATATATATATATATATATATATATATATATATGTATATATATAAATATATAAATATATATATATATATATATATATATATATATATATACATATATATATATATATATATATATATATATATATATATATATATATATATATATATATATAAATATATAAATATATATATATATATATATATATATATATATATATATATATATATATATATATAAATGCGCTACAGGCCATGTAGTCCTTTTCCCTCTTCCATCGTCCGGCGTCCAAGTACTGTTGGATCATATGTCTCCACTCTATTCTGTTCTTCGCCTTCATCCTCCAGTCTCTGACCCCTATGGCTCTGAAATCCTCCTCAACATGTTGCAACCATCTCCTCCTCGGCCTTCCCCTCCTTCTTGCACCCACAGGCTTCATCACCAGCACCATTTTCGGCAGTCTCTCTCTTGTCAAACGTTGTACGTGTCCTAACCGTCTCATTTTTTGCGCTCTTATAAAAGATGTGATTCTAGGTCCGTCATATAAGTCTTCCAGTTCCTGATTTGTCCGTCTAGTCCGGTGTGTTTCTTCCTCCGTAGATCACTCTTAACATCCTTCTTTCCCATCTCTCTTGCGTCTCTTCCTCTAATTTATTCATTACCCATGTTTCACATCCATAGGTGACAGTAGGTATTATGACCAATGTATAAATCCTCAGTTTTGTCTTTCTATAGACGTATTTTGATTTCATTAAAGCATTCAAGCTCCCAAATTTTTGGTTGCCCTTTGCTATTCGCGCCTTCAATTCGCTCCCCTCATGCCCGTTTTCTTCCAGCAGTACCCCCAAATATATAAATCTATCCACTCTCTCAAATTTATATTCCCTTCCATCATAGGTCATTACATTACGTTCTTTTTCTTTCTTAGTTTCTCTCCCCCATTCAACAATACCTCGAAATACCATTTCCACTCATCCATTATTTTGTCTGGCTCACTTATTAGTAATCCTGTATTAGATCTGAGGTAGCTGGTTCGGCTATGGTATCCTTTGTTCATTCTTTTTACCTCCTGATAGAAGCTTCTTAATTCCTTATTAACAAATCTTTCATCTATGTTTTTCAATTTTTCTTCATTGTATTGTCTCTTTAATCTTCTACATGTTTGTTTGAACATTCCTCGAAATTCTCTATATTCCTGAATATTATCTTCATTTGGATTCATTATCATCGTCTGCCGTGCTTTTTTCTTGGCCTCTGCTAGTGCGCTGCACTCGCCGTCGAACCAGTCTTTGATTTTTATTTGTCTCTCTTTTCTTTTTAACGCTGTATCACCCGCTAGTTTCACTGCTGTTTTTGTATGCTCCTATATTCGCTCTACTTGCGTGCTTGTTTCCTGCTGATGTAAAACTTTACTTATTTCTTCCTTGTACATTTCCTTCTTTTTTTTTGATCTTGAAAACTAACATTATACGCCCTTCTCTTTTTGTTTGTGACTTTTATGACTTTCTCCCCATATTCTCCCTTGCATATAATTCTCACTAGGAAGTGGGAGTTACAGTCCGCTCCCCTCATACTTCTTACCTCTGTAACAAAACTTCTATGTTTTCTCTCTATCAAAACGTGGTATATCCGGTTGATTGTTCTTCCGTCTGGCGAGGATCATGTTCCTTTATGTATTTCTTTCCGTTATAACTCGATACTTTTGATTATCATATTTTTTTCCATTGCAAGGGTTACCAGTCTCTGTCCATTATCACTGATTTCATCGTTCTTACTGTTCTTTCCCACTATCTGTCTATACATCATTTCTTTCCCCACTTTTGCGTTACAGTCGCCTACCACCATCTTTATATCATACCGTGGTATCCTCTCGTACTCCTCGACTAGTCTTTCATAGAATATATCTTTGTCTATTTCATCTTTTTCTTGTGTAGGGGTATGCACATTTATAATGCTTATGTTTCGTTTGTATCCCTTAGGTCTTAGGTAGCATATCCTCTCCGATATTGCTCTAAAATTGACGACCCTGTCTTTGGCCTTTTCCTCTACGATAAAACCGGTAAGAAGCATTCTGTCATTTCCCCCACTTTTAAAGCAGATGGGGCCCTCTACTTCCACTATCTCAACTCCTGACTACTTGGATTCTTGGATTGCCACAATACTTATTTTATACTTTCTTAATTCTCTTACTAGCTCTTTCAGCGTTCCTTCTGTATACGTTCCTCTTACATTCCAAGTTGCCAGCCTATATCTTAAATTCTCTATTTTCTCTCTGCATTTTAGTTTACTCTTGTACCTCTTCTCGCCATTTTCGTAATCTACTCGCCGTTTATCTTTTTTCGTTCTTAGCTTTTTGGCCGCCCTGTCTTAGTTACTTTTCTGATCCGCTCATCCAGTGCACTTTGTTTGGGTGACCTGTCTTCCACCGTCCGCTTTAAAGTATTATTTCTCTCACTCTGTTGGTGCCCGCCTTTGTTGACAATCAATTTATTATATCTTATGTACGCATTATTTCCCTTTTGTCTTTCTTCCTTTAACTATGGAATTAGATTTTGTCTTTCCTCCCTTATGCTCCTAGGGTAATCTTCATCGATCCATAATTCTGTGCTTTTCAGGAAATTCTTTTTCTTAAAGATGTCAATTTTGGTTCCTTCTTTTACTATTTTAATTAACTCTGGTCTCCCTCGTTCCTTTCTGAACACACCTACTCTTTGTATTTCTTCTATATCCCTGTTCATGTCTATTTCGATATCTAGCCCTTGCAAAATTTGGCCAACCTTTCCTTCCAGATCCACCCCTGTCTCATTTTCTTGATCCATGACTCCCCTTGCTATCAGATTTCTTCTTTTAACTTCTCTTTCCAAATCCGTTATCTTTTCGTCCTGCTTCTTTACTTGTATTTTCAGTTTTGCGTTTCCCTCTTCCAGGGTATTGACCTTCCGGAGAAGATTTTCTTGTCCATTTGATTCAGTTTATCTCCTATCTGTTTAAACTTCTCTTTCATTCTATCCATATCCGACATCGTTAGTTTTACAGGCTCTTCTATATTGTTGTGAATATTCTTATCTGGTTATTTGCCTTTTTGGTTTGCCGCGCAAGACACAGATACCCGGACTATATCCTTGGAGGTTTATGCCTATCGGAACCACAATCCCGAAATACTTTCTTATCTGTCTCCTTTTCTTGGGGGAATTACGTTCAGTTTGGCAACGCCGCAAAAAATTTTAGCCTTGAGTTGCTTGACTTGCCTGCTTCTTTTTATCCGCGCTCCTTAACCACACTTTATTGTTTACTCACTTTGCTGTCATTACCCTTTATGGCTGGGTTCGCTATCCACTCTTTGTTTTTCTGACAGCTTCAGTAATTTACTGCAGCTGTGTGACGTTTCCTCGAAATATTTCGCGTTAATATAGCCGAAAAAAAACGATAGTTTGACACTGCAGACAACGTTGCCACCTCATTCATATATATATATATATATATATATATATATATATATATATATATATATATATATATATATGTATATATATACTGTCATTACCCTTTATGGCTGGGTTCGCTATCCACTCTTTGTTTTTCTGACAGCTTCAGTAATTTACTGCAGCTGGGTGACGTTTCCTCGAAATATTTCGCGTTAATATAGCCGAAAAAACGATAGTTTTGACACTGCAGACAACGTTGCCACCTCATTCATATATATATATATATATATATATATATATATATATATATATATATATATATATATATATATATATATATATATATATATATGTATATATATATGAATTTCATAACATCCTCATGAACCCTATGCATATATTGACTCGTGGGGTTATGTGAAGTACATTAAATATTTTTTTTACAAATTGGAAAGTTTTTCAAAAAATTTAAAAAAGGGGTAAAACTGCATTTTAACAAAACATTATAAAAGCAACCAATAATTTCTTGAGAAGCCCGAGAAAACAGGATCATTGCCCCTTAACAGCTGATTTTCAATGGTGATATTGAGATGACATTACTATTGCTGTAAAATTTGACATTTGTTATTGTTAAAACAACGGCAGCTCAGAAATTGCCCAAGTAGTTTGTTTACAGTGAGCGTTTAAAAAAAAACTGTCCTGTGAAAAAATGGAAATTTCACGTTAAGGTTTTCCTTGAATGATTTTTTACGATCTTAGTATTTCGTCATGGTCATGCTTCCATCAGCGATGAATTTTGTGAAAGTCGACCAAAATCGGTTGTTGTTCCAAAAAACATCAACAAAAAATCAACATGATTGAAGATTTAGCATAATTTGACCGAAACTCAAAACCAGGCTCGTCTCAATTGTTGTACGGAAGTGTATTCATACAAGCTGAAATTTAAGTAATAATCAACTGTTTAGGTGTTCCAAGATAGACCAAATCCAACAAAAGTGGTTCCTTCGCGAAGTTTGTGTAGCCACTTTTACATTTCCGGGAAGAGGTAGAAGTCGCTCGGCGCTAAGTAGGGACTATACGCCGAGAGTTCACATCGATATTGTTCAAGGAGCTATTGAGTTATAGCAGCACTGTGCCTCTCCTCATTCTTCGATGAATTTCGACTATACTGCAACTCAGTTTAAAATGGTGTAATGATATTACAAGTGGTAGAGATCATAGTGGGGGAGATGGGCAGTCGCCCTGCGAGCATCTCTGCCTTCTAGCGCTCAATTGGCTGTTTACAGACACGATCGGAGGTTGAAAAAAATTGCCCTGATATATATATATATATATATATATATATATATATATATATATATATATATATATATATATACATACATATATATATATATATATATATATATATATATATATATATATATATATATAAACTAGTCTATTTGACGTTTCGCCTTATTTTTTTTAGGTATTTTCAAAAATTCTTTATTTTTTTAATATTCATTCTAAAATTAGAAAACACAAGGTTTAAAATCTTTTAAGTCAAATTACACTTTTAAAAACATATAGCATTTTTACGCACACTCGGATATTTAAAATATTTACACCACAACGAAAATATAAAACAATTTACTAACGTATATATACCCTGAAAGTCAACTATTTGTATGTTTGTGAATTTCAAATTCTGTATTTCTTTCAGCATATCGTGTCTCGTATTTTTTACTGATTTTTTTTTTTAAAATTTTATTATCTATAATGGGTGTCTTAACGAAAAAAACTATTATTGATGGTAAGTATATATACCATTTTGTATTATTAAGAGGATATGCATGCCAGCATGTTTTTTTTTTTAATTAAAATTGTGTAGATATGACTGATTTCTTTTATGTCAGTCCTATCATTCACAGTGTTTTCATCTTTTTTTATTTCAATCATCTCTTTGATCTGTAGTTTGGCATAATTCCGCTCTTTGCAGTGGACCTTGGTTTCATTGAATTTAAAGTCATGTTTTTCTTCTGCTTCGTGTTTATTAAGGGCAGTGGAAGCATTCCTAGTATATTTGTGTCCATTTAGTCTGTTTTTTAGTAACTGAGAAGTCATGCCAATATATTTCTTCGGACAATTCGCACACGGTATTGCATACACAACATTAGATTCATTCATTGTGGGGATATGGCTTTTTAAGTTTGTAAATAATGAACACAACTGGGGTACCTTGTTGTGTAGTTTTCTGGCAAACTATAATGTTATATTTTTTCAAGACCCATTTCAGCTTCTCAGAAAATTCTTTTGTATAAGGAAGTGGTAAAAATTTATCACAGTTTTGTGCACTATTTTTGGTGTTGTTTTTTGAGTTATTATAAAACTTGTATATTCTCTTTTTTATTGTTCGATTGATGTCATTCTCTTTAAAATTGTTTTGTATTAAGACAGTTTTTACTTTTTTTAGCGCGTCTGGTCTTAGTTCAGGGGAAGTCAGTTTTATTGCTCGGTCTGTTAGGCCCACTATAACGCTGATTTTCTGGGACATTGCATGACTAGAGTGAAAATTCAAATATCTCCCTGACCAAGAAGGTTTTGTGTACCACTCTGTAAGGATTTTATCTTGCTTTCTGATAAGAGTCAGGTCTAGAAAATTTTATTTACCATCCTTTTCAATTTCTGATGTAAATTGTAATTTTTTGTGGCAGCTATTAAATTTGTATAGAATTTCGGTAATTTTATTATTTTGGGCTGCTAATAAACAATCATCTACGAATCTCTTGAAAAACAAAATGTTACCTTTTATTTTTTTAATGACTTGTTCTTCCAGGTATTCCATTACTAGTTGAGCAATGACTGATGAAATGGGGGAACCCATGACACAACCGTCGATTTGTTTATAAAATCTATTTTTAAATTGAAAATAGTTGGTGTTCAATGTGAGATCTATGGCGTCCAGAAAATTTCTTTTTGAAATTGTTGTGTGTTCTTGTAGTAGATCCCATTTTTCATTAATAACAGTTTTAACTAGTTCATTTGGAATGTTCGTGTATAAAGATGTTACATCAAACGATAATAGTTTATAATTCGATGGGATTCTCACTGTGTCGATGAAGAATCGAAGAATTTTTTTACTAAGATGCAAGCATATGGGAGACGTGCCAACTTTTTTGAATCTTAATTTGTCTCATTTGGATTTTACAGGTACGTACTTTGAAAGACAACTAAATAATATAATTAAAAAAACGCAAAAAGGTATCCTAAATTTGTCTTTGAAACAAACAACGAGGAATATTGTTGAGTTAAATAAATTAATAAATCAAAAGGAGGAATATGTGAGCAACTATTTACCTAGTAGAGTCAAAACTAAATTTTTCAACTTAGAGCATAAAAAATATCAGTCACTTCATAACAAAATAAAATTAAAACAAATAAAAAAACTTGAAAATTTAATAATAATAAAAAATGATGTTTCCACTTCCAATGAAATAACAACAAATTGGATAGAAAATATATCCGACACGCCCATCCCTAACGAAATATCGAAGGTTTTGTCGTTTGGTCCAAATTTTGCTGTAGACATCACAAATGAAAAAAAGTGTACCTGTAACCGAGTATATTGCGTCCATTGAGTCTGCAATATATGACAAACCAACGGACGAAAAAGATGCCATTAGAGCCGAAATAACTAACTTAATTACAAATCATAAAACCAAAATAAGACACAAAAATATACAAGTCAACCAATTACAACAAAATATTAAAAAACACTTACGTCGTACCAAACAATTTATCAAAGACAATCCCCAAATTATAGTTCTTAAACCTGATAAGACAAATAAAACCATCATAATGAACAAAACAGAATACGATGAAAAAATGGAAAATATATTAAATGATACAGATACTTATAAAAAAATAAATAGTGACCCAACAAATGTATATCAGAAAAAAAAATAACACTTTAATAAAGACATTACTGAATAAAAAAGAACTAGACGAAAGAAAAGCTAAAAATCTAATGATAAACAATGCTGTGACACCTAAAATGTATGGCTTACCCAAACTACACAAACAAGGTACCCCATTAAGACCCATTGTTTCATGTATACAATCGCCATTATCCATTTTATCTAAATACTTAGCCAACTGTCTATCCAACATATCCGGTAAAAATGAACATTTTATTAAAGATTATTTCGACTTTAAAACTTTCATCGAATTATAAACTTTTATCGTTTGATGTAACATCTTTATACACGAACATTCCAAATGAACTAGTTAAAACCGTTATTAATGAAAAATGGGATCTACTACAAGAACACACAATAATTTCAAAAAGAAATTTTCTGGACGCCATAGATCTCACATTGAACACCAACTATTTTCAATTTAAAAATAGATTTTATAAACAAATCGACGGTTGTGCCATGGGTTCCCCCATTTCATCAGTCGTTGCTCAACTAGTAATGGAATACCTGGAAGAACAAGTCATTAAAAAAATAAAAGGTAACATTTTGTTTTTCAAGAGATTCGTAGATGATTGTTTATTAGCAGCCCAAAATGATAAAATTACCGAAATTCTATATAAATTTAATAGCTTCCACAAAAAATTACAATTTACATCAGAAATTGAAAAGGATGGTAAAATAAATTTTCTCTTATCAGAAAGCAAGATAAAATCCTTACAGAGTGGTACACAAAACCTTCTTGGTCAGGGAGATATTTGAATTTTCACTCTAGTCATGCAATGTCCCAGAAAATCAGCGTTTTAGTGGGCCTAACAGACCGAGCAATAAAAATTGACTTCCCCTGAACTAAGACCAGACGCGCTAAAAAAGTAAAAACTGTCTTAATACAAAACAATTTTAAAGAGAATGACATCAATCGAACAATAAAAAAGAGAATATACAAGTTTTATAATAACTCAAAAAACAACACCAAAAATAGTAAACAAAACTGTGATAAATTTTTACCACTTCCTTATACAAAAGAATTTTCTGAGAAGCTGAAATGGGTCTTGAAAAAATATAACATTATAGTTTGCCAGAAAAACTACACAACAAGGTACCCCAGTTGTGTTCATTATTTACAAACTTAAAAAGCCATATCCCCATAATGAATGAATCTAATGTTGTGTATGCAATACCGTGTGCGAATTGTCCGAAGAAATATATTGGCATGACTTCTCAGTTACTAAAAAACAGACTAAATGGACACAAATATACTAGGAATGCTTCCACTGCCCTTAGTAAACACGAAGCAGAAGAAAAACATGACTTTAAATTCAATTCACTCTGCAAAGAGCGGAATTATGTCAAACTACAGATCAAAGAGATGATTGAAATAAAAAAAGATGAAAACACTGTGAATGATAGGACTGACATAAATTTAATTAAAAAAAATAAACATGCTGGCATGCATATCCTCTTAATAATACAAAATGGTATATATACTTAACATCAATAATAGTTTTTTCGTTGAGATACCCATTATAGATAATAAAATTTTAAAAAAATCAGCAAAAAATACGAGACACGATATGCTGAAAGAAATACAGAATTTGAAATTCACAAACACACAAATAGTTGACTTTCAGGGTATATACACGTTAGTAAATTGTTTTATATTTTCGTTGTGGTGTAAATATTTTAAATGTCCGAGTGTGAATATTAAAAAAATAAAGAATTTTTGAAAATACCTAAAAAAAATAAGGCGAAACTTCAAATAGACTAGTTTGTGTTTTCCAAAAGAACCTAAGTACCCAAGAAAAACCAATCAAGTTTATGTAAACAAAAGGTTCAACAGAAAAATTATTACATATATATATATATATATATATATATATATATATATATATATATATATATATATATATATATATATAGAAACTTGTGCACTTAGCCCCGAATTGACAGCGTCAATTTGTGGGGTGTCAATTTTCACTTCGCCCGCACCTTGAGGCTCACCTTTTACAGCCCCGTTTTAATTTCTGAGAATGGATTGAGTGAATACTGATTTTAAAAGAACTAAAGAAATTAAACATACACTAGCTCAGTTTTTCTTGGTAGAGTAATATGGGTAAGAGATAATTTTTGTACGTCTTTTTGGAATTAGTTTCTATCGTTGTTAAAAAAATTTTGGTTGTACTAGTTTTTGGGCACCATTCATTTTAAAATAGAAAGGATTTACTTTAAAAAATACTGAAATGTTATGCAGTTGTTAAGAAAAAGAATTTGTCTGGTACAACCCTTTTATCCTGAAAAGTAAGATAGGTGTACAGTGAAACACTAGCTTTAATCAACAAAAAGAAACTTTATTAATGATTTAAATTAAAAGTTCTAACTCTTGCAGTTCAGTAATTACAAAAACTTTAGCCTAAAGATAGTTATTACTAAATAAAGTTCTTAAATTAGACATTTTACTTTTAAAATTTTGCTACGCCCGATATTGAAGATTCGTGACGTTCACTTCACGATTTATCAGTTCAATTCGGTGTTAAATCACTTATCTGCGGGAAATACTGATATACTGAGTATATGATATACTGATGTATATTTTGGTGACTTACGGTTTTCCTACGGGCTTCTAGGCCTTAAACTGAACACTTAAAAGCGCTTTCACACATTCCATCACTAATTTATTGGTACTGCTTCATGACGAGAAGAGCCTACAACGGCCACTTCATGTTAAAAAAAACAAAGCCCACTACGGCTTAATGATTTAAACTCGTACTCGACTTGGCTCTCGATGAAATTGAAGAAGCCTGTACTGCGGCTGGATGGACAAAGACTGGCTGCGGCTTGATCGGAGAAAAACCAACTACGGCTACTGGTTGCAGAACAGCCTTCTGCCACTACATGTTGGAAATAACTTCGGCGGCGGCTTCATGGGAAAAAAGCCTCGGCAGCGGCTTGATGGGAAAAGCCTCGACTGCGGCTGGATGGAAAAAAGCCTCGATCTGCGTTCTGCAGACTCTTAAATAAGCCGTGAGAACTCTGTCTCTAAAATGGCCGGCTTCCGGGAAACAAACATTTGACCAATAGCGACGTACTACGAATTGAATAAATTCGGTCGGAAACCCGCACTGCACACTATACCACGAGCGGCTAGAAATTTCTGCGAAATACACTGCTCGATACAAAGATAAAAGGAAGTACATTATAAAGCCAAAAACAGTAACATTACATGCTCTTAAAATCTAGGAAAAAATGAATGTTACATTTACCCCCTTCCAAAAAGAAATAGACTACTCTAGTCTATTAAACTAAGGCTACTTATGAAAAGGTACAAAGTGGTACACTATCACTTAATACTAAGGTCAAAACTTAAAACAAAATTACAATCTTCGGACCTTACTAATAGACTTAATTTAATTAAGCACTAATATTAAGTACAATGAAAAATAAATGAAGGTCTTTGCATGATCACAAGAATCTTATAACTAGACTTAACTTAATTAAGCACTAAGGTTCAGTACATCAAAAAGTAAATAAAAATCCTTGCATGAACATAAGAAATACCTGTCCAGAGTAACAATAGCGATCTTCTTATATAAAAGAATCAGCTCTATTATTGTTACCAAAACAAAAAAAAATATAACTTTGTCTAGACTCTTGCCTAAATCAAAAGAATTAAACTGAAACAAAATATGAACACCCCCCTTAAAATAGTTTAAGGATTGTCAGAAAATTTTCTATTTCAGCAAAAGAAATTTAGAAAAATTCTTGAATAAAGAAAAATAAAAAAATAAATGATTCTAGTGCAAACACTAACACTAAAAGCAAAAGTCTTATAAGACCATTTAGCACAAGGCCAAAAAAAACATCTGGATGAATCTCCAGACAAACGCTCGGGAAGAATCGCAATTAATGTCCTAGCTCACCGCTAAAAGAACATTCCAAATCTAGTCTCATTACTAGTCGCATCAGAAAATAATCGCACTCTATCGCGCAATGTCGACGTCCTAAGACATCCAGACATGCAAAAAAACGCCCGGGAAAACGCTCTGGTTGATCGCCAGAAAAAACACGTCAGCTCATCGCCAACAAAACACTCTGGTACTTCGCCAGAAAAACATCGGCTCGTCGCCAAGAAAACACTCTGGTACATCGCCAGAAAAAACATCAGCTCATCGCCAAGAAAACACTCTGGTACATCGCCAGAAAAAACATCGGCTCAACGCCAAGAAAACACTCTGTAAATAGTCCTCGACTACACAAAGTCTGCGTTCTAAAAAGAACAATCTCGCTATTAGCATAGTGAGTAGGTATAAAAGCTAACAATATCACTATAAGCACAGTGAATAGCTGTAAAAGCTAATATTCACCCTAAACACAGTGAATAGCTATAAAAGCTAAAATTCACCAAACTGAATGATCCTGCTTCAAAAAGCAATGTTCACTAAGAACAGAATGATTAGTCCGTACGCAACTAACATTCAAGGAAACATTCCCAAAATAACTATATGAGACAGCAAGTCTCGAAATAGGATCTCCCTAAAATCACAATTTTATATATAGGAGTCCATAAACAAAACGACTCAAAATCACACATTTTGAGCACATGCCCTCAGGCAGCTAATATATACAGAGATATATACTGAAACATATACAGAAACATATACAGGAGTTCAAATCCCAAACTCTTGGTTATGACAACTCCATATCGAGCTTGGTGAAAGCTCTTAGCAAAAGCTAAACAAATCTTCGGCACATCGCACCAAAGTAGCAAATCTACCTAGGAACATGAGTCGGAAAAAACGCTCTCCGTCATTCTTTAGGGTGTCTACACAGAGATATATAACTTAACCAGCATTGCGCTTGTTCAAGTTGCCTGAAGAATCCTCCTGTACTGGTCTCGCCCTAGAACAACAACGAAAAACATTCAATTCATCCCACATAACAGGAGATAAACACCTCACCACGATATACTGAAAGGTGGAGAGAATAAAATACAGAAATGGTGACCCTGGTGTCCACCAACAAGAGGGAGTAGATTATAGCATCCACTAAACTGAAACGGTGTCTACCACACCACCATAAGTCAAAAAAAAGTAATTAGTAGGGTGTCCCGAAACACTACTACTGCCAACAGCCTGTCACCACTAATAGGCTAAGCTGAGGTCGACTACAGTAGTTAGGCTCTCCTTGGCTCAAGTAGAAATAACCATTAAGTAACAAAACCTCTTAAAGGTCCCAAAGGTCAAACGTTCGCCCCCCATAGACTACCCTTCCAATCCATCTGTTCCTCAGGAAGACTAACTCCCTGCCAAACGTTGTAACGGCATCTGTTAGCACCCGATGTATCACAGCCTGTAAAAAAACTTATGGGATACAACCTAAAAGGTTTGCAAGGTTAACTTAACCAAGCTTCTAACTGAAATTTTCCAAAAAGCGAAAATGAGCTTACAAAAATCTAATCGAAGGGAAAATTTCTTAACCTTTCTGTGGCAAAACAAAAAAAAAAAAAAATATTGAAGATGACTTTTTCCAACAGAATCAGGAACAAGAAGAAAACATCGTTGACAGTAAAAATATTCGATCATGGTGTTAATCGTCTCCCCAGATAATAGCCTCTAGAAGAAACTGCTACAGGTATCAGGCATAACCGTTTTCTGTCAGCCCAAACTTCTAGATTACCTAATGAAAATCTAAAAATTCGGTTAGGAATCTTCCTCATCTCGGTATCAGATTTTGATCATTTCTTTGTGACACGACTGTCTTACTTTGCTCTCAACTCCTGTAAATGATCAGCCTTTAGTTCTCCTGCAAGACTTCAATTTCCATCAGCCTGATAGTGAAGCAAAAAAATTTAACGTGTACGCCTATGAGTCTATGCAAAATAAAACCAAAAAAAAATAGTGACTCAAAGGTAACGTTTAAACGACCCTAAAAAAATAAAAAGTACCCTCAGCTTGTTAATTCAGAAGAAAATCTAAATAAAAATAATCCGAGTTTTAGACTAACTGGATAAACCAAAATCGATTTACTCTTAATTGCACCCAAAATATACCATTGAGGTAATAAAAAATACACCCACTCGGGTAACAAACTTTGAAATTGCTCATAAAATCTTTTGACTCAACATCATACCACACGAGCTACATCTTGCGCTTGTCCAAACTCTAGATCACTTTGGATTGCCTCTTATCAAGATTTCGCTTCCAAGTGTCAAGAACTGGATATTATTTGGGGTCATAAGCAAATCAAATCCCGCGACCACCGACATACCAGTCATATGATATATCCTGAGTGTGACTCTTTCGCAAGCTCGCAAAAACTGAGTCGACGCTAAACATCAACCACAATCAACCTAAGTTTGGATATGACCAATACCCAAAACCTTAGCAATAAACAATAAAAGTAAGCTATTCTCTGCTCAACTTTTTATAACAGTCAAAGAACGAGGTCGTCACCTCTACAGAGCAACATCAAAAAAATAAAATAAAAATCATATGGGCAATTAAGATAATGTAAATATAAATATAAGTCATTCTTCTGACAAACTTTCATTAAGGTTAGGTCTATTGAATGGTTTTATTTCTATAATATGCCATTGTTCTACTTTAGTCCCATTTTAAATTGACCAAAACATAAACTGAATCTCAAATCTTTCTCTTATCACGCAATGCACATACTTAGGTACTAACTTAGATGTGAATTTATCAACTGCACTGGAAAAAATTTTATTTTTCCGTTAAACGTGATCTCCTATATTAAAGGAAACGTCCCTTTTTCTAAGGTTATACGACTTACTGTTTCGTTCATAAGCCTTATGTATCCTACTACGCACGTCTGTGAAAATATCTTTTAAACCCTTTAAATTTTCCGCGTACGCATCCCTGTTACAAGGAATTATTTCGCTGTCAAAAGTGACATTCAAATCCAAAATTTTAATAATACAATCCAGATGGAGGTATATGTCTGCCGTAAACTAAGAAAGACGGTGTAAACCCGGTTAGTTCGTGTTTGAATCTTTGAAATTCCTTTATCCCGAATTATCACGTGAATCGACAATTATTACTTTCAACGAAATTATATTGTAGAGGGCACACGGGATTGAAACGTATGTTAAAACTATATGTCTCACTTAAGCTCTTAAAACACTCAGAAGTACACTGAGTACCGTTATCGCGTATCCAAAGCGATAAAACTCCGTGGATTAGAAAAATATCGTTTTCTAAAATTTTCAATAAGCATTCGGCTTTAGAGCTTTTCAAGGAAATAACACGGTATACTTTGTTAACCAGCAAGAAATTACGAAAAAATCCATCTATTTCCTTGTTTTGAACGTGGAAATGGGCCTACTAAAATCGGCAGCTATGACTTGAAAAGGGTAATTAACCGTAGAATTTATATGAAAATTAACCTCGCATGACTGTGGATACCACGAGTTATCAATAAAATTTACTAAAATTCCGAATTTTTGTGCAAAATCACATCCTAAAAGACACTTGTGTGATAAAGAAAGGTAAAAACTATAACCATTGCAGACCAGCGGCAACTCGACCGTACTTGAAACTCTTTGGGGTTGCCATCTGCTGTGGTAACACTTCTATTTTAGACATAGCATATTTTTATACCTAAACAATTTAAAAATTTTAAAGCCATTCTGACCTATTACTGATGTATTTACGCCAGAGTCTAGTAATGAAGCAGTCAACACCTAACAGATTTATCTTTATATGCGGCTTGTTATCTAAATACTTATGCTTGAATCAAAGAGATATGTGGCTATCTAGAGAGACAGGAATTTTAACTAGAGAAAGAGAAAGTTTATTAGACTTAAAAAATTAGAAACTCTTTGCAACCATTTAGTCCAATCAGATTTATGGGAATATTGTTTGGTCGTCTACGTCTCTAGAACCCTCTAGACTAGTGACCTAACTGTGAAAAATTAGCTAGAAATGATTAATGCATAATTCAGAGTTGATATTCCAACAGGTGATTGACTTTAAAATGGAAGCTTCCTTGCCAATGGATTTAAGTAAAAAATTTAAAAGAATTATTTAAAAATCGTAAAAGTATTTTTTCTGTGCTCCCTAACAGCCAAAATAAGAAATATGTAAAGGTAACTAAAATATGTAAACTTCTTTACCAAATATCCTGAAAATTTTCAACAATTTAGAAAAATTTCTAAGTACCTCTGTATATTAAAATTTCTTTACTAAATATTTTAAAAATTTTCAACAAAAAAATCTCTAAATACCGTTCCGTATAAGCAAAGTATTTTCAACATTCATGCAAAAAAATAAGTGACAAAAACGTTGTAACATTCATTTTTTCCTAGATTTTAAGAGCATGAAATGTTACTGATTTTTGGCTTTATAATGTACTTCTTTTCATTTTTGTATCGAGCAGTGTATTTAGCAGAAATTTCTAGCCGCTCGTGGTACAGTGTGCAGTGCGGGTTTCCGACCAAAATTCGTGGTACGTCGCGATTGGTCAATGTTTGTTTCCGGAAGCCGGCATTTTTAGAGACAGAGTTCTCACGGCTTATTTAAGGGTCTGCAGAACGCAGATCAAGGCTTTTTTCCATCGAGCCGCCGAGGAGGCTTTTTTTTCCATCGAGCCGCCGAGAAGGCTTTTTCCCACCAAGCCGCAGCCAGGCTTTGTCCATCAAGCCGCAGTAGAGGCTTCTGACAATATTTTCGAGAGCCAAGTTAAGCACGAGTTTTTTAACGTGAAGCCGTAGTGGGCTTTGTGTGTTTTTTTCTACATGGAGTAGCCGAAGTAGGCTCTTCTCATCGTGAAGCCATACTGATAAATTAGTGATGGAATGTGTGAAAGCGGTTTTGTGTTCAATTTAAGGCCTAGAAGCCCGTAGGAAAACCGTAAGTCACCAGAATATACATCAGTAGATCTATTTCCCGCAAATAAGTGTTTTTAACATCAATTTGAACTGATAAATCGTGAAGTGAGTATCACGACTTTTCGATTTCGGGTGTAGCAAAGTTTTAGAAGTAAAATGTCTGATTTAAGAACTCTATTTAGTAATAACTACCTTTTAGGCTAAAATTTTTGTAATTCTTGAACTGCAAGGGTTAGAACTTTTAATTTAAATCATTAATAAATTTTCTTTTTGTTGAATAAAGCTAGTGTTTCACTGTACACCTATCTTTCTTTTCAGGATATAAGGGTTGTACCAGACTGATTCTTTTTATTAACAACTGTATAAGACTTCAGTATTTTTTCATTTTTTTAGCTGAAAGTAGATCCTTTTTATTTTAAAATGAATGGTGCCCAAAAATTAGTACAACCAAAATCTTTTTAACAACAATAGAAAATAATTCCAAAAAGACGTACAAAAATTATCTCTTACCCATATTACTCTACCAAGGAAAACTGAGCTAGTGTTTGTTTAATTTCTTTAGTTCTTTTAAAATCATTCTTCACTCAATTCATTCTCAGAAATTAAAAAGGGGCTGCAAGAAGTGCGCCTCAAAGTGCGGGCAAGTAAGCATGCCACAACGTATAGGTTTTTTTTTTTGCTAACATCGCATTTATAAGATAAATAATAAATTCCCAAGTGCAAAATTTGAATAGACCAGCGCATCCGCCAATCTGAACTATAAAGGTAGCTTTTAAGAAAAGGAGGAAATTCTTAAATTAGGATCAATTTACAAAATTCAAATATCTATAACACCATCAAATAAATTGAAATAATTAATCTTTCAAATTTCCTGCTTTTGTCTTATTACTATAGTGTAGTTTCGTTTAATAAACAGTATGAAATAAAGCTAAAATTATATCAAAAGTTAGAACTTTTACTCTGTACACTGAACCTCGTAAAATGTAAAAGAGAATTCCAAAAGCCCCAAAACGATGGCAGCGCCATTTTGTACCGTGCGATAATGGAATGCCCCACGTTGGGCGCCATTTTGTAATTTCTGCACTTCGCCCCGAATTGACAGCGTCAATTTGTGGGGTGTCAATTTTCACTTCGCCCGCACCTTGAGGTGCACCTTTGACAGCCCCGTTTTAATTTCTGAGAATGGATTGAGTGAATACTGATTTTAAAAGAACTAAAGAAATTAAACATACACTAGCTCAATTTTTCTTGGTAGAGTAATATGGGTAAGAGATAATTTTTGTACGTCTTTTTGGAATTAGTTTCTATCGTTGTTAAAAAAATTTTGGTTGTACTAGTTTTTGGGCACCATTCATTTTAAAATAGAAAGGATCTACTTTCAGCTAAAAAAAAATGAAAAAAATACTGAAATGTTATGCAGTTGTTAAGAAAAAGAATTTATCTGGTACAACTCTTTTATCCTGAAAGGTAAGATAGGTGTACAGTGAAACACTAGCTTTAATCAACAAAAAGAAACTTTATTAATGATTTAAATTAAAAGTTCTAACTCTTGCAGTTCAGTAATTACAAAAACTTTAGCCTAAAGATAGTTATTACTAAATAAAGTTCTTAAATTAGACATTTTACTTTTAAAATTTTGCTACGCCCGATATTGAAGATTCGTGACGTTCACTTCACGATTTATCAGTTCAATTCGGTGTTAAATCACTTATCTGCGGGAAATAGGTATTCTGATGTGTATTTTGGTGACTTACGGTTTTCCTACGGGCTTCTAGGCCTTAAACTGAACACTTAAAACCGCTTTCACACATTCCATCACTAATTTATTGGTACTGCTTCATGACGAGAAGAGCCTACAACGGCCACTTAAAAAAACAAAGCCCACTACGGCTTAATGATTTAAACTCGTACTCGACTTGGCTCTCGATGAAATTGAAGAAGCCTGTACTGCGGCTGGATGGACAAAGCCTGGCTGCGGCTTGATCGGAGAAAAACCAACTACGGCTACTGGTTGCAGAACAGCCTTCTGCCACTACATGTTGGAAATAACTTCGGCGGCGGCTTCATGGGAAAAAGCCTCGGCAGCGGCTTGATGGGAAAAGCCTCGACTGCGGCTGGATGGAAAAAAGCCTCGATCTGCGTTCTGCAGACCCTTAAATAAGCCGTGAGAACTCTGTCTCTAAAATGGCCGGCTTCCGGGAAACAAACATTTGACCAATCGCGACGTACTACGAATTGAATAAATTCGGTCGGAAACCCGCACTGCACACTGTACCACGAGCGGCTAGAAATTTCTGCGAAATACACTGCTCGATACAAAGATAAAAGGAAGTACATTATAAAGCCAAAAACAGGAACATTACATGCTCTTAAAATCTAGGAAAAAATGAATGTTACAATAAATATATATATATATATATATATATATATATATATATATATATATATATATATATATATATATATATATATATATATATATATATATGCAGTGCGAAGAGGCTGAATTTTATTGCACGTTTAAGAATCATCAACATTTTCATCCAACAGGTTTTGTATATATTATTCGAGATATGAAAAGCCTATGAATAAAATCTATTTTTGATATTTTTATTACATTTTTATTTTTTATTAAGGGTCCTCTGCTTACTTTTAATACAGATCCGTACCGGTTTTTCCTGGAAAAGCGCAGTAAGTACATTGACTAAAATATTTAAAAATTGTACAAATTTATCAATACTATTACAAACCACAGCGTCATTACAGTTTTTGTCACATAGTGTACCGAAGAATATATTTTTATTTTCATCTAAGAAAACGCATCTTTTACTTTTGTCTTGATTTTTAGAAACCTCCATAAAAATAGCTCAATTATTAAAAAGCCACGTAATCTTTTGATAAGAATACCTTAACTTAACATTTGTAAAGCTAATATGTAAATAGTTAACTACTTAAGTTCAAAATCAGTAACAATTAAACCACAACCCGCTAATATTTTTCATTACTAACTTTTTTGTTATTTAAATCAACATTGATATCTTTGCCTAGAAATGTAAATCGGATGTTCTTATTTTACGTACCGATAGTCGATGATAACCTATATATCTGGACACCATAGATGGAATCTCGAAAGTTAAGAGTACGTGCTATTATATTTTAAAAATTAATAATTAAATAGTTATTTACTTAATATAAATTTTCATGACAGATACGAAGTATTCACAAACTCAATATTGCTGCCTAGTGTTCTGAAAGATTGTTCCGAAAGTAATAAATTTCCTGTCGAATTTTCAAAGAAACTTTCTCTCATACACACTATTATTGGATTTTAAATAACATTGGGAGAAGTTTATTAACTCATTTTATTTTTTCGTTATTTATATTAAGAAGTACTCCATATGTTTTTTGGAAACAAAATTCTCTTGAAAGATGATTTTTAAAAACAAAATTGCTTTCTTGCAACTTACTTAATAAGCGATTAATATAAGACAATCTTGTTTATATATCAGATTTGTGCTATAAAAATCTCTAAACAGTTTTTTCTAGTTCTATGTCTACATCTAGCATTCATTCTCTATGAGTTTACATATTTCTCCTATATTTGCTGCTATCTCTTCTCTCCTGTACTAGGTTCGTCCTTACGCTCCAAGCCACTTTCTTAATGTCGTCATACCATCTTAGCATGAGCCTCCCCGGATTCCTTTTCTATCGTTGGCCATCTCCATCAATATTTTATTGTCAGTATTTTGCATTTTGGTACGTTCTCCAATCCATTCTCTAGATTTTTTGTCTTTTAGCAATATATTTAGGATTACGCTCTTCATGGGGAACTGGGTAGTGTTCGACCTACTCCATGTTTTATTTGTTATTGCCTACGTTTCAGCTACATACAGCAGAAGGCCGACAACACACTGATGTAATATTTTTTATTTTCGTGTATATCTTAAACCTTTTGTTTTTGCGGTATTATAGTATCTCCCAGAGGTCTCTGCGAGGGTTACTCTACCGTTTAAATCTGCCGTTGGTATTTTTGAGTCTATTCTTATAGTTTGTACTAGGGATATGTATTGTTCCACTTCTTTATTCTCGTTTCATTCGTATGTTCATTCGATGAATGCATTATTATGTTAGGAGGATCCCATTATTATAATTATTTTCTCTATATATAACTTAACGCTATTTTCACTAATGTCTCTCTTAGCTCTTTTATCTTTTCTTGCAATGTCTAATGATTAACAGTAATAAGCACTACATTTTCTGCATATCTTAGCTTGTTAGTTGAATTTTTAAATACAATTTGACAAGTTTCGGTAAAATGAAGTATCCTCTCTTTAATCTTCTTTTCTTTTTTGTTTCTAAATATAATAATTTCACTCTACTACTTGCTACTTTAGATAATGTTTAGTTCGATGTATCTTATATCTACACGTGTAATTTTGTAAATAATTTATTATTGATCATTTTGTGTTTCTTCATAGTTTTTTGATATAATTTAAAGTTGTTTGTTAGTCTTATAGTTATTATTTTCACAAGTAACTTATATATTTTACACAGAAGACTTATAAACGAAGCTACAGTAATAGATCCTATTCTATGTCTTCATTCCTTTTTAAGCAGAAACACGAGTAAAGCATTTAAGCACTTAAGTACACAATATTTTAAGATGTTTTATAAAAATTTCTCCTTCGTATTTCATAAATTTGGGAATTATTCCGTATTAATCTCTTTCCCTAGTTAGCTTTCTCCTTATCTACATCTCTTCGAAACGGGGATGTTTTCTTGTTACCATGCTTGGTTTTTCCATTTAAAAACTATACAGGTTTTAGTAATAACTTTTTGTTATTTGAATGATTTCCTCTCTATCATTTTTTTTTGTTTCGTCTTCCCTTTTTGGACGCTTAATAATATTAATGGTTGTGTCTATTTTTCTTCGCATTGTTTTACAATTTTTATTTTCTTCAATTATCTTTTATTCAATATATCAAATGACATATTCTCCCAGTAACTTAAAGGTATCGTAAAATAAATAATACAAAGCATAGTAGATACAGAGAGAATTTCAGAGAAACTTTGAAAAATTGAATTTCCTAATATAACCAAAAGCTTTCTCTGTTAATCTTATTCTGCCCTAAAAGTTTTTTTTTATGGCCTTAATTTTCCGATATATTTATCACAGCGTATTAGCCATATTTTGGATATTTAACAATTTTTACTCGAAAACTAAAACCTTTAGAGAAATTATGTTAGAGAAAAAAATACTTGTTTTTATTTATAGAATTACTAGAATTTTTGAAGCATTTTTTAACACTTCGTTATTTTCTTACGGTTTTTTCGTTCTAAAAACAGTTTGCAGGTGCATATAGGTCAAAATGTTACTACTTCTGAGATATTTTAAAATATCTATTCAAATTCAATTCTAGCCTTAAAAAAAAGAAAGCTTACAGCTTTTGATATTGGAAGTGACGTAAAGCCATATCATTCTCCCGATTGTAACTTGTGCCTAGTTGAATTATAATTATTAGTTTTCTTCCAAACTCAGGTATGTATCTTAAAAACTATGGTCCTGACATCATCCAATCTGTTCATACGATGTGTTTAATAATATAATAGAGACAGTATAATATTATTGTTCAAACCCAATAATATCTAAATAAAGACTTACAATTATTTTAAATAATATTTAATACCACTAGTATCGTTATAATCTGACACTATTTAATTTGATTATAGGCGTCAAATAAAATAGCTATCGATAAAAAAATATTTCTGTATTATTCCGGCAACAATTTTCTGTTTATCTGCGCGGTTTTAATCGCATCCGCTGCTAGTGCAGCAAAAAACAGTTTTGAAGAATGAACAGTTTTGTAACTAAGTCTATTGTGAACTGTGGCAATTTCTTAAACCGAATTACAAGTGAAAGATCACTGCTCGATATGCAATCTTACGAACCCTACCGATTTTTTCTGTAGACCTATCAAAGTTTATGAAAATCTACTGATTTATTTCCTTGTACATGAAATCTACCAAAACGCATTTTTTGTTTTTTACAGCGATTTACAGCGATTCAAGAACAACTTGAATCGCTTTTTCCGCACTCGTGCCGCTCCTGGAGCGCTTTAGGGACTTCCCTGCAGCACGTGTGCTAGACCAATAAAAAAAAAAAAATTCAGTGACTTTTTGCACGATGTGTATATTCAAATAATAGAAGTTGTATAATATTAAAAATGAGATGACTACAAATTTACGACTGTATTATAAAAATAATGCATACTTTCCCGAGAGATGAAAGGCGCCTAAATATTACATTTTAATAAAAACCACACATCAAACAACTAACAAAAGTTTATAACGGCCACATATAAAATACCTCGGAAATAGACTATTACAAAAATTAGTAAATATTAAAGTAAATAATAACAGCTATATAGCCCTCTACGGACAACATATATATGATAAATATATTTTCCAAAAAATATTGACCAATCGTTTTGAACAAAATAATTATCATGATTATCTATGAAAATAATAACAAATTAGCCAGAAGAAAATCTATTTTACTTTCATATTCATATTTTTGCAAACTGTTACAAAAAAAAAAACATAACATCAAAAGTCAGTTCCCTGACCATCCAGTATGAGACTATTTTCATACTTTATTGTTTAATCTTTGTTCTTTCTTTTCTAGAACTGCCATGTAAAATTAGACTTTATAAGGATTTAATGACATTTTTTTAAAAGATGTCATTCTGACAGAATAGTAAAAAATATTATTTTCACTTTCCTCGAGACTGGAAATATAGGCATATACGAACAAAACTGCCGATAGTGAATTGAGAATGACTGATTTAATATTCAGGAAGCTCTTACCTCCCTTTCTAAAGCGGAGTATAGTATTAATAAAAAAAAACCGTCGAGATTTTTGCATTTCTTCACGTTTCAAAGCTCCTAGATCACTAGAAATATATTCTCCCATCTTGGTCGGCCCGTCTGTCTATTTGTACGATAACTTCCAGACCAAACGCTACTTCGATTTTAAACTTGGTTCTTAAGGGATATCCTTTAAGAAAAGGGAGGTGGAAGTCAGGGGGAGATCGGTAGCATTAATTGCATTACTTTCTCTTGGGTTTGCATTCTGATATGAGCAAATTTATATATATATATATATATATATATATATATATATATATATATATATATATATATATATATATACATATATACATATATACATATATACATATGGGTAATTCTTCGTCAACCGGACTTCCCATTAGTCCATAAATTGAAGTAATTTATGAAGAGATAATCTGGTTCAGATTAAAGCTTATAATATGTAGTTTTGAATTTTGGGTGGCATACTAAGAACTTGTGCTGATTTGGGCTCAATACCGACCCAAATCTGAAAATGGGTTTCAAAATATTTCAGAGAAACTAAAGAAAAAGTGTAATTTCCTAATATAACCAAAAGCTTTCTCTGTTAATCTTATTCTACCCTTTTTGGAGGTATTTATCACAGCGTATTAGCCATATTTTAAACATTTAACAATTTTTTACTCGAAAACTAAAACCGAAATTATGTTAGATATACTTGTTTTTATTTATAGAATCACTAGAATTTTTGAAGCACTTTATATATATATATATATATATATATATATATATATATATATATATATATATATATATATAAAGGATTTTTTACAGCTGACGATGTCTTCCTTCTCTCAGCCTTTGATTCCATCCGTTTCTATCTTCCCAGTCTCCATCTGTTAGACCCCTCCTGTCCTCCATAGTTTCGTCCACATCGTCTCTCCACGATCGTCTGGGTCTTCCTCTTTTTCTTCTCCCTATATGGCTCCACTCCGTTATTTTCTTTATCCACCTATTATCTTCGCTTCGCCTTATGTGTCCATACCATTTTAATCGTTTTTCTTCAATGGTGTTTATTGCGTTCTCTTTGATGTTCATTCTGCTTCTTATTTCTTCATTTGTTATTCTCTCCATACGTGTCACTATACAACATCTTCTCCAATACTCCATCTCTACCGCGTTAATTTTAGTTTTATTTCTTTTTTTGATCGTCCATGTTTCTGATCGGTATGTCATTATGCTTTGTATTATTGATTTGTATATGCATGTTTTGTTTCTCAGGATCGAATTTAATTGTCTTATGCATGTTCGCGTTTGTCCTAATCTAGCTTTAACCTCTTCTTCTGATGTTGCGTTTTTTGATATTTAAATCTATCGGTTCATTTGATTATTGTTTCGTTATCTACTTCTAGATTCTCCACGTTTCCCTCCTTTGTTGTTTGGTATTCCGTTTTATCAAAGTTTATTCCTAATCCTGCTTTAGGGTATTATTCTTTCAGTTTTCTTACCATATAACTGAGGTCTTCCTCATCTTGCGCTATGATTACTTGATCGTCTGCGAAACTTAAAGTATATAAGTAATCTTCTCGTATTGGGACTCCCATTCCACTACATTTTTGCGTCCATTTTTTTAATGTTTGTTCGAGGTATATTTTGAATAGTGTTGGGGATGTAGAGCATCCTTGTAATAGGCCTTTTGATGTTTGGAGTCTCTTCCCTATTTTATGTCCTATTTTTATGTTCAGTGTGTTGTTTTCGTAGAGAGCTTTTACTGCGTATATTAGTTCTTTGTCAATGCCTATTTCTTTCATTGCGTTCCATAATCTTTGTCTTGGTACTGAGTTATAGGCCTTTCTTATGTCTATGAAGGCTAGATGAACTTCTCTATTCTTTGCCAGTTTTTTTTCCATTGTTTGTTTTATAGTGTATATGTGGTCTATATATGATTTTCCGGCCGTAAAGCCTGCTTGGTCTTCTCCAATTTTTCCTTTTATATTTTCCTCTATGATATTTTTAATAATTTTTCCATACAAACGTCCCATACTCGATATTATGCTTAGGCCTCTATAGTTTGTGCATTTTCTGCGGTCTCCCTTTTTAAATATTGATACTGTATAAGCCTTTAACCATTCCTCTGGTATTTTTTCTCCATTTATCGCTCTGTGGAACATGTTTCTCAGCATTCGATGTAATTTATTAGACCCGTACTTAATCATTTCATTTACCACACCCCCAGGCCCTGCAGATTTATTATTTTTGAGTGTTTTTATTGTCTTCTTTACTTCTTCATAGCTTAGTTCTATCTCTTTTATTTCCTTATTCTGTTCTTCTTCAGGGTTCTCTTCTTGGAATTCTTGTCTGTCCTCTGTTAGTAGCTTCTTATAATATTCTTCCCACTCGCTTTCTGGGATGTACTCTATATACGTCTTCTCTCTATTGTTAGTCCTTAATGCTTTAATTATTCTCCATGACTCTGTACTTCTAGTTCCTCCTATATACTGTTCTACATATTCGCACGATTTTTCTCATCTTCTTCTGATTTTGTATTCAGCCATTTTTCGTATAGTCTTTTTTTCTCCTTTATAGATTCTTTAGTTTTTTCACAGATTATAATTTTATGTTTCTCATTCTCGTTGTCTTCTTTACCTAATGCTTCTAGGGACGCCTGTTTGATGCATTCTTTTATTCATTCATTTAATTTTTGATCTAATCGTCGTCTATATAGGTCTCTTATCGTTTCGTCTTGCAGTAAGTGTATTTTGTATTTTATTTCTTTGTCTGCTTTTTCTGTTATCTCATTAGTATTTCTGTTTTCTTTATCTATTGTTCCTTTTTGCTTTATTGTCTTGTACCACGGTACTTTTATATTTGCTATTAATAGTCTATGGTCTGTTCCACATTTCTGCCCCTCTCTTTACTCTTACGTCTTTTATTTTGAACGTGGTATCGTTTTTAATTATAATGTAGTCTATTATTGATTTTAAGTTTCGTGTTTCTTGCATCCAAGTATATTGTGGATGTCTTTGTGTTTGTAGAATCCGTTTGTTATTTTGAGGCCGTTTAGTTCACACAGCTCTATTAGTCTCTCTCCGTTGTCGTTAGTAATGTCTTCTCCGAATGGTCCTTTCCGAAGCATTTTTTAACAATTCATTATTTTTTTACGATTTTCTCGTTCTAAAACAGTTTTTATAGGTGCATATAGGTCCAAATATTACTACTCCCGAAATATTTTAAAATATCTATTCAAATTCAATTCTAGCCTTAAAAAAAAAGCTCAGCATATTTGAAGTGACGTAAAGTCATAACATTCTCCCAATTGTAAGTTGTGCCTAGTTGAATTATTAATTTTCTTCAAATCTCAGATATTTATCTTAAAAACTATGGACGTGACCGCATCCAGTCTGTTCATACAATGTGTTTAATAATATAATAGAGGCAGTATAATAATACTGTTTAAACTCACTAATACCTAAATAAAGACTTACAATTATTTTAAATAATATTTAATACCACTAGTATCTTTGACTAATTTGAATATAGGCGTCAAATAAAATAGCCATGGATAAAAAAATATTTCTGCATTATTCTGGCAACAATTTTCTGTTTATCTGCGCGGTTTTAATCGCATCCGCTGCTAGTGCAGCAACAAACAGTTCCGTAACTAAATCTGTTGTGAACTGTGGCAATTTCTTAAACTGAATTACAAGTGAAAGATCACTGCTCGATATGCAATCTTACCAACCCTACCGATTTTTCTGTAGACCTATCGAAGTTTATGAAAATTTACTGATTTATTTCCTTGTACATGAAATCTACCAAAACACATTTTTTGTTTTTGTGTTCAATGAATTTTTGCACGATATATATTTATATATATATATATATATATATATATATATATATATATATATATATATATATATATATATATGTATATATATATATATATATATATATATATATATATATATATATATATATTCAATTAATAGAAGTAGTATAATATTAAAAATGGAATAACTACAAATTTACGATTGTATTATAAAAATAATGCATACTTTCCCGGCCTGTATTGATCGCTAAAAACAAAGTGAGATGCCTATATAAGTAACATTTGTTATAAATTTAAGCGCAAGCAGGCAGTTTATCTAAACTCTCCGAAATTAAACTTCTGAGTTATTCTGACGTTAGTGAGGGTGAAGCCATAAATAGTGGCTTAATTTAATTTTAAAAAAAAGAAAATATGGGCAAACATATAACCTAAGTTTTTCAAATTTCTTGAGTGGTTAACTAAAAGCAGAAAAGGCAAACTCGACATCAGGTGTAAATCTTTTAATAAAGACATTAACTTTGAAAAAATAATGTTACAAAGTTCAATATAGTTAAAATAAGTATATCATCACAATTTACCTTGACTCAGTTTGTAACCGCTGGTTCGTTGAGAAAATATTTGAAGAAGATAGTAAAAAAGATAGCTATTCCAAATTCCAGAATTTTAGATATATCGTAGGAATATTTATTTTTATATTATATATATTTTTTATGAGAAATACGATTAGCCATAATGGTTGCCTAAAAGAAGTTACCACTTTCCCTTATGGACCATCGGCCACAACTAATTATACAAGTTTACCTTGAGTAAAAAAATGCGCATGGTTTAAATTTTAAAAGAACATAAGCAACAGTTACAAACTGTAATTATTAAAAACGTATTGAGACGTCAAAGTCGTGAACCACTACATAACCATCTTTATGAAAATAAATTTCAAATTATTGTGGATGAATCAACCGATATTAGCACGACCCCTGCATGGCATACACTCACATTGTACAGAGTTTAGATAAAAATAAAGATCCTTATAAAGAATAATTGATCGATTTCGCTTCTAATGGAGCAAAACTAATAACGAGAGAGCGCAATTCTTCGATAACATTATTAGAGGATGTTGTATGTTATAAAATGTACTCGACACTATTTCAATTTATTTGTAAGCCTCTTATCCTTTTTAGAAATTCCCACGGTATGTAAAAATTCTAATTGGGTATATTTACAACTACACTGGTGAGCCAAAAAATCGACTTAAACTATTTGGCTTTATTTAACACGGTTTCTAGAATTTAGTGTTCATACATTTTTACGGATTTTAGTATCATTTGAAAACACATTCTATCCTTTCTAATGATACCAAATTCCACAGCATACATCATGCCTTTTACTGATTAAAATGATTGAAAGGAAAAACAAGGAGAACAAGGATTGAAAATAGTGATAAGAGAAAGGAAGAATGAAACAAATTTTAATTTTAATAATTAAATTTTATGATAAAACTAAAATCAATATTTTGTATTACCCTGGCCCTTACTACTGCTTTCAGCTGGTTATTCATGGAGCTGGTGAGCTTTTTCACCACTGTCTCTGGGATTCTTCTCCACTCTTTCGCCAACGCAACCTTTAAGTCCCTCAGCGATGCAGGAGCTGGATTTCTAACTCGAACCCTTCTTTTGGACTGAGGTCAGGATCGAGGGCAGGACTCCGCGCAGGCCAGTCTAATGTGAGTATTCCCAATTCCGCCAGGTATTGCCGCACCGATGCAGCAGCATGTGGCCTCGAATTGTCGCGCATTAGCACGAAGTTATCGCCAACAAACCCAGCGTAAGAAACAACGTGTTCCTGCAGGATCTTCTCGATGTGCCGGTGAGCAGTTAATCCAGCGCTAGGAGTCTCATCAGTCACGAAAACCAAATTGGTTTTCGCATCCAATGAGATGCCTCCCCACACCATGACAGAGTTTCCTCTGTAGGTGACCGTTTCAGTAATGCAGCACTCCGCATAGTACTTCCCAGGCCTCCTATAAATTCGTCTTCTACCATCATTGCCTTGTAGGCACATTTAGCACTTATCGAAGAATAAAACGGAGCGCCATTGCTCTAAGATTCAGTCGACATATTCTCGAACAAATATGAGTCGCGCTTGTCGATGGGCTCTCAGATTTGGGTCTTCTTGTGACTGTCCAATGACTGACAGGCCGACCACGAACTTGTCGGAGCTCTTACTGGACCTGAACGCCGGTCAAGTGACGATTTCTTAGAGTTGTGTTAACAATGAAGCAGTCGTCTCGTAGCGACTAAACGTTGGCTATGCTCTTCTTGCAATAGGGCAATGACTTGTGCGGTTTCTTCCGTGGTGGTATCCATTTTCTGATGACGTAATTAGTGAACAAGTATAGCAGATCTGTTGATGATTTAAGTTCCGATAAGGGAATGGCTGGAAAGTGCAGTTGCATGTGCGTTGCTGAGTAAGCAAAAATGGTTTTATTGAGTAAAACCGTTTTAATTAGTAAAACTTTTTGAAAATCCAAATGTTTTTGGTATTATTGAAAAGAGTAGAAAATCAGCATTCTAATGATATCAAAAACAAATGTTTGAAAATTAAATACAAGGATCGGTGTTAAATGAAGCAAAATCGTTTGAGTCGATTTCTTTGCTTACCAGTAGTTGCTTAGCTATTCTCAAATGTGCTGGTAAATTTTCTGGATTTTAAAAAGTTATATTAGAGGCCTTAAAAATTACAGATACAGTTCTTAAAATGAAGATGTTTGAAGTTTCATACACGAAGTTATTCCCAAATAATATAAAGTTATCCTTGAAGAAATAAATTTTAAAACAAATCCAAGGATCCAAGGATAAAGGACTAAAGATGTGTTCTAGTATTTGCTGAACCTAGCCCAACTGATGAGCCGTGATACGGCGAAACGCATCTTGGGATGGTTCAGCAAATACGAAGAACACTTTGGTAATTTCTAAAAATACGATTTTTTCGTTTTTAGTTATACCAATACTGCCATCTGTATAATCATTAAAATTATGGAATAAAACTATTATTTCGGACATCTACTAAATCTACGTTTATCATAAAAACTTAAAAATATTAGTTTTTAGTATTCATCTTTAACAAAAAACCTTTAACTAAGCTACACATAAAAATGCTGTTTAAAATAAATATGTTCAACCACTAAATTAAAAATTGTTTCTAATTTTTATGAATATTGAACAAAACAAATTGAAAAGATCAAAACAGAAAAGAAAAAGTTACCGCTAATAAAAAAAAATTGTAATTAAAAAACGAAAAAAAAGAAAATTAAAAACAGAATTTATACATGAAAGATTTAATTTTAATTTTATGTAAAACAGTTAAAATAAATAGTAAATAAGTAAACATATCACTCACACACTTACATACTAACTCACACATTCAATCACTTATTCAATCACTTACTTATCAACTAACACACTCACTCGCCCGCTCAGTCACTAACTCGCTCACTCACACACTCATTCATTCTCATACCCCCATACTCACTCAGTCACTCACTTCTACACTCACTCACTCACCTGCTCACTCGCTCGCTCAGTCACTCAGTCACTCATTCACATACCCCCATACTCACTCACTCACTGACTTCTACATTCATTCACTCACACGCTCACTCACTCACTCGCTCACTCACTCACTCGCTCACTCACTCTTGTTTAGCTGTTATTTACTTACTTACTTAAAAAAGTATTTTACCAACCACATAGCACCCTTGTAAGGGTTAAAAGCGACTTTTTTTGTTGAAATTAAACATAAAACTTTTTTTATGTCAACTCAAGATTAAGAACTGCAAAAAACACTGGAAATAATAGTTTTGTTCAATATTAATAAAAATTAAAAACAATTTTTTTTATTTTTATTAATTTTTTTTTTAAATTTATATTTAATTAAATAGCATTTTGCTACGTAACTTAGTTAAAGGTTGTGTATGCATGATTTTTGTTAAACATGAACTCTAAAACCATATATTTTAGAGTTTTTATGATAAATCTAGATTCAGTAGATGTACGAAATAATAGTTTTATTCCTCAATTTCAATGGTTATAGAGTGTTTACATTATCTATTAAAATATATATATATATATATATATATATATATATATATATATATATATATATATTTTAATAGATAATGTAACACTCTATAACCATTGAAATTGAGGAATAAAACTATTATTTCAAACATCTACTGAATCTAGATTTATCATAAAAACTCTAAAATATATGGTTTTAGAGTTCATGTTTAACAAAAATCATGCATATATCTATATATATATATATATATATATATATATATATATATATATATATATATATATATATATATATATATATATATTTAATGGTTTTCTGGCAACTTTAAGTGTGTTTTTCTGAAAAAACCTCACTGTGGATGCCTTTTTTTATGATTTTTTTTTAGATTCATCATAAAAAAATACTTAAGAAAACACATGTTTCACTTAAAAGACAGAGAATTATTTTGTATACCTGTGTTATCAATGTTACCTCTATGTTGACTACTAACAAATTTTGTTCACCTCACTCGTCTGCTAATATGAAAAGAATTTTTTTAACTTGTTTAAACATAATTAGCACAACAAATTACTGACTAAAACGATCAGTACGTTATTCTAAACTAAACAGTATTTAAATAGATGACAAGAACTGTTGCAAATATCAACTCAATTAGTAGTAGTCCAAAATTAAAAGTTAATAAAAGATGTCCCCCTTTTCATGTGATTTTTAGGAAATGCCAATCTTCAAACAATACATGTCAAAATTTCATAATATTTCGACAATTAGTTTACAAATTACGCTACTTTTGATATTTTCGAAACAATGGAAAAAATTGAATTTCGTTGTGTTGATTAAACACTGTTTTTTGATAGGAAAAATTACCGTTCAAGCAAAGCAATGGCTTGATAAGTATTACGGGGATTCTGCCCTGGAAAGTCACTCATTATTTACTGGTATGCTGAGTTTAAACGCGGTCGTACAGATACAAATGATGCTGAACGGGCTGGACGCCCAAATGAGGTGGTTACATCGGAAAAACATCAAAAAAATCTACAAAATTGTCTTAGATGACTGTAAAGTGAAATTGCGTGAGATAGCTGACACCCTGAAGAAATCAAAAGGACGTGTTGGTCATATTCTATATAAACATTTGGGCTTGAAATGGGTACCGCGTTTGCTCACAGTAGACCAAAAATAACAACGTGTTATTGATTCTGAGCGCCTGCCATATGTGACAATAAATGAAACATGGATTCACCACACTACACATCGGAATCAAATCGACAGTTAGCTGAGTGGACCACAGCCGGTGAAAGCCGCCCGAAGCGACCAAAGACACAACAGTTGGCTGGGAAAGTTTTGGCTCTGTATTTTGGGGTGCGCATGGAATAATTTTCATCGACTATGCTGAGAAGGGGAAAAAACCATCAATAGCGAATATTATATAAAGTAGTTGGTGCGTTTGAAGGCAGAAATCGCAAAGAAACGGCCCCCCAAATCAACAAGAAAAAAAGTACTTTTTCATCACCATGTCACAAGTCAATGGCATACAAATTGCATGAATTGAAGTTCGAGTTGTTTCCTCAACCACCGTATTCTCCAGATTTGGCATCCAACGACTATTATCTATTCGCAGACCTCAAAAAAATGCTCGCGGGGAAGAGATTTGGCTACAATGAAGAAGTTATCGCCGAAATTGAGGCCTATTTTGAAGCCAAAGACAAATCATTGATGAATAATGTCGAATTTTGCAAAAAAAAAAGTGTTTTAAGTAGCTAGACCAAAAACATTTCTGCCTACGTGTTAGAACGTAGATTTGTAAATAAATAAAAAAATAATTGCTCTTAAAATATATTAATGAACCTACTGAAATTATTAAAAAATGACTACTGATCTATCGAAAAGTGCCACACTATCGATATGTATTACAAGTGATTTCAGCGAATAATTTGAAGGTTATTACTCTTACTCTATTTACTTATTGCTCACCTTTATATTCGAGGTGAAAAATCACTCAAATACTTACCATAAATTATAATTCCAAGTACACGAAAATTCAAATTAATTATTTTTCCCAGTATACAGTCCCTGGCCAAATTATTAGACGCACTGTATTTTTTTTAGTAATTTTATGTTTCTTAAGAGTTTTTATGCAATAATGGTATATTTAAACTACAATATTATTGATTTTTATTTAAAAGAATTGTTGTAGACTACATATTTGTATTTATTTTTAACATATGGCAACACTGTGTTGACAAAGTGATACATGAACGTAAACAAGTACAAACCTGTATCAGTCGCGATCGGAATCGAGTCAGGTACGGACGTGTTTCTGTGGCTTTATGGACTGTGATTGTTTGTTTAACAGTTTTATACTACTCAGTTATTAGTTTATTTTGTATGCAGTGTTTTAAAAAAGTAATTGGACTATTTTCATTATGGGTAGAAAAGGCGATCTTTCACCACGTAAAAAAAAGCTGAAGTGAAGGCCCTTGTGATTGCGAAAACATTTACAAACCGAGAAATATCACGAAGATTGGAGGTTTCTGAAGCTAGTGTATGACGCATAAAAAAGAAAATTGAGTCAGGGAAGGAATTACGCCCGAAAAGAAAGAAAAGATGCGGTAGAAAACCAATTTTCACTCCACGGTCAGAGAGATGTTTGAAGAAAATTTGTGTAGAAAACAGATTTGCTACCACAAAGGTAATAAAATCACAACTCCAGGATGCTAGCGTAAATGCTTCTGAGCACACTGTTCGAAGAAAATTGAAAGAATTAGATTTTAAGGCCTGTCGCCCCGCCAGGAAGCCCAAGTTAACAGCTGCAATGAAAGCAAAGCGCCTGAAGTGGGCCAAACAATGGCAAGACGAAGATGTGGACTTCTGGAGATCGGTAAGATACAGCAATTTATTCAATAATTGATACATTATTATCATTTTCAGTTAAATAAACCAAAATAAACATGGAAGTTCATATATTTTTCCTATTTTTGACAGGTCTGCTTCAGTGACGAAAGCACATTCGAAATTTTGCAGAATAAAGCTCAGTATGTGCGTCCTCGTCATGGAGAAAAGTTTCATCCTGATTGTGTCGTCCCGACGGTTAAACATCCCACCAAAGTGATGATTTGGTCAGTCATCAGCGGCAAGGGCACTGGACGTCTGTACGTCGTCAAAGGAATAATGAGGCAAGATCAGTACAAAGAAGTATTACAAAATCGGTTGATTCCGCAGCTCAGAGAATGGTTTCCAAATGGGGAACCATTCACTTTCATGCAAGATGGAGCTTCCTGCCACACTGCTCGGTCTGTTAAAGCTTTTTTGGCAGAAAAAATATCCCTCTGTTGGATTGGCCCTGATATGAACCCCATTGAAAATGTGTGGGAGCTGATGAAAAGAGAAGTCGCTAAAGCTGTGATTACCAACAAAACCCAGCTCCTAGAAAAGATTATTCATGTGTGGAATCATCATCCTCAAATGCAGGAGACAGTACAATCTTGCATTGATAGCATGCCGCGCAGAATTAAAGCTTTGATAGCGGCTAAAGGTGGCTCAACTAAATATTGACTTTTACTAACATTAATTTCACTTTTCTTTAAAACTTAATAAACTTATGCTTTTCTAAATTAATGCTGTTTTATTTATGTCAAATAAATAGGTAATTAATTGGATAATATAAAAATAAAAAACAAATCAATTTAAAATAATAAAACGGTACAATATCACTCAGTAATTAATATTTTACATGAAATCTTGCAGTGCGTCTAATAATTTGGCCAGGGACTGTACAAGAGCTACCATTTTAGAAAAAATGCATGTTTAGTTTACTAGACTCATTGGAGTTTCCATGTATGCAAATATATTTTTAATTTTTTCTTATCTAGAAAACCTAAATTTTTATCAAAACACATTTTCTAAATATTTATCCTTAATCTGCCCAGTGATAAATCACCCTACATACTATTATCTAATTGAATACCAAAAATTTATTAACGCTTTAAAATTTATCTTCCTATTAAAAATAAAACTTACTTGGTAATCCAGTAAACAAACCGCTGAACAGTGCTATATATGCGTTACCAACTAATGGCAAAACGGGTAGAAAAAATCCATTATTATACCAAGCAAATCTAAGGATTCTCCATTTTTTATAAATAAATAAAACATAATAAATTGCTATACAACTCAAAACAATGTAAAATAAGAAAGTGCTAAAATTGTTTATTATGTACATCTTCTAACAATTACGAACAATATGCGTATTTTGTCACTTTTTATAGAACTATTTATCAATTCAAGAGATGTCATTAAGGGATTACCAGAAGTTAATTTAAACGCTTTTGTATGTAAAACATTTCATTTAACAATAATCTTTGAAATAGTTGGAAAATTGTTTTGTGTTTAGCGTCAGTTGAAATTACTCCCAATTTATTTTGGCTTATCAAACAACCATCGAACCTTTGCATTAAATGTAAGTAAGGTCACAAAATAATGGACTACCCGAGCGTGCCGTATATCAATCATCAAACTAAGTTATACCATGTTTGGCTCGATTTCACATCTCATCAGCTAGGTAAAAATGTTTGGTATTTTGCAACATAATCACAACAGCAGCAAACATTTAAGAAGTATATGTCAAAATGTATTAATATAACAAACTTCAGTGTGATCTAGTGTGAAATCGTCAAAACTTTTAATCAAAGAGCAAAGTCAACCCAACTTTTAATTAAAAAGCAAAGTCAAGCTAAAAACCCGGCTAAAAATATTTTTTCGTCAAATTCCATTTGAAATATCTTTCTCATTCGAATTGCTTCCTCATCCACAGTATTCTCCAAATTTGGCCCCCAGCGACTATTAGCTATTCGCAAACCTCAAAAAAATGCGCGCGGGAAAGAGATTTGGCTACAATAAAGAAGTTATCACAGAAATTGAGGCCTATTTTGAAGGCAAAGACAAATCATTCTACAAACTTTTAATCAAAGGGCAAAGTCAACCCAACATTTAATTAAAAAGCAAAATGAAGCTAAAAACCCGGCTAAAAATATTTTTTCATCAATTTCCATTTGAAATATCTTTTTTTCCTAAACCACCAACCCTATACTGGATTGCTTCGGGTTACATATTGGAATTATTATTATATATATGACTATTTATTTATGTTAGAGGTCATCATCCCATCTAATCTTAATCGCAACAGGAGGGTTCATAATCCGAATCTATTGTGTAGGTAAATAAAATTCCAAAACTTTTTAAGAGAATGATATTCTGTTTGTTTTAAATACTGGAAGTAAACATAAAAGAAAAGATTCTAGATGGGTAATAATCCACTTATTACATCCATATTCCACGATGTCGTTCAAATCTAAAAGCCTTACTTCAGCGCATGTGTACGATGCGGTTTTGAATAACATTCAATTTACGCAAGTAACTAAAGTAGGTTGAGTTTTTTTTGTATACTTTAAATGATATTTTATTGTCTTGCATTGTTTGTACTTCCATTGTGGATTAATTGTTTGATACCGTTTTGCTTATATCTAGCTATTGCTTTACGAATCTTAGAGGTTCGTTCTGGAAGTTTGGTATCTCTATTAAAACCGCAAAAGCATCGCTTTTACCATTTGAATAGAAAACATTAATTTTAAATTAGATATCCATTCCTTAGTAGTAGTGTTTTTTCCGCTTAGTCCTCTGATGTTCAACAGTAGTGTTGTTTATAGATCGCCCTGTCTAGGTTGTGAAGGTGCTTATATAGGACAGACCTCTCAGTGGTTAAAAAACAGGGTGACACAGCATAGAAGTGATTGTGTGATTGGGAAAAACTCATGCGCGGTTATTTCTTGAGATGAGCCATATTATTAGGGATAAGAAGACAATTAATTACAAAAGGGATATTAATAACATAAGCAATATCTATTGTAACATTTTAAGTTTGTAGATTTACAGTATAATCTGATAGGCTATTAATATCTATGCATAGGTTAATACTCACATAGTCAAACCACTGTTCAAGCAATTTACTTTAGTATTTATCAGTGAATTTACAGTGATCAGGACTGAAGGTTTTGTGTTGTTCCTTGTCATGGTTGTTTGTTTTTTTTTGTTTGTCAGTACTGTGTGATACATGTTACCATCACCTTTGATTTTGTAATACTCTGTGTTGGTGAGTCTCCTTTTGTTTATTCTTGTTTAGTACATACAGTCTTTTCTTTTTCTACTTTCAGTTTTTACATTCCTGATGAAGTTGGGAATTACCAACGAAATATAGAATTTGATAACAAATGGGTTTCCTCTTATTGACCGATTTCTCGAAAAAAAAAAAAAGAAAAAACTTAACTACTATATATATATATATATATATATATATATATATATATATATATATATATACGAGTATATATACTGAATATAATGTGTACTGTGGTATTATATTCCTATAATTTGTGATCTTATAAATATTTATAAATAATCTAACGTAACAAATGTTTATAAATAATATCAGTGGACTGTTAAAATCAATCATCACCAAAAAATCGCAAAAATGTCGAAATGTGGAATGTGCAGTGATAAGATCGCACGAAAACCGAGTATCGTATGTGCTGGAGTGTGCAATCAATCTTTTCATGCGGCCTGTATAAATATACCAACGGACATTATTCCATTATTTTTAAACATCAAAGGTTTATTTTGTAAATGCCATGCATGTCTCTCCATAAGTCGTTTAGAGAATCAACTGCAAAAAAATATAGAAGAAAAATTTCAAACCCTCGTAGATGATTTTATAGAAAAATTCAGTGGATTGAAAACCGCACTGCTAACAGAGGCATCAAATAAAATCTCTCAAATGGTGTGCAATGCCCAAGTAAATTTTGTATCTCAAACAAAAACGTACGCCCAAAACACACGCATGGATAAGTCAAGAATAATTTTAAAACCTAAGAATCAAAACCAGGAGAATACTGAGACAAAGAAAGATATTTTAAGTACTATCAATCCTATTGATATTAATATTCACAAGGTAAAACACCTAAACAATGGTGGAATTCTCCTAGGGTGTGAAAATCAAGCTGAATCTTCAAAAGTTAAGGAAATTGCGGAAAAATATGAAATTCAACAAATGTTTTTAACAATTAACTATATTTTTTAACGAACAAGGTAAGGTAATCGAAAAAAGGAAAAAAAAACGGAAAAAAAATTAGTTTTTTTGTATGCCCTTAAAAACTCACCACTGAAACCTAAACACTGGAAACGATATGTTGATGACATCTTTATAATTTGGCCCCATGGACGAAATGAATTAGACAACTTCCTGACCTATTTACATAAATGGAATTCACAAGCGGATACAGTTCACTTTGGAAGTAGCAGAAGAAAAAAGGCCTCCCTTTCCTTGATGTGCTCATAACTCGGAAAAAACAACGACCATCTTCAATACTCAGTCTACCGGAAGCCCACTTACACCAACAGATATTTGACCTCTGGCTCACAGTTCCACCCATCCCAAATCCAGTCGGTAGCCAACACCCTCGTATCGAGATCATACCGACTCACCGAACCAGACACGAGACAGCAAGAAATCACACAAATTACTAGGGCACTCAAACAAAACGGTTATAAAGACCAGTCCAAACGGAGAGCATTAGAAAGGCAGCGCCATCCACAGACAAGGACAGAAGAACGAGACCTCAACCAAAGCAGAGTCCTATTACCGTATGTGAAAGAAGTTACAGATAGGATTGGAAAAGTCCTAAGAAAACACAACATAGGCACAGCATACAAACCACAAAACACTCTGGCAGACATCCTGGGTAACCCCAAGGACAAGAGAAAACTGGAATACCATGGAGTTTACAGCATCCCATGCGGAGACTGCCACAAATTGTATATAGGACAAACAAACAGAAGAATCTCTACCCGGATCCAAGAACATAAAATAAGTATTAAAAACAAACAAACAACATCAGCTCTTTTTCAGCACCATCATGATACTGGTCAAAACATCAATATTGAGGGATCTAAACAAATAGCCTCGATTTCACATTATAAAACACGCATAGTCAGAGAAACCTTGGAAATCGAAAAGAATGGATGGCTAAATAAGCGAGATGATGCGCTGAATATCTCCACTACATGGAAGGGTTTACTAGCTAAACCAAGGAATAACCAAAACATCGAGAAGGCAACAGTCAGCATAGCGCCGGAACCCGTAATTACCACCCAGCCGGCAAACACCGATGCTCGGACGAACACTTCCGACCCCCCCACCTACAATCTGCGTAGACGCCGACCTATAAAAAACTAGATTCGAGCGGCAGCAGCAGCAAGATCACAGTATTCAGTAGCAGCAGCAGCAGCGGGAGCACTTGAGAATGCCAAATTAGATTTTTGGCGAAACGTCGTGTAAATTCATTGTTAGAAGAACGGATTAAAACCCGGAATTTTAATGTATTATATATATATATATATATATATATATATATATATATATATATATATATATATATATATATATATATATATATAACATAACTCTATACTTATCAATATAGCTGCAAAAGAGCGCAACAGCCACACATGCCTGGGGCACTGGCGTTCGAAGCACTATAGTAAAGGTTCATATATAACGAATCCGTGGGCTCACGAACGAATTGTTTAAAGGGCATGCCATTCGGTTATACACTGAACATATTTTGTACACTGGTAACACTACCATTATGGTATTTCTTACAAGAACATAGAGAGATCATTATATTAGAAAAAGACACGAATTAATTTGGTTTTCAAGGTATAACGAATGTGGCAACGTAGCTTCAGCAATCACGTGTTATTTATAATAACCTTGAAAGTTCGATCAATGCAATGCATATATGTTTGTATTTTGAAAGAACGCCCACGTCCGCGCGCACTCTTTTCTTCAAGCTACGTTGCCACAATGAAAATTCACTTCATAAAATTAATAATATTTATATAATATTTTTGCAACAACTAGGAGGTAAACTACCTTCATATTTTAACAAAGCAAAAGCGAAGTAATTTTTTTGGTGACTTTTTACTTTTTAATGCACATACAACAACAAAAATTGAAAAAAAACGCATGTTTTTGATCGAAGAGAGAGTATGAATTCCTATCTTTTACGTGTTAGATATTTGAAACTCCTACAATTCATTATGGCAATACGGCGTGGTAAACCACCTTTATATTGAAACAATGAATGCATGATGTTAAAATTTATTATTTCTCAAAATTTGAAGCAAAACTACTTTTAACAGTCGTAAGAAATACCTTAACGATTTTAACTAGAAATCTTATTTAAGGAAATACTCTGCGCTTCTGATGCTGTTAAAATTAAACCTCTGCGTATTATTGCCCTGTATATCCCCCACTCCATCCTCTTATAAAAAAAGATATTTGAAAAAAATTTTGCACTTGCTTCAAGGCTCATATATATTTACTATAAATTAGTGACCCTATGAAGGAACCACATTCCGATTTGCTCCTCACTAAGGATGGAAACAAGGTTTTAAGTACCACTGTAATCCCAAGCGACATACAATTTCTCAAGATATATCCCAACATTTGTGTTGCTATTATTTTCTCAATATAAGCACTAAAACTTAGCTTAAAGTCAACGAGAATCCCCAAATCGCATTTATTTACTTTAACTAAGATCGATCCATCAACACAATAATCATACAACAAAGAACACAATTTTTTTTAATTACTAAGCACTTACTAGCGTTGGGCATAAGTGTATAGACCGCACACCAACTATGAACTCCATTGGGAGCGTTTTGTAATTATTTGCAATCCTCAAGTTTTTTCACCTAAGTACAGCTTAAATCATCGGCAAATACTTGATAATTAACATCTATAACTTCACAGGTATCGTTTATACATATTAAAAAAAGTATGTGGCGCCGGTTGGAACCCTGAGACACTCCATATGAGGCTCCAAAAAAAGGAGCTGTACACAAATATCAAATGAATTACCATTACTGTTTCACCAAAGCTTGGCTAAAATGATCTTGGGGTCTATTTTGAAAAATGATTTAAAGAAGAATTGCTTCAGGAGAAAGAAATGGTTCAATGCTACTTATTAAGTACTCGCATAGTAACACTTAAAATATATTGAAAAAGCCAGAAGTTAATGAGACCAATCTATCATTACATGTCAGACTCATCCCCCTTTTTAAATAATGGACATATTTTACTGATCTTCCATTACTTAAGATAATTGCTCTCATTTAATTTTTGCTAATGGTTTGGCCAGAACTCTCATTTTACAAAAAAAAAACTGGAAATGCCTTCTAGGCCCCTTGACATCTTAGATTTTGAATTTTTTTACTACATTTACTAAAGCCACCTCTGTAGAAAACGGTAAATTTATTCAAGAGGATCATAAACTCCAACAAAATATTCCCCAAATAATGACACATTATCTAAAGGAGTATCCACGCCCTACCGTCAAACGACATATTTGCTGAAACAGCATAAAAATCTTTTGTTGCTGCACATCTCTGCAAAGATTTTATAAGGCGGGATGATGACCCCTCTGAACTTTTAGAACAAGTTCAGACACTTTCTTAGAAGATCTGGCCTAAATCCTATCATTTCAGTTATTGGAAGATTGTTCCAGTGAAAATTTTTCTGTTTGTCAGTAGCGTATTCAGCAAACTTTTATATTTTTGCCACCGTTTTCGCTTTAAATCTTCCGTTAGCAAATGACCAGTGTGTCGCCAAACGCCAAGTCTTAGGTCTTTTTTTAATAATAGGAGATATAGTATTTCTCGAAGTTCTCATCTCACGAGATGGTCTTCCTGAACGTTGTCTGTCTCTTATGTCTGCCGTCTCAGTACATAATTTTATCGTTCGATAAACAAACATGTGACCGATTTTAAGCGGTTGTAAGGTCTTAAAAATGTCGCACTTAAATAAAGCTATAACAGCAATCCTATTTTTTCAATCATCCCACCGCAATGTTTAAAAAATTTAAATTGTAAATAAGTTTACACACAAATTTATCGAGAATAAGCAATGTTAATCATTATATCCATCTTCCTTCTTAATTCCTTAAATCTATAGAGATAAGATATTTTCCATGTTTTGTGAACATTAAGCTTAAGTTTCTTTATGATTTCTTTGTTGTATTACAGAGTAAATTATCTATTTTTATTTTTATAACGTGGTACAAATTTGTCTGTCACCACTGACAGAGATGCATAAAAATGATTCACAACACATTTCACCAACTCTCATGAAGCTGTCTAATTAACTCCAATTAGCACTATCCAAATTTAGATATAGGATTGAATGTTTACTTTTTTAAAATTATAAGATTTTTCTGCAGCAAAAAAATGCAAACCAATATTCAATGATAGTTGATGAGCATCCTCCGGGATCATATGATAGATAACTCTCTTCACTACACAACTGAAATTCGCAAAAATCAGGTCTAAATATCTACGGTTCTAATTATATTCGTAACCTAGTTATATTGATTGAGAGCAATCATATCCATAAAATGAGGTGCCCAAACACATTTTGGACTGTTCAAGCCTCCCTAATGGGTAAAATCTGCTATATTAAATTCCCCTAAAATTAATAAATTTTTATTATACAAGGATTCACAGGAGTCTGTAAGTTCAGCGACACACTGATAATCCCTGAGATTGCCGGTTGGAGAAATGTATACAAGAATGTTCCAAACTAGAATATTATTTAAACAAACTTTACAACCAACAAGACTAATTTCAGTTTTTAGAACCACAACAGCCACACCTCACCTCTTGATTATTTTCGGTCACTACGGTACACCATGTAACTACTAACTCCATCGAACAATCACGTTTCAGTTTAAACACTCAATTTCAAATTCACATTTTGACAGCGCCAGAACCCTTGTATTCAACCTTGCAACAGTTTGATAGTAGAAGCTGACGTTTGTTTTTGTTCTATTAAAATTTTGTCGTTTTTGTAAAGGAACATATAAAAAGACTACCTTTGGAATATCTGACAAGAATACATCTTCTTTATTATTTCTTCTGTTATTGAGTTCTTCATAAAAAATTTTCAGCTCTTTTCGTTGCATATATATCAAATCTGCACTAATTTTCATCTGTGCGTTTAGAAGCTTTTCATATTTTTTTAATATTTCCATGAAATAGATACATTAGTAAAAATTATCTTCGTAGGTCGCAACTTATCCATCTCTTTCCCAATTCAGATTACCTTGAATTCAATATCCGACTCCATGTACAGCTCTTCTAATAGTTGACAGATCTGAGCCCTATCGAAATCGGCTTTTTCGATTATTAATTTTGAGGTAGATTCATCAAGTTCTAGACTTTTAGTATTGAATTTCCAATATTAGAAGTGTGGCTACTAATGCACAAAAAAATTAAACGGGCATTGAAGAGGAAAAGTATATTAATGACAGAATATTACAAGTGACATTAAATACAAACGAAGATAGAATACCCTTGATAAGTGTATACTCACCAGATATCGGTAAAGCGAGAACTGTTTTACGCAGACTTGCAGGCACACATTGATACAATAAACCAATAGGCAACGAAGAACTGACAACATAACACAAAGATTTAACGAAGAAGGGACAAATGATAACAGCGATATGTTGAAAATTCTTCTCTGCTCTAAACACCTTAAAAATAAATAATACTTTTTCAAACATGATATGAAATACAAATATACTTGGCGATACTCTATATGCCAACAATCAGTAATAGATTACATTATTACCAACAGAAAATTTATGCCAGAAACAATAGTAGATGTACAAACGCTGAATTCCGCTAATGTAGGTAGCGATCACAAATTGCTCCTATGTAAATTTAGACTTAAAATAAAATCCCCACCGAAACTAAAACCTATATACGTTAACAAATAAAACATCGAATCCTTCGACTTCGAGAGCGCAAAACAATTATATGATAACCGCTTGAGACAAAAAATAACTCTAGACCCAATCAACGAACAAGAAAGCATAGACACACAGTGGACATCCATAAAACAAGATATTATTAACGCGGCAAAGAAAACCTTAGGCTAGAGACGTAAACATCAACAAAACAAATAAAACACCTTGGTTTACGCCACAAATAAAGGAGCTGGCAAAGAAGAAAAAGGAGTCATATATACATTACATACACAGCAAAATCCAAGACAACTGGAATGCAGAAATCGCAGAAAGAAATCTAATGAAGAGAGGATAAATCAAATTAAAGAAGAATATTGAAATCATACTTGATGAAGTGGAAAAGGTAAATCTAGAAGTAACTTTAGGAGAGACAGAAAGAATTATAAGAAGTGTTAAAAATAGAAAAACCTCAGAACCAGACGACATTACAAATGAGTTTGTGCCTATCAAGATGTTTAAAAGTTCGAATTTTCCAGTATGGTTTTCTCCTCGTCTAAAACGCCTTATTGTTAAAAAAAATAGCCTATAGGCATTACAAGCAGACTATGCTTTTTGTCGATTATGAGTTATTCTCACAACTCAGGGAAAAGTGTAAAACTCTTGAGCGTTCATGTTATCAGGATTACATAAATAGAAATAGAATAGAATTCAATCTCAACAGTAGTCCGTCAAAATTTAAATAACTGCAAAAGATCGAATGGGTATCCTAACTCCATGCATTTAGGGGGTAGGACGAGCAGTAGTGGTGATCTTACGGTCAATTTGTTTGCTGAATATTTCTCGAGTGTGTATGAGGAAGCCCTTTGGGAAATACCGGGCTACTACTCGAGCCTTACTGAATTGACAACATTAAATAATGTGAATATTAGTTTGATTGATGTTTTTAATGAACTGATGTCGCTCAGACCTAAAACCTCAAGTGGGCCTGATGGTGTCCCGCCTCTATTATTAAAAAAATATGTGTGCACCTTAAGCAGACCACTTCACTTCCTTTTCAATCTTTCATTAGATTCGGAAGTATTTCCTGATTATTGGAAAACTTCCTATATAACCCCAATTTTTAAATCTGGTGATCGTAGCGATGTGACTAATTATAGGAGCATCTGCATATCAAAGCTTTTGGACTCATTGGTGACTTCTTGTCTTTCTTGGCACTGTAGGCGGGTGATCATGGATGAACAGTTTGGCTTTCAGCGTTCTCGTTCCTGTGTATCTAATCTTCTGACATATGAGGATTACCTGTTGGGCGCATTTGAGAGGGGCTATCAGGTTGATACCATATATACTGACTTCTCCAAAGCGTTCGACAAAGTGAACCATCGGTTATTGTTGAGCAAACTTGGGTCGCCTGGGTCGGCACTCACAATCTTCGTTGGCTGGAGAGTTTTTTAATGGGCCGTCAGCAAAGTGTAAGAACAACTAATTATATCTCTAACCTAAGTATAGTGCCCTCGGGCGTTCCCCAGGGCTCTTACTGCGGCCCCCTATAGTTTCTCTTATTTGTAAATGACTTGAGGGATTTCCTGACCAATACTTCTTTTCTTATGTTTGCCGATGATCTGAAATTATTCAAAATTATTTCTAGTCCTGTGGACTGTCTTGTTTTGCAAGCGGATGTTGACATATTTTTCCAATGGGCAACTTTAAACGGCTTAAGTCTGAATACTGATAAATGCTCCTGTATATCATTTTCCATTCCTATGCAGTTCGATTATAGTATAAATACAACCATTTTAAAACGGGTACATGAGATTAGGGATCTTGGTGTGATGTTTGATTGTTCTTTATCTTTTATCGGCCATCAAGTGAGTGTGGTGCAGCGAGCCGGTAGGTGTTTGGGTTTTATTGATAGATTTAGTGCCGATTTTTCTTGAAATGTATTTAAATTATTATATTGCTCGTACGTTCGACCGATTTTGGAGTATACAAGCCCGGTGTGGTCTCCTTTTTATAATGTCCATATTAATCAGTTGGAGAGTGTCAAAAAAAAATTCTTACGTATCTGTTCTTTTAAACTGAAAATTCCTTTAAATGAGAGACATACCAACTATGACCTGGTACAAAGATTGTTAAATATGTGCAGTCTTCAGGACAGACGAATGCAAGCTGATCTACATTTCTTATTTAAGCTATTAAATGGGTATATTGACTGTGAGTACTTACTTAGTAAATTATCTTTTCATACCGTACATCGTACCCGCGCCAGGTCGTTATTTTACCCAGCTAATGTCACCAGAAACTATGGCTTGCACAGTCCAATCTTTAGAATGCAGCAGATAAATACAATTTGCTAATTGATGGCCCAGTACACCGATTCAAAAATATGGTCAAGCACTATGTACCTTTAAAGTGACTAATTTAGATTGTAATACCCTGCATTCTGACCTATTAGTTTTAGTTTTAGTTTTAGTTTTAGCTTTAATTATATTGTTCATTCACATTGTTTTTTTTTTCTCTTGCATATTGTCGATGTTTTTTGTAGAAATGATGTTACCGTTGATAATAAATAAATCAATCCCGATATTCAAAAAAGGGCAAATGGTGTCACCCGAAGACTACTTCGAAATAACGCTCCTGAATACTACCTTAAAACTATTAACAAAAATCATACTGGAAGAAATGAGCAAAGATATTCAAATAAGAGAGGAATAACAGGGATTCCGCAAAAATCGATCGACCATAGATGCCATATTTATGGTGAGGCATATAATGGAAAAAGAATTTAACAAACCTGCATGTATGTATTTCGTCGATATGACTCAAGTCTTCGGTAAGTAAAATTAACAGATATTATAAAATTATTACAAAAAAAGCAGAGAAATTAGAAGCTAATAAAAATTATATATGACATTAACACAGAATGAAAAACAACTATAAAAGTGGGACATCTACTGAGCAAGGAAGTAAAAATAGTCCCTTTATCTTCAACCTCGTCATAGACAGAACAGTGGAGAATCTTCCAGAAACTAGAGGATACAAAATGAACAATTCACACTTCCACACAATCTACTACGTCGATGATGCAGTCCTCATCTCCGATTCTCAGGACAACCTTCAGAAGATCTTTCATGCCTTCAATTTGGAAGCGAGGAAACTGGTAGCTTCAAAAGAATTATTAAGATGCAAGCTGGAGATCCAAGGAAGTATTATTGAATAGGTAAATAATTTTAAATACCTGAAAACAAGGATAACAAACTACGAAGACTTAAACAGGGAACTAAAACAATAGCATATGAAGGCATCACTAATAGCAGGTTGCTTGACGAATATAGTATGGAAAGTAAATACCTCACATTGGAAAGTAAAATAAGAATATACAAGACACCAGTGAGACCGATCCTCACATATGCTGTAGAAACAGGAGCTGACACATGTAAAATAGCACAAATGATGAGGACAATAGAAATGAAGGTGATCATACATGGGAAAACTATCCACGACAGAATCCACAACAAAGATCTACAAGATAAGTAAGAACCAAAAAATATCCAAATGGACTAGAACTAGAAGAAAACAATGGAATAAACATGTAGATTGGATGGACGACAACAGACTGGTTAAAAGGGCCAAACTCAATAAACCCCTGCGGTAGAAGAACTAGGGACCGACCTCCAAAAAGGTGGAAGAAATGTTGGACGCCCACATCGGAATGGGGATAAAACAGACAGTATGTCTACTTATATGGAGCATCATATAATAAAGAAGAAGTGTTTTTATTTGACTGGCATCTACATTTCTCTTGTTGGTTTGATTATTTATTACAATATTACAATGAGCTAAATCGTTCTTTCTAAGTCAGATCTTTTTTTTATGATGAGCAATTAATACCTTGTCGCGGATCAGTTGTACTTGATTTTTCTGGTCAAGAACGAATTCAAATAGCTGGCCAGCATAAAAAGAACGTCTTTGTTGCTCATATTACTTTTGGAATGCGGTATAGGCATACTAATCTTAACTTGATCGTAATCAGGTTCCCTTTTCTTCGATTCAATGACTACCTGTGATGTAACGCCCTTTACATTTCTGGAACGATTGCTTTCGAGTCATTACAAACCAGCCTCGGAGGTACTCGGGATCCAGTCGACCATCGTTAAGGCCATTTTTTCGTTGGCGTCTTAATTTGACGGTTTACCCAATGAAGCTCGTCTAAGTTCGTTTAGACTGTAAGAAATCTGAAAAGGACGTATAACTCGATATATACGGAGCAACTTCTCTAACATGCTTAATCGTCCTTTCAATCTCTTATATGTCTAGTCATAAATAATTCAAATTCATTAAAAAAATTACATAATTTTCAGATTTATAGGCTCCAAGAATTACGAAAATAAGTTATAACATAATATATACGAAGCAATTCCCAAACCTTTGCTAACACCTTTTACTCATTATGTTTAATTATAAATAATTGAAAATAATGAAAAAAATAACATAATTTTCCATTCTACGGATTTCAATATATACAAAAGAACTCCGCAAACACACTCCCCAACCTTTTAACCCCTTAATTCTGTCTAACCTAAAACCAGGAAAAATTCTCATACCAATATTGCAAAGATTCAAAATTTATCCACCTCCATTTCGTGCACCACCTTCCCCTTAGGCAAATCTCGCAAAAATAATAGGGACCATCCCTATATCAAGTAAGTGCCTTAAATTTGAAACTGATATCTCATTACGTTCGAGAGATATTGTGCCAACAGAAAAACATGCCGACTGATAGACATACCGATAGACTGGCGTAAATGAGGGACTATGTTTTTCGTGATCTGAAGACCCTTATATGTGAAGAAATGCAAAAAATCTCGAAAGGTGATTTTTTATCCCTTGAAAAATCGAACGCGAACGACAATTTTTCCACCAGGCAGAGCTTGTTCCTGGAGCCTTAAGTATAGGTAGTATTTATCATTTTTACTTTTCTTGCTAAAGGGAGGTGCCGTATTCGTGAAAAGCCAAAATATAATAAAGGGAATTTTAACATGTGTTTGTTTCACAGAATGAACAAATTTTTAGTATAAATATTTATAGTCAAATATATACGGGTATAGGAGAAGGTCTGAGGAGAGTATCTAGAATATACCATTATTCTTTTTGTCAGAGTTTTCAAAGACCAGAAATCTGAAAACCATATAATTTTTTTATTATTCGCAGTCTTAATAGAAATGGTCTACACAGGAAACTAAGATATTCTAGTGATCTAAATCTAATAATATTCTTCAAATTTTTAATTTATTTATTAAAATAGTAGTATTTTGATTAATGTTAAGTTTACTCTTTAATTGCAGAAATGAGCGACATAAATGCTTTTGGATGTCGAGATAGTTTTAATTTATTAAGGTTAAAGCCGAATTTAGTATTTATTTTGCAATTTATATTTCCAACGGCATTTTTTTATAAATGAAAAAAAAGTTCACTTTTTATTTTTTTTTTATCTTTATTATAAGATTTATTATTACTATTCAACGAAAAAATGTCCATAAAAAATACTTCTTTTACGTAACATTTATATCTCTTTATAAAGATAGACAGACAGACCGACAGATTGACAAAAATGGGGAAACTATGTTTTTCGTGATATAGGGGCCCTAAAACATAGAGAAATGCAAAAATCTTCGAGGGCGATTATTTAACGAATGCAGAAATTTCATTTAGCATGCTAAATTAAAATTAGAATGAATACCTATACCCAAAAACTCCAGGAACAAGTTCTGTCTTGTGGAAAATTAGACGTTCGCGTTCGATTTTAGACTCTGACTAGGCTATTTATACGTCCTTTATCAAAGGAAGTATTCAGTGACGAATCACCTTTTGACATTTCTTGACATTTCAGAGTCCCTAGATTAAGAAAAACATAGTTCCTTCTATCTGTCAGTAAGATACCAGCTTCAAATTTAGTACACAGATAGTAATTCATGTACAAATAGTTCCTATTATTTTTCAGAGCCCGAGAGTAAGGGGCTGAAAGAGAATATATATATATATATATATATATATATATATATATATATATATATATATATATATATATATATATATATATATATACATATATTAATCAGTGTTGTCATCCTATTTAGTTTAGGAAATTACTAAAATTGACAAAGCAGAGAATATCGTCACATGCCGTAAATCATGCTTAGACAAAGCAGCACCGGCTTTCTATACTATTTCTCTGTTATGTTTAACTAATTAATTGGAACTATGAGAATACATGTTTAAATTAATATTTGAAACTTAACCAACGAGGATTAGTATTAAAAACAACCACGGAACATTTTATTTAGAACTTACATCATTGTTATAAAAATGTAAACAAAATTAATATCAAAAAAGTCTCCATACACTTAACAGTTACCAATAATAGTTTGACGGAGTTTAATGGAAAATCACAACTTCGTTTAAATAAATATTTAATGGAACCGCCGTTGGCCTTGATAATCTCCTGTAACCTTTTTGTCATGCTTACAACCACTTTCTAGTAACTTCTGCTGGCTGTTCTCCCATTCATTCAATATTCTGTTTTTTAATTCTTCTCTATTTGAAACATTAACTTCCTCCCATAAACGTTCGATAGGGTTAACATCGGGTGATTACGAAGGTGTATAAAACTGCTGTCGCATATTATGGATCATCCATTCTCACACCAAGTTTGCGATATATTTCGGATCCTTGTCCTATTGGAAAATGTATCTTTTTCCGAGTGCTAATTTTTGGACACTTTCTTTTAAGTGTAAAAACGTTCAGAAAAACATGCTGATCCATGGTACCATTAATAAAATGTAAATTTCCAACTCCTCCAACGAATATGCATCCCCAAAGCAAGATACTGCCACCCTCTTGTCTCACCGTGGAACAAATGTTTTTAATATCGAATGCGGTATTCTTCTTTCTCCAAACTTTAGTTCTGCCATCAGACCCAAAAAGTTTAATTTTAGTTTCATTACTAAAGATTACTGATTCCCAAAATTCAGGAGGTTTAGTAACATATTTCTTAGCAAAAGCTAATCCCTTTTTGCGATTAGCTTCTGAAATTACCGGCTTCTTTCTGGCTGCACACCCATTATAGCCTGCCCTGTGTAAACAATTTCTCACTGTTTGTGAACAAACATTTTTCGAAAACAGTTCCAGTTTCCTTCTTTTAATTTTGGTGCACTTTTCTTAGAATCTATAATTATTTGTCTCACAATACAGGCCTCTTCACGTAGAGTCAGTTTTTTAGGACGACCGGAGCGTGGTCGAATTTTATAGGAACCCGTTGATTTATACTGGTTTACAATGTACTGAATAGTAGCATGCCATTTTTTAACAATTTTTCTTGTATTTCTGTACGATTTTCCATCTTTGAACAAATCAATTATGATTTTTCGAACTTGAAATGGAATTTCACAATTTCTCTCGCTCATTTTTAATACTACTTTGAAAATCCACTGCAACTAGCAACAGATTATTTAGTATGGCCGAAAATTATTCATTTCTTTTCAGTTTAGCGAGCAATAGATAGCTTGATTAAATGCGGCTGATTATAAGGTCTTTTTTTCAATTGAGTTCTTGAGTGTATGGAGACTTTTTTGACATTAATTTTGTTTACATTTTTTTATAACAATGATGTAACTTCTAAATAAAATGCTCCGTAGTTGTTTTTAATACTAATCCTCGTTGATTAACATGATGATATATGATAATAATTTAAACATGTTTTCTCATAGTTCCAATTATTTAGTTAAACATAACAGAAAAATAGTATAGGAAGCAGGTGGTGTATGGAGACTTTTTGGACTAACTGTATATGCTCATGTTTGCTTCAGTTATTTTCATCAAGATTATTGCGTGCTTGAATTAAATCTCATATGTCTACCAACATCACTTGAAGTTTAGAACTCAATTAGTTTGTACCTGGAAACACATCAGAGAAACATACTTTGCAACTCTTGGTTTTCATATGTTCCCACATTTATAAGCCTCATTAATCAAAGATTTTTTGGTTTGAACAACGGGGGACTGACTTTCCAGTTACTGTTATCAAACGTCATAAACAATAAACAAAACAATAAAAGTTGCTTATTGTTTAACCACTTTTCTTAAGAGTAACGCTTCCTTGTGAAACACAAAATTTTTCATGAGTAAATAAAAATTCTTAACCCTGTGCTTCAAGTTGAAAAATTTGAATTTTATCATTATATTATAACTTCTACATTAGACCATCACATGATAATTTTTTCTAAAAAGGGGAGAATTTTTTATCAAGTGAAAAGCATGCAAAATGAATTTTGATGACCTCTCTGCAATTTTCCAATTAAAACAGCTATAAACATCAGCATTACAAAATCATACAATTTTGTAATTAAACGCATTTGTTCCCTAGAAATACTGTATGCGAATAGCACTTCCATGAAGAAATTAATACAATTTCAAAAACAAAAAAACATTTATAATGTTACATACGATACAAACAACTTCGGTGTCCGTCTGCCTGTCTGTCATACCCAATTTTCTCCCAGACTATTTAATCAAGAAAGTTAAAGTTTATCTCAAATATAGGAATTAATGGCCCAATCACAGCAGTTTTAGAAGATGAATCGGAAGTGAGAAAAAAAAATTAAATGTCATCAAGGGTGTCAAATGGAAGCTTCTGAAAAGACGAGTTCAAAATTATATATGATGTTGAACTCGTGCAAACTTTTCTTTATAATTGTTAAAAAATTGCTAAAAATCGCTGTCCCCCTATCTTGAAGAGTATCAAAAAATTTCAAAAAAAATTCTGGAAGATTCTCCATAAGGTAAAATTATTACGAGTGAATTACTTTTGAAATTTATCTGGTATATAAAACGGAAGGTCGAAAACAAATTTTGTTGTAATCTCCTTTGGGGGTGTTTTGTGAAGTTACTGATTATTTTGTACCTCCCTAACAAAAATGTTTATTTTAAACGCAATCACGGTACAAAACACTAATTGCCCAAGTCCGTATAATAATACCAATATTTATGGTGTTATTATATAAAGTAAGAACAAAAAACTTCTTCTAAAGTTGCCGAAGTTGGTAATGCACCTTTGCCAGTAACACAATTTTAATAGTGGTAAGTTAAAACTAAGTGCTAGAATAAAAATGTTTTTTTCGGAGATTGAGAAAAGAGTTGTATAGGAAGTATTTATTAAGAATTATTATAACCCAAATCAAACCCAACTAATTTACAAGACTTTATGGAAGACAAAGAATAATTATTAGTTTAAATACGTCTTCAAAAATCTAATTAGAATTTAACCGAAACACCGTTAAAACTAAAAAAAAAGTTATATTACAAGAAAGTGGAAACTACCAGAAACTAAGAACAATGAATATGAAAAGCAATTTGTTCATTTAATCCTAAATATTGTATAGTTATTATTACACAAAAATTAGAGTTGATATTTCCCATTCTGTTTCTTTCACAAATTCGTATTTGTCTTCTATGGCTCCCAAAAAGCCTTGACCACTTAAGATTTTCTTTGCATCTTTTAATTTATCTTTTAAATAGCCCTTTAAAGAGTATCAACACAATTAAATTTGAGTATCTGATGGTCATATAAATATCCCAAATGTGCCAATCCATAAAGAGAAAATTACATTTAAAAAATTGGTTACTGTGAGAATATTATGTGGTGGAGCGTTATCCTGCTGCTAAATTATTTCCAGTCTAATACATGGTACCAAATTTTTAACAATTTCCGTTATTATTTCAGACCCCAATTAACATATTTATAAAAAAATATTGGTCCCGTATACTGCATCAAGCGGGAAAAGATTGAGGGTCACGATGATTAATTTCTTGAATCTATCAATGATTTTTATTAGCGCAATAGTCAACATTTCTTCTGATAAAAACTTTAGCTGTGAGTATAAACAATTATATTAAACAGATGTTATAAAATCGTTTAGATTTTCTAAAATCAGAAAAATAATAAATACTGGTTTTCGTTTAGTTTTCATAACAGTATAGTACCTAAAAAATGTAAAACAATTTCCAATTTTTTATTTTCGCAATTTTCTGATCTTAGTGAAGTCCTTTCGTTTTGTTTCATTTAATGTGTGCTATATAGTCTCAAAAATGCATATAAGCTAGTGATAATTTTTACATAAAGTCTTATATATTCTCGTTGTGCTTGCATTTTGTTATAATAATCTTTAAATATATGATATATGTATACAGTTTTCTCCCTTTGTATAATAATAACATTTAGTTTTAACTTAATTAGTATAAAATATCTGAAAAATACTTTAAAAGTCTTACTAAATAAATATCTCTATGAGGGAAATATTCCAACAAAATGGTGTAATTCTCTTTAAGAAAGGCGATGATACTAATATCAAAAAATATCGGCCTTCTGTCGCACTTATTAAAATCTTAACAGATCGCTAGCAGCAAAATTAGATTTCGATCAACCTGTGGTACAGGCGGGCTTTAAAAAGGGATTTAGCATAATCGACCATCTCTATACAGTTTGTACTGTAATGAGAAATGCACAGAATATAAGGTTCCAATACATTTAGCCTTCATTGATTTTCATAATGCATTTGATGCTGTTGAAATCCTGTCCGTTCTAAAATCATCGGCGAATGCAAGAATAGATTCCAAATATAGAAATAATAAAGATCATCTATAAAGAAGCATCTATACAAATTAACAAGTGTTGCTAACAACATATCACTAAAAAGAGAAGTGCGACAAGCAGATTCTATCTCACCTAAATTATTTATGTTGGCCCTTGAAGATGTCTTTAAGAAGTTAAGTTGAGGTAAGAAGGGCATCAACATCGACGGCACTAGACTGAGTCACCTTATATTTGCAAACAACATAGTCGTCATAGCTAATAGCACCAGTAAGCTATAGGAAATCTTAAGCCAGCTGAATGTGGTCCTGCAAGGATAGGACTTAAAACGAATTAAAAAAAAAACAAATTAATGAGCCCTGTAGATACCAACATACAGATAGGAAATAACTCCATAGAATGCGCCGAGTAGATCTACTTAAGTCACACTACTAAGATCGGAAAGGAGAACCAGCATGCAGAAACTACCAGGCGAATAAGGCTAGCATGGGCAGCTTTTGGAAAACTAGGACATATCTTAAAAAATACTACCATATCCATAAACCTAAAAACTAAAATGTACAATACCTGTCCTACCTGTCAGCACATATCGACTGGAAACGATGTGCTTCACTAAAGCATTTACTAAAAAGCTTGTAACTTCACAGAAAGCTATGGAAAGAAGCACACTTGATATCGCCCTTAAATATGGAACTCATAACGAGCAAATAAAGAGACGAACCAAAGTCAGTGGCATAGCTCTGAAGGTGGCAAGAATGAAGTGGCAATGAGCAGGTCATGTGGCTAGATCATCCCGAGATAGATGGGTATGGAGCCCCAAAGAAACAGGAAGAGGCGTGGGACGTCTACAGAATCGATGATATAAGAGTAGTAGCAGGCAAGCATTGGTTAAAGGTGGCAAAAGATAGGGAAGCATGGAAGAGATTAGAAGAGACCTACGTCCAGGAGTGGACAAACTTGGGTTGACAAGAAGAAAGAAGACTTTCAAAATTTTTAACATAAACAAATGCCATTGCTAATTTGCGTTATTCAAATATGCATAACGGACTTCGGTAAAGTTAGAAAAAGTATTTTTTCTTCCTTAATATATATATATATATATATATATATATATATATATATATATATATATATATATATATATATATATATATATATATATATATATATATATATATATATATATATATATATATATATATATATATATATATATATATATATATATATATATATATATATATATATATATATATATATATATATATATATATATATATATATATATATATATATATATATATATATATATATACATATATATATATATATATATATATATATATATATATATATATATATATATATATATATATATATATATACATATATATATATATATATATATATATATATATATATATATATATATATATATATATATATATATATATATATATATATATATATATATATATATATATATATATATATATATATACATATATATATATATATATATATATATATATATATATACATTATATATATATATATATATATATATATATATATATATATATATATAGTGCCATCGATACTCTGGATCTCCATTAAACCGGATTCTTTAATAATCCGGACAAACATTTCTATTGCCTTGTGTACTTTATAAATAATCCGGATTTGATAGTACTAGGTAATCCGGACCTGGTTTTTAGACACCTACTTATTTTAAACTACATGGGAAAACTGAAATCGATATTGGGGAGATTCCGCTAACTTCCAGTCTAATACATCTGGGATTCACACAAACTGTAGGTGCCTTTGATTTGCCTTTAACGCATCGCGTATCGCGTCTAAAGGTTAAGGGCTTTGTTTATTGTCACAAGTACAACATACCTACGTTCTATTTTACTTTATGTGGTTCATATAGTATGTAAACGTTTTTTTTTACGTATATGCACCTACGTATTAAAATGCCTTCTAAAAGAAAACATATTACACTAACAATAAAAAAAAAAGTCCGATATATTAGAAAGACTAGTTCTTGGTGAAAGCGGAAAAGTGTTGGCAAATGAATACCGAGTAGGAACATCCACAATTTCGGATATAAAAAAGAAGCAAGGGAAAATCAAAAGGTATGTATATATGATTTATTTTAAAGATAATTTTGGACACTCACTATGGACGTGTAACTTTTTTTTAGATTCGTTAGAAATGGAAACTCGTTTGTATACATGGTTTTTTACGCAACGATCAAGGCACGTCCCAATTTTATCAGGCAAAGCAAAACAGTTTTACACTGAAACTACGGGAATGATAATTTTAGAGCTACCAGAGGCTGGATTTCTAACTTCAGAAAAAGACATGGTCTGCGTGCTTTAAAAGTTCGTGGCAAAAACTATCCAATGACGAAAGTGCCATCGATCCTTTTCTAACTTTAATCGCAGATAAGATAAAAGAATTAAACCTTAGACCCACTCAAATATACAATGCAGATGAATCAGCTCTGTATTGGAAAATGTCTGAAAAAACGCTGGTTCGTTCTCAGGAAAAGACCGCACCAGGTCGAAAAATAAACAAAGAACGCGTTACCTTTCTAGCATGTTGCAATGCTGATTAAAGTTGTTAGTGATAGGAAAGGCAAAAAATCCGAGGGTTTTTAAAAATGTGAATATACCTGTTGAGTACAAATCATCGGCCAATGCATGGATGACTACATCAATTTTCTTAGACTGGTTTCATCATTCTTTTATTCGTCAAGTCAAAAGTCATTTAAGAAGTCTCAACTTGCCTGAAAGAGCCCTGCTAATCGTTGATAACGCTTTGAGCCATGGAACTATAGAAGAGCTGACTAATGAGGATGGACAGTTTACAACATTATTTCTTCCACCAAATTGCACTGCACTTTTGCAGCCTATGGACCAGAATGCAATCAGACTGACAAAATTATTTTATCGGAAAAGTCTTTTAGCCTATATTTTATCAAATAATGAAGAGAACCTTGTTAGGTTATTAAAAAGCATTAACCTAAACGATGCTGTGTGTCTACTATGTAATTCATGGGAAAAAGTCTCCCCTGAAGTCTTGGAAAAGTGCTGGCACAAAATTATGGCTTATGTGGCAGATACCAACCCAGACACTGAATATGATGCTGAAAATCTGATTCCTCTGAGTGAATTGCGGCACAATTTGCTTTCTACGAATAAAGAAATGAAAGGTAAAGCCTGAAATTTTTCTTTTAGTATTTTTTTGGTTAATTCGTAAATATTTAACAGATGTTTCAGATATGCTGAATGTTCTCACTGAGCAGAATCTCACGAACGTGGAAATATGTAATTGGCTTGAAAATGATGAAGATTTGTTACCACTGGAAGACATAGATGATACAGATGAACAACACGAGAGTGATAATGAAGGTTCAGAGTTAAATACTAATACAAACCAGACTGTTAAGAACACTGTGAAGGCAGTTAAAAGTTTCAATGTGTGCATGAGATGGGCAGAATGATATTCCTCTAAGTAATGTTCTTGTACGTCAAATATTAAAAGAAATTGCTTTTATGATGAACCAGATAAGGGTCGAGCAAACAAAAATTACAATTTTTTTTACAAAATAAGATAAAACTTGAGAAGATATGCTTCTATTTTAAATATTATTCTATGTAGGTACTATTTTTTAGTTGTTTCGTATTAAATGATTCGTTTTTTTAATATAAATAATGTTCTGCTTCAGTAATTCGAATTATTTACTAATTCGGATCACCGCAGTTTTAATTAGTCCGGATTATCGAGGTTACTCTGTTTATATATATATATATATATATATATATATATATATATATATATATATATATATATATATATATACATATGTATATATATATATATATATATATATATATATATATATATATATATATATATAATGTTACTTATACATCATAAAAAATAAAAAAAATATAAATTGGCGTTTCTAGAATAAAAAATTCAATAGAACCGAAGAATGTGGGGGGAACAAAACCTAACCTACAATTAGAAAATAATAAAGAAATCACAATATGCGAAATACGTGGGATCGCAAAGACACAAAGGAAATAACGTAGAGAATTGAGATGGGACGTAGAGCGGTAAGAAGATTAAACGGCATATGTACACATACATAACATAGTAGTTAAAAAAATATTACTATATGGTGCTAATACTTGGAGGTTAATAGGAGCAAATAAAACAAAAATCCTGCCAGTGGAAATAGATGTACTAAGGAGAGTTCGCAAAGTTTCTAGGAAGGAGAGAATTAAAAATAAAAACATGGGAGAGAAAATAAACACGAAAGATACAACAATAGTTGAAATCGAGATGGATTTGGGCGCCTAAAAATGATAGCAGAAAAGCTATGGATGATAGGAATGTGACAGAAGACTATTGTCAGAACATAATATACTGGAAAAAAGTATGAAAATCAGACAGTAACGACAGACATAGAACTGAAAAATTATATATAGGGTATGGAATTTAAAAAATATGAAGTTTGCGCCACATATAGAAAACTGTATGTGCGACAGTTTATATTTTAACTATGTAAAAAAATATTTTAAACGCCACTGCCATCTAACTTTTCAAATAAACGAGTTAAAGGAGTGATCTCTTTATAATTATTAAAGTTGTACAGGGTGAGTCAACGATAGAGTAAAGTTCATTATCTCATTTGTTTCAGGAATGACGAAAAAATGTTAAATACAATAGTTTTAGGGAATGTTAAGGTGCACAGTTTAAAATTAGTTTTGAGTATACAGGGTACGTCAAAAAAGTGTGACCGATATAACATATTTTTTGTTAAATGAAACATCCGATTTTCTAATTTATTTTTAAATTCTGCGTAAAATTTTATAACTTTTTTATTAATAATGTTATACACCTAAACCTAGTAGTTGATCTAATATTTCAATTTTTTTTAATAAATACTAGTTTTCAGTTTTGTAAAAAATGGCCAGTAGCGCCATTGTTTCTGAAGGTGGAATACTCATAATTGGTATGAGCGTTCTCTAGAGATGAAAAAAAGATATATGTAAAGAAATTTGAATTAGATGCTACAGGGTGTTCAAAATAAATTTATACATTTCGAGTATTTTAAATTGAAAAATCTCAAATTTTTGAAACGCCCTATCCGGTATTTTATTATTTTTCTGATAGATTTTACAAAATCCTCCAACTTTTATTGAGTATGTCATATACCTATTTCCAATAGTTTTCGATTTATTTTAAATTTTTCAATTTTTACCCTTGTTTTTAATAGACTTACGCTATTGTGAAAACATAAACAAATAGTTAATAATTTTAATATAGTTTAACCTAATTATTATGAATACACATGTTTAGTCCTTTTACTATATTTTCCTTCACTTTCCTCAGCATAAAGGGCGTTATTGTCCTGCACGCATCCCGTATCCTATTTTTCATATCTACTGGTGTTGTAGGGGGATTCACATAAACACGATCTTTAATGTCCCCCCACAAAAAGAAGTCTGAAGGTGTTAAGTCACATGATCGAGGGGGGCACTGAATGAATCCATCCCTACCGATTCATTTTTGGGGGTAACGATCGTTTAAGAATTTCCGAACTTCCCAGTGGTAATAAGCAAGGGTAATTCGTTAAGCAGTTCGCGGAAAAAATATGGACCAATAATTTAAAAATTGAATATTCCACACCATAAGCGACCAACGGTTTTGATTTTGAACTCCCCGGATCCAAAATGGATTAACTGTTGAATAATAATGCATGTTATGGCTGATAACTGCTCCATTACTGCAAAAAGTAGATTCATCAGAAAACATTATTTTGGATAAAAAATTTGGATCGGTCTCTATTGCTCCATTCATGGTGGTACAAAAGTTTACTCGTCGTTCAAAATCACGGTCTTGAAGTTCCTGGTGTAGTTCCATGTGACTATACTTGTATTTTTTCGTGGTGCGATTAGCCGTAGATTGGGATGTGTCAGATAAGTCAGCTAGTTGACGGCTGCTGACCTGAGGATTATCTTCAACATGAAGTAAAATATCCATTTCTTTTTCCTCATTGGTAGCATACTGGTTTACTACTTTCCGTTTCGTATACTCAACGCTGCAACTACCATCAAATAGTTTCATTAGGCACGGAAAAAATTTTCTAGAAGGTATACGTCTATTAGAGTACTTCACTCCGTAAAGCCTTACTGTCAAAAGAAAATTTTTCCCCTCGCCCAGTATATAAACCATATCAATTAATTCATTTTTAGGAAAATCCATAACTATTACCTTTATACGTTACTTACTAAAACATATTAAACTATTTTTACTTGCTTAATAGACATGTCAAAATTTGACAATGCCTACATTTTTGTTTTGTCTTGGCAACTATGATGTTGTAGCGTAAGTGTATTAAGAACAAGGGTAAAAATTGAAAAATTCAAAATAAATCTAAAACTATTAGGAATAGGGACATACAAACCTAATAAAAGTTGAAGAGTTTTGTAAAATCTATCAGAAAAAATAGTAATATACAGGGTGTGCCATTTAAAAAATTTGAGATTTTTGAATTCAAAATAGTCGAAATACATAAATTTATTTTGAACACCCTGTAGCATCCAACTCAAATTTCTTTACATACATCTTTTTTCATCTCTATAGAACACTCGTACCAATTATAAGTATTCCACCTTCAGAAACAATGGCGTTACTGGCATTTTTATTTTTTACAAAACTGAAAACTAGTATTTTTTAAAATAAATTGAAATATTAGAAAAACTACTAGGTTTAGGTATATAACATTATTAATAAAAAAGTTATAAAATTTTACGTAGAATTTGAAAATAAAATAGAAAAAAAAAAATTTAAACTGTGCACCTTAACGTTCCCTAAAACTATTGCATTTAACATTTTTTCGACATTCCCGAAACAAATGAGATAATGAACTATACTCTATCGTTGACTTACCCGGTACAATAGAAAGTCAATGTCCGAACGTCCAAATATTGATAATTTCAAACCTGAAGATCGTTTCTCTTCATCTTTTTTGGTTCTTGAGTTCTAAGGCTCTTCTGATAAACCTGGTAATGAAAACGTAACATAATTTTTAGATTTGTCGACCTCAAGAACCATGAAGCCGACTTATAGGATGATATATTCGATATTATCGTCGCCTTAACCTTTTACTTTTATATATGTTTGACTGCACGTAATTGTAAAGTAATCAAATTTCATTTTTTACCTTAACCAAAAACAAAGAAAATCTCTTCAATGTTAAAAAAACTTTATTAAACTCATCGACCATTACCAAATTTGAAATTTTTCATTTCTTTGAGAGTTATCGCAGAAACAAATGACAGATCAACAAACTACCTTAAATTGATGAATGTGTTTTTCATATTTTCATGACCCTAAAACATTTCTCTTAGCAAGGAAAATAATAAAAAAAAAACTATAAATACTTACAAAAGAAATTATGAATGAAAAGAATAAATGCTAAGAATGTAGAATGGATCCTCATTCTTATTTAAAGTCGACAAATAAACAAGTAACTTGCAACCTTGCCTATAAAATGTGGGCATATATGATTATAGTACACAAGGCTTATAACTACCTTGCAACATTTTTCTTCTAGATTTCCACAGGTCATCTAAAAATTGAAATAATTATATAGTTCATGCCAAAAATTTACCTCTTGTAGACTTTTCAGCCAGGCTAGAAACATTGTTAGATAAAATCTCCATTTTCAGGGCTATTCTGTAACCTAAGAATTGTCATAAATTTATTATATTATTGATTACGGGTTTGGTTTTCAAATTATAATCTCTAAATGTTACACACAATAGCAAGATAATACTGCAACTCAAGAGATTTCAAATCTTAGAAAATACCAACATGAATTTTCTTTTGATATTGAAGACTTATCCTCTTCTTCATTTGAAGTGTTTTTTATTTATGGTTATTACTCAGTATATATCACCAATACAGCGATGATTGACTGAGTCAATCATCGCTCCCGATGAAGCTAACATAGTTAGTGCAAAAATACAGTGTTTGGTGTGGTGGTGATATATACTGAGTAGTGTCGTTCCAAAGATTCCAGATTCCCAACATAACACGTAGACTAAAAAGTTTTTGGTTTAGCTATTTAAAACACATTTTTTTTTTTTTTTGTAAATTCAACTTTATTCACAAACATAGTCTCCTTCAAGAGCGATACAATCAGTCTAACGCTTTTCTAACATTTCTATACCTTTTTTGTAGAAGTCTTGTCTTTGCCTTCAAAATAGGCCTGTCTCAGCGAACTTCTTCATTGGAGCGAAATCTCTTCCCCGCGAGCATTTTCTGAGGTCTCTGAATAAATAATAGTCGCTGGGGGCCAAATCTGGAGACTACGGTGGATGATGAAGCAATTCGAACTTCAATTCATCAACATTGCCATCGTAACCGTTGACTTGTGACATAGTTCATTATCTTGATGAAAGAGCACTTTTTGCTTGTTCACTTGGGGCCGTTTCTTTGCGATTTCTGCCTTCAAACGCATCAATAAATTTATATAATATTCGCTATTGATGGTTTTTCCCTTCTCAGCAGAGTCAATGAAAATTATTCCTTGCGCATCCCAAAACACAGAGGCCAAAATCTTCCCAGCCGACTGTTGTGTCTTTGGTCGTTTCGGGCGGCTTTCACTGGCTGCTGTCCACTCAGCTGACTGCCGATTTGATTCCGGTGTGTATTAGTGGATCCATGTTTCATCCATTGTCACATATCGCATGAAAAAATCCTTTTTATTGCGCTTAAACAAGTCCAAACAACGCTCAGAATCATCAACATGTTGTTTTTGGCCAACTGTGAGCAAACGCGGTACCCATGTCGAACAGAGCCTTCTCATGCCGAAATGTTCATGCAAAATATGACCAACACATTCTTTTGATATCGTTAGCTATCTCACGCAATTTCACTTTACGGTCATCCAAAACAATTTTGAGGATTTTTTGATGTTTTCCGGTATACGCACCTCATTTGGGCGTCCAAAGCGATTAGCATCATTTGTATCTGTACGACCGCGTTTAAATTCAGCATACCAGTAAATGATGAGTGATTTTCTAGGAGCAAAGTCCCCGTAACATTTATCAAGTCATTGCTTTGCTTGAACAGTATTTTTTTCCATCAAAAAACAGTGACACAGACACAGAAACACACGAAATTAGATTTTTTCCATTGTTTTGAAAATATTTGACACGTATCGTTTGAAGGTTGGTACTTCCTAAAAATCATATAGATTTTTTTGAAAAGGGCGACATCTATGTGTCAGACCAAAAACTTTTCATCCTACATGTTATATGGTTATGGCTATTAAATTATTTTAACATTGTATATTAAAGTTCACAATTATTATTTTTAGTCCCATAATCCTAAAATCCCTACTACATTCGGTTCCAACTAGTTCATTTGATTAAAGGAGGCATTGTTTTGAATTGGTCAAATTTTATGTCCCTCCTGACTCTATTACTCTGGAAACTCTTCTATCAAATGAATCAGTCAAAACCGTCACGAAATTTCTATTTTCGTTATGGATCTATACAGAAGATGATACAAGTTTTTTCATTGCAATTGATAACATATTTCTTTTAAAATCTAACAACATATATTTACGTACTCGGTGACAATTGACGTACTATTTTGATGATGTTTTCATTTATAAACATGAAAAAAAAATACAACTTAATTAAGAACGTCTAAGGTACCATTTATGAAACAAAGTTCATATGATAATTTGAATGTTTTTTGAATTATCTATCCAATAATAGCTTCTATGGTTTTGAAGCAATAAGATTAAGAGAGAAATTACTTGGTAGCAAAATAATTTAATTACAAAAAAAAACTATAATATTCCCCAATAATTAAATAAAAGATTATGTATTTGTCCGGAAAATTGTTGCTCTTTTAAAATGGTATTTTCCGGACTAGTCTAAAAAATATGTTCATTACAAGTTTAAGTAGCAACGTATATGGTATGGTTTTAAAAAATTGTAGCAAGCCTCGTAAACTTTTAACACTAGGCATACGTTATCTCCCTTCAACCATATCACTTTCTAAACATGACAAGTATAAACTTGTTCGTGCGTATACACAAAATTAACCGTTATCTTTTGTACTAGTACCGAAAATGCAATTTTCCCTACTACTTCACCGTTAAGACTTTCAGATAAGTTTATCATTTGGTGAATATCTACTTGTTACCTCAATTTTTTCTCGTATAATATGACAAAAAACCATTATATTTATTCCAAAATACTAAAAGCACATATTAAGTTTTTTTTTTCGCATTATTCAAAATAAAGGTCTGATGACGCTACCAACCCCGTCAAGCCTATCAAAAATCTCTAAGATATTATATTGGTATACATCAGTCGATGTCTTTATGTTAAAACTACTATTTTATCAAAAATTATAATGTAATTTCATTTAAAAAACATAACATAAAGGGTATTTCATACAGCTAGAAGCAATTAACCAAGACTTATCAATAAAACATTTTCTGTAAATAAAAACTTAAATTTGTAACCAATCTGTATAGAAGCGAAATGGTAACTAAAATATATTAATACTAATACCATATACTAAATATCTGTTATTATTTCCTGTGCTAAAGAATAGTGTGCAGCTGGGACGGCAGAAGCAAAATTATTCAAAAATCTATTATTAATGATAAATTATTACAGGTTCTCCATACATGTTCAAGTTCTGTGGATACAGAATGTTTTACAACATTCTCATCTACGGAAAAGCCTTGCGGCGACTGATGTTCTGCCTTGGTATTTAAACCTCTACGTGATTATACAATAGTGCCATTTCTGGTAAATCCTTAAATGGAAGTTTATTTTTTACTTGTTTTGTGAGATTTTTTCTTGTGATTCTTTGTTTATTTAGGTGGGGATTTAGTTTATTGTCTGCCGAGAAAAATAATTTGTTAAAAAACCAAGCTCGATATAATTAGGTACATGTGGTTCATAGTTTATTTTACAAATTTCTATTCTAGTCTCACTCACTCTTCTTTCTTTCCTGTCTTGCCTTTTCATATTTTTTTTACACCTGTATGTTTCTTTTACTATTTTCTACATTATTTATACTAATTAAATTTGTCTATTTACAACTTGATATATACATATTTATAGATCTTAACCTAATTTATATATATATATATATATATATATATATATATATATATATATATATATGTATATATTACATATTTATGATTTTTATTTAGCATTTTTCACAGCACTATTGCACTTTGGTTAAAACTTTTTATTAACTTTTTACACTTTTACAAAAATATATTGATCGAAAGTTCAACCAAGTGCTACTCTTTTTGGTTTATGGTCTATTTTTAAGTTGATTACTTTACTGCAGCACAGGTACGCAACGCTCACCAGCTTTAGGTCAGCGTACCGTGGCGTGCTTTCAACACGCTTTAGGGTGTTTTAGATACTTTATCAGCTGGGCCTCAAATCCCTGTACGTAACTTTCTTTAGCTCCTCTTCCAATTAGCACTCGTCGCATGGGGGACTTCGAAGTAAATGAATGATCTATAATACAATGGCTAGTGTGCCGGGTTATGTTCTATTCTGGTTTGTGTCAGGTGTTACGTCAGAGTCGATACCTGTGTTTTATGTCTGTAAAATTTCTCTGCTGTTACGTCTAACTATTGTCTTACTGTTTGCATGTTTGTAATGTGATGTAACTCTCTAACTTTATGTACCTGTCGCTCGATGTCACGCGTTTTACTATTTTGTTTGTTGTAAGATTCTGCGTCACGACGAATGCCTTTTGAAGCACGTACAATATATGTAAGTAGAATTTAAGGCGTGCGTCTATAATGACACTTCATCTTATTTCTGATCGGTAACTGAGTGATTGGTAAATTGGTTCTGTTGTTGGTAAACTTCTTTACCATTTAATGCTATCTTCCAGTGATTTAGCCACGCATGTGCGGAAAAAGTGATTTACATTGTTCTTGAATCGCTGCAAATTGTGCACGAGATGAAACACAGTCCTGGGCAAATCATTCCATAGGAATGAGGTTCTTCATATAAAAAATTCTTGAAGACGGTTGTACGAGAAGTGACAAGCTACAACTCATACGGATGTAATATATTAACCCGACTTATATTTCTAGCATGTATCGCTCTGGAAGGAGTTAACCGGGCTACATCCATCGAACACTTTCCATGAAAGAACTTATAGAATTGACTCATGTTGCCAACTATTTTTCGCTGTTCCAAGGAGTTAAGCCAGCAGTATGTCATGCCAACCACGGTCGAAGGCCTTGGATATGTCAAGTACAGTTCGAAATACTCTACAATGTTCAATTTCCTTGCACCAAAAACGTGTATAGTTAGACGATCTTCAGTTGATCTTTGCTTACGAAAGTCATATTAATGGCCAGTAGTGTATTTGTGGAAATGCAAACAGGAGACCGAGGAAGAGGCAAAAGTTTGCCTCCGCCTCCGCCTCCGCCTTCGCCTCCACCTCCGCCTCCGCCTCCGCCTCCACTTCCTCCTCCTTCTCCGCCTCCGCCTCCCACCAACATTCCCAAAAATTACCAAATGATACATAATCTCTCTCATTCTGATATAAGTAGGGGAATAGAATTTAGAGCTATAAAAAGAACCAGAACTTAGAATTCTATTCACTTTTCTACAATAACCCATTAGAGGGGGGTATTTTCTTTACATTTTAATAAATACTTTATTTATTAAATATTTGCCCCTGATGTATATCTTAAGTTTTGAGAATGGATTGAGTGGATATTAATACTGAGAGAGAATAGAATTAAGATATCAGCTAGCCCATTTTTTTCAGAGAGATGTGAAGACGCGGTAAATTTTATACGCCTTTTGAAAATAGTCTCTACAGTTGTTTAAAGCCTAGTTGTACAGTTCTGGGCACCATTCATTTCGTGATATAGAGAATCTAAATCAGCTCAAAAAATGAAAAAATACTGAAGAGTTATTTAGTTGTTGTTATAAAATTGAATAAAGTACAACTTATACGTCCTACAAGATAGAACGGGAGTTCAGTGAAACAATACGCTAACGCTAAGTAAAGTATATTAACAAATAAAAAAAATATTCTTACATTTGTTACACCCTTAGAATTCAATAAACTAGATTAATAACCCTTTATGCTATGAGAGTGCACAGATAGTCTTTAATTTAGAATTATGAAGGTAGTATAGTCTCTCGTATCACTTAGTTTTGAGAATGAAAAATGGCTTTAAAAAGGAACGATATAGAAAGATTACTCCAGGTTCACTTCCTGTGAAACCGACTCCGGGATCACACGTGTAACGTAGTCGTCAGGAACACACTGGTATAGTTTTCGATTTACTACTTGACTTCTCCTCATGGGTTTTCTATCAACTGCTTGGCCTCTCCTGGCAAGTTTCCCATCAAAATATTGCCTTACACACTACCTCCTCATTTTCATTTGGGTAACTGATCAACAATTGACTCTAAATGTTTTAGGATGAGTAAGATATTTCTGGAACGGCTCGATGATAAAAACACACCATATCGTAGACGGCAAAAAGGCATCACTCCATGACGGACGGAAAAAGCCATCACCACATGACGGACGGAAAAAGCCATCACTCCATAACGGACGGAAAAGGCCCCTAAAAATTGCAAATGGCTGTTTCTATACCTTTCTCGTTGTCCTTCCTTCGAAGTGAAGTCTTCAAAATGTACTAGCTGACTTCAGGAACGCAAAATGAGACGTGATTAGACTTGCAACTTGACAGACAAGGACTGAGGATGCTCGTCCTAATCATAATCCATACATATTCAATGCAAATGAAATAAGTTAAATCGACCACATGCGCCTAGTACAGGTTGAATTACACTGCTTAATCAAATATGAATAATGTAATAAAATTTAAATTCACTGCTTAAATTAAATTAACAATTATTGAATGAATAAAAGAAAGACACGGTTTTGTAACATTCAAATAATGTTTACACATGAGAAATATGTCACTAATTTAAATCAACGAGTTCAAAAATTGTATAATATATTTTGTGTTTTTGCTGGTTAACAGATTTTTTATGCTATGCATAGTCGTCCAGAACAAATCCGGTTATATAATGATATGGTTCATTATTATTCACAAGGTATGGACGCTTGTGCGAAATATTTCAAAACTCTAAATATTCTAGAATTAGTGAAGAAATTGTACAAAGGTGGTTTTCATAAAGAAATTTTAAGTTTTAAAAGCTTATATACAAGATCCTACAACACAAAATCATATTAGAGAAGCTGAAAAAGAACTTTGTAAAATTAAATTAATTTTTTAAGATGGGGGAATTAGTGAAGGAAATATATGAAAAGTTTATTAGGTCAGAGGTTTGTTTTCGTTACTATTATTGCTAGAATTTAGATTATTAGAATTATATAAAAATATTATATTATAGTGGAAACTCGATTATCCGGCCCTCAGTTATACGGATTCGCGATTATCCGGACTACCAACCGCGATCAAATAACTTTATACCTTCAAGTCGAATCCATGCATGCACGGAATGTCGAAACTTGCATTACCCGCCCGCGCCCCGCGCTATCTCTGCCCCACGCGTTTTGTTATTGTTTTAGTTAGTTACCAATTGTTATTGTACTCCACTGTGTCGTGTCACCGCGCGATCTCTGCCCCACGAGTTTCGTTATTATTTTAGTTAGTTCACTGTGCCGTGTCACGTCTGTACTTAAAAATGTCGAAGCGTAAGAGAGTGTGTTATCGCTTAAAGATAAAATAAATATTATTGATTCATTAAAAAAATGAGAAACCGGTCGTAAGTTAGCTGATAAGTATGGTGTAGGTACATCCACGATAAGTGATATTAAGAAGAATACCGACTCAATTTTGAAGTACACTTGCAAATTAGATAGTGAAGACGGGAGTAAACATCGAAAAGTGATGAAGAAACCGAAAAATAAACTTTTAGAAGAAGCTTTATATTGTTGGTTTTTACAAAAACGAGCAAAACTGGACAACCGATATCTGGTCCTTTTCTCTGTGAAAAAGCATTACAGTTAAATAAAAAATAGGTGGCGATGAATCGTTTGTGGCGAGTAACGGATGGTTTTGTACAGATTTAAATCTCGTTATGGAATTCGCGAATTAGAAATACAAAGTGAAAAAATGTCAGCTGATGTAGATGCAGCAAATTCTTTTAAAGATGGTTTTAAGAAGAAATTGAGTGAAAATGACCACGACTTGGATTTTGTTTATAATGCTGATGAAACCGGATTAAACTGGAAATCATTACCGTCAAAATCTTTAGCTTCTCGGCGAGAGAATTCAGCTCCAGGATATAAAACTAGTAAAGAGCGAGTAACAATATTAGTTTGCGCTAACGCTACCGGGGCCCATAAAATACCTTTGCTCCTCATCGGAAAATCCAAAAACCCCAGTTGCTTCAAAAATATCAGGATACCTTTAATTTACAAAAACCAAAAAAGCGCATGGATGAACTCCAAAATATTCATTGACTGGTATGACAACACTTTTATCACTGAAGTAAAACAATATCAAAACGAAATTGGCAAACAAGGAAATGTCCTACTTTTACTGGATAACGCGCCAACCCATCCTTCGGCTGAACTGTTAGAGAGAGAAAATGGAAAGTTTAAAGTAACATTTTTGCCCCCTAATGTGACATCCTTGCTACAACCAATGGATCAAAGTGTTATTGAAACATTAAAACGACTTTATAGAAAACAACTTTTACGTAGATTGTTATCTGTTGATGAAGATGACGTAGAAGTCGTTTTGTCATTTTTCAAGCAAATGAATTTAAAGGAGTGTTGTTACATGTTTGTAGATGCGTGAGATTTGATTGAAAGGAAGACTTTGAGCAAAGCTTGGAACAGAGTATTAATGCGGGAGAACGAAAATTCAATAACCAATACGGATGATTCTATTTTGAAGGATATAAATGAGCTAATGTTTAAAAGTACAAATATGCCAGGAATGTGATGCTGATGATATGAAAGAGTGGCTCACTTGTGACAGTAATGATCAAGGTTTTTCAGATTATGTCGGATGACGAAATTGTTGAAAACATATTGCAGGTAAACGAAGAGCAGGAAATGCAAGAAGATGAAACAGAAGAAAACGTAGATGTGGAAAATGATGCAGGACCATCTCATGCGGAAGCTTTTCAGGCCCTAGAAACAGCTCTCAAAGGGTTCGAAAAACAAACAGAGTGTGATACTGTGAGTTTACTACAGCTAAAACGAATTCGTGATGTAGCAGCATTGAAGGGAAAAACTGGCTTACGTCAAATGACAATTACCAAATATTTTAACCCTTTAAACTAAATACATACTTTATTTCTTGATTACCAAATGAAAATTACCAAATATTTTAAACTAATTAAACTAGTATGTACATACATATGTACATATGTATATTATTTCATGATTAAGGTTGCAGTATTTTAGTAATTTAAGAAAATATGTCATCTCTTAATATTTCTTAATAAACATTGATTTTTGTTAATAAGTTTAATTTGTTTTTTGTTGTTTTAAATAATTACCTAGCATTATGTATTATGCAATAATATGTACAAAAACTGCTTTTCTTCAAACATTCGATTATCCGGATTTTCGATTATCCGAATGCCTAACGACAACAATTAGTCCGGTTAATCGAGTCTACTGTAATTGAAAAAAATGTTTAAATGGAAAGGCGAGGGGATTAGGGTTATAAAATACCCCAAACCATTAAACATGTTTAGTTATACCAAAATTACTATGGAAAAAATAACTAAATCAAATCATTTGGCTGAAACAACAAAAGAGATCGTGATGGAGAATGTATCTGAATTGGAAAAAATAGTTAGAAATATGTGCGGAATATGTTTGGAGAATTTAAAATTTGGTTACTCTACATATTATTTGTTAATAATTGTTGCCAGACGAGAACCCACAGCTCAAGAATTCAACATTAAATTAAGCGAATATATTAGGAAGATGGAAAGTGTGATTGAAACATTCTAGAGATTTTTTAAAAACGAATGATATAAGCAAACAATGTATACTGAAATTTAAATAAAATATTAAAATATTTGTTTCATATTTAAATTGTTTAATTCATTCATAAAAAAATTCTCATACGAAAAAAACGCATTTGATAAGGCACAGATAGACGGTGACTTTGAGCGAAACATTTTGGTGTTAAAGCTTGAATAGAGGATTCATCATATATTTCAATTAATGGATTGGATGACTATTTCTTAATGTATTCTGTTTTTTCGTTTCCTTTACCATAAACAAATTAGGTGTTCTTAGTAAGTTGAGTGATAATATTAGCGAAACAATAAGGAGGGGTGTATTCTTCATTCCAGTTAATGATGTGATGAAATTTCATTAACCAAACAGCTTGTTTATGTAATTCTGGAGAAAGCAAATTTAATGCAAATGGCTGTTTAAGTATGTAGTGGCTTATCTTATTTCCATTATAAGGTTTTTTTATTTGTTATATTTATTTATTATATATATTTATTATATTCTTTAGAAATAAATTTATTTTTTTATCTTTGAATTAGTCTTCCAACCATAATTTTAAGAACTCTAATAAATTTTAAAATTAGAAAATATTCTAAATACATTTTTTTTGAAGATTCTATTCTAATATCTATTAGTTTCTTGAATTCTTCTAAATCATTAACGAAAGATTGTAATCTTAGTTGAAGTTATAAAGATTTAACAACGTCTTCGGAATTAACTCGATATTTGAAAGATATAATCAATACTGAATTATATTAAAATATACATGCAATAAATATCTGAATTATTTGAGTTGGTGGGGGGTTAAATTCAAAGTTGTTTTACTATTTTTGTTAAATGATTATAGCTAAATATTTTATTTTGTATTATGAGAATATAGGCTGTTGTTTTACCTAAAATTTGTTCTTTCGTTTCGAATTTAATCCTTAGAGTTACCGGACCAGCTTGCAGTAAATATCTTTGATGTGAATAGTTAATATAAACAATAAGTGCATGTTTCTTAAAGTCTATGGGATTAAAAGTTGGTTCTGTCGGCAAATTATAACATAACTGACGAAATTCAGAAAACATTTCATATAATGTAGCAAACTTGTTATCATTAAAATCAAGTTGAAGATATTCCCAAATTTAAAAACAGATTTATATTTCTTAGTTCACAATAATCAAATTTACTCATATCAGATTTTATGTTTCATCGCCTATTGGTTCGGAAGGCAACTAAAACATGACGCGGTGTTCCAACCTTAGTTGAAGTTTCCACAGGCTAGTTCTGTCTATAATTTCCAATAGTTCTGGATATTCAACCAATCCCCAACTTCGGAAAGTAATAAGAATGTCATTATTTTTATCGATGAGTTTCGTAAGTGCCAGTTCTTGCGGAATGGCTACGGTAAGATGAGGTACACGCCAGCAAAGCTTTGTTATTGTTATTTTGGGTTTTTCATTATTTACAATTGATACTAGAGCATTAGTATCATCATTACTCCTTATTAAAATAAGTTATTATAGTGAATTCAACATGATTATATTAAAATCTTTAAAGAATCCTGAGTACATCTTTAAAGGAATACATAAAGAAACATTTCCCTTATCATTAGCCATAATTTTTTCTCTTGTTTTCAAATTTGGATACCACCCGGCATTTTCTAATTTTCTGCTTTCATTTTTATTGTAAGATATATAACCCTTAAGTGTTGAAGTTGTACCAACATCTCGAAAAGAATTAACGGTGACACCATTTAAAATATAAAGTAGCTCTTTAAATAAGGTTGTAGAGGCATTATTGATTAAAACTGTTTTTGTTAGGGGAGTTTTTCCATCCTCTTTCGTAACTTGGATATTTTCCAGTTTGTTGTAAAGAAATTTTTATTTTATCATTTGGTCCTAATTTTGTAGGATCAAAAGAAAATATTTCCCAACTTAAAATGGATTCATCTAATAAAATATTTTCTTTTATATTTAGATATTCCATTATTGTTTAAGTTTAAAACCCAAACTTTTCAGAAATTGTCTATCAGAAGATGTTATCCTTTGAGTGTTTGATTTATTACTAAATAAAAAATATGTTTGTTTCCTTTCTTTTTAAGCTTTTTAAACTAGACTTTATAACCAAATTAATGTTGGATTGTTTAAAAAAATCGTGAAAATATTTTTTTCCTCTTTTCCGTAATAGTCAAAGTAAAAAATACGTAAAGATAACTAAAATGGTAAAATTTTATGTTCTTTTACTAAATATTTTGAAAATTTTAAACAATTCCAAAAAAAAAATTTAAATACCGCCATGTACAAACAAAAGTATTTTCCAGCATTCGTGCAAATCCTGAATGAACAAAAACATATAGTTTTTTTCTAACACCGCATTTTTTTTAAGATAAAAGATAAATACACAAGAGTGGGTAGACCGGCGCATTAAATAGGAAATTTTTAAATCAGGTGCAATTAACAAAATTTAAATATCAATAACACTATCATCAAATAAATTGAAATAATTAATTCTTCAAATTTCCTGCTCTTGTCTTATTACCATAACCTACTATACTTTAATAAACCTTCAGCAATAGAGAAAAATAATATAGAAAGTTATAATTTTTACTTTGTTCGCTGATCTCCGCTTTAATTCATGGGAGAAAATCTTCAAAGCCCCACACGTCGTGCGCTATTTTTTATGTGTCGTTCTTTTCTTTATATTTTAATAAATACTTTATTTTTTTTATGGGTGTAGCACACGTGCTGCAGGGAAGTCCCTAAAACGCTCCAGGAGCGGCATGTGTGCAGAATTTATTAAATAAGAGCCACTATTTGCATGGTAGTGCATATTTTCCATATTCTCCTATTTGATTATTTGGTCCAAATTTTGCAGGATTAAAAGGATCAAAAGAAAATATTTCCCAACTTAAAATGGACTCATCAACTGAAATATTTTCTTTTACATTTAGACATTCCGTTACTGTTTAAGTTTACAACCCAAACTTTTCAGAAATTTTCTGTTAGAAGATGTTATTCTTTATGTGTTTGATTTATTACTAAATAAAATATGTTTGTTTCCTTCCTTTTTGAGCTTTTTTATACTAGACTTTGTAATTAAATTAATATTGTTTTTTTTTGTGATAGAGGACTACCATTGTTGTTGTTTTTTTTAAGTCTTAACGTTAAGACTTCTCCTTTAAAATTAACAAGGTCACCTTCTTAATCTATTATTTTAATAGTAATTTTATTTATAGTTTTTACAGTTACTGAAAAATATATAACGTTTAGTGGTGATTCTCTTATTTTAAAACCGGGAGCGACATTGATGTTTTTTATGAACGGGTTTACCGTTAAGATATGTTCCTTCGGCAATACTACAATCGATATTTATATAATTTATTTTAATAATCTCCGCAGGGTTGTCTGATATATGTTCTACATTCGGCTCTAATCGGTTATTTTTCAAACCTAATAATTTACCAATTGTCGCCTCATTAAATGCCAACTGATGACATAAAATATGTGTGTAAGGTATTGTTATTTGCAAACATGTTAAATTGAATACCTATTTTAATACATTTATCACATATAAATTTATTTAGGTCATCCAACTCATAGCTTCCTTCAGGTATCGAAAATACATAATTATTATCAAAAATCATTGCATTAAGGTTTCAAAATTTACTAGTCCAACAACATACCCAGCAGCTTCTTCTAGGAGAATTACCAGTAATAACCAAAGTATATGACATATCCCTTTAATATTCTTGTAGAGACTGAAGTAAGATTATTCATCATATGTTAGTATAAAGAAATTTTAAACTAAGTTAACCACAATTTGTTTGGTTAAAAGTTTGATGTTTGTTATAATTGCATGTTATGTGGTTTTATTATTGTCACTATAAAAATATGAATTTAACTCAGATGGAGGGCGTAAATTTCCATAACTATCAAAGTAATCTTCTTTGTTCCTTTTTTTATGTATGCTGTCCAATGAGGGCCATTACCACTATAGCTATCCAGATTAACAGTGCCGCATTCATGTTTCTTAATTCTTTTAGGTAATTTATTCCTCATAAATACACCTCGAAAATAAGGAATTTGTAAAATTTTGACATACTTTATTAGATCATAATTTATAAGCGAATTCCGTGGTATATAATTTAGCAGCTTTTTAAATATGGTTTTAAAAACAAATCGCATCCTGTTTTATAAGGTTTTAGAAATAAACCACTTGTTCTCCAATTCCAATAGATTCCATCATTTGATTATGTCATTTAGCTTCCGATAACCTTTCTTTGGCTGATCTCGCTTCATTTACAGCTTTTTCAATACCGGCTGCTCCTCCTCCAAGAGCACCCAAAGCAGACAAACCTGCAAATATGGGTTTAATAGGTAAAAATCACCCCGTCTTGAGAATTGCCCTTGTCTTAGAATTTACAAGCTTTCCTCTCTTTCCTACTGACTTAAGAGCTGTTTTTATACTATCATTTAAACTTTGAAACTGTTTTCCCGTAATTCCTTTTCTAGCTTCCGATATAGCTTTAGATAATGACATTCCTCGTCCTGCACGATATTTTTTTTGGTTATTTTTCTCTTTTTTTAAAATCCCATTCCTAATCTTCTCTTTACTTTCATTGCTGTTGCTATTCCTAGAGCAGAAGTTTATTAGAGTATATTAAAGTGTTTAAAAAAACCATTACCTCTTGTTTCTCGTTTTGTTTTGTAAACGTATTGTTTACGATGCGATTTAAACATTATATATTACGAAGGTATTGACACAAATGCCTAGTGTTGCTGAATAAGTCAAATATATATGATGAGAATTGAAAAACAACCATTTTCCATAAAAATTTAAAATCGAGAGGCTTTATCAAATAATTTTAGAAAACATGGAAAATTGTTTGAGGAAAAGAGTACAAAATGATTAATAGTAGGTCCTTCGGGATGTGGTAAAACCAATGTCGTAATTAACCGAATTGAAGGTCCTATTGGTTTATGCTTTAAAAATTTATATATTTATTCTAAGTCTCTATATCAACCTAAATATAAATATTTAAAGACACTTTTTAAACCTTTAAAAGAAATTGGTTTCTCAACCTCAGATAATAAAGATAAATATTATTTCACCACAAGACATAAAACCGAACTTTATAGTAACATTTGTTGATATAGTTTGTGGTAACCAAACCATAGTAAAGGACTATTTTTGTTTCGGAAGACATAAGAATACCGATTGTTTTTATTTATGTCAAACATACTCATCTCTTCCGAAACAGCTAATACGGGATAATGCAAATTTAATTATTATATTTCAGTAAGACAACACAAATTTAAAACATATATATGATGATCATGTGAATGTCGATATGTCGTTTAATAAATTTAAAGAATTATGTTTATTATGTTGGAAACATAAATTTGGATTTCTGATAATAGACAAAGATTCTAACATTATGTCGAGTAGGTATAGAAAAGGATTCGATTCGTATATTTATTTATAAAAATAGACTAAAACTTGGTAACAATTCAATTATGATTTGGCGAGGGAACTTGTTAAATTAAGAAAGGCTGTTTAGACTCAAACTAAACTAGTAGAAACTACTACAACAGAACCACTACAAAAACTAGCGTCAACACTTGGGAAAAGTGAACTAAGAGATATTAGTGAAGAGTTTCAATCCCCAATTAAAACATTTTATGAATCATTAACACCAAAACATTCGTTCGCACACCAACTCCATAAAAGGGCAAAATCTTCACAAGGATCTGAGACAACACCTCACAATCTCTCTGATATATTAGAATAAACTAAACAAACAATAAATACTTTCATTAATATAGAAACAAACACTACCTGTTTGGATCAATTTGATAAACTCGTCGGTATATTGATGGTGGTGTAAGGGACACCGAACACAAATTTGATCATCAATATGGAATAATTCACGGTTATGAAAATGAAAAAAATTATTTAGGTTTAATAGAAGTATCTGTTCAGATTATTGGTAAAGATATACAAGTGGTTGGAGTAAAATAACCTGGAACAACGGGATTATATGAATTGTTATTTAAAAAAGAACCTAGAGGTTACACTCAAAAAGATCTTAATAATCATATGAATATTTTAAAAAGGACTAACGCATAGGGTAGAAATTACAGTCCTGATGAGCAAGTTCAAGAAAACGCTTCACACAAGTATAGGACCATATTTACAAAGAAAAGGTATCACAAAATCCTTACGCATACGCCATTAATCCCCTTTAATTAAAAAGTCGATGTGGTTTGTGAAAAAGTGGGTAAATCGTTTTAACGAGACGAAAAATGTCGATGACTTGCCAAAACGTAGCTCGGTAGGCAAAGTCATTCCGAAAGTCGAAAAACGAGTCATGTCTTTGTTTTGACGGGGCCCGAAATTAACGCTGCGTCAAGGATGGGGTTTGAATGTATCCCATGAGACCATTCGACGCCTTCTTGCTCATGATGTTAAATTTCGAAGCACGTTGAAGAAACCTATGCTGGGCGAAAATCACGTCGCGAAGCGGTTTTCTTGGGTCCACGATAAGATACTAGAGTGGCCCTTACAATCTTCGGACGCCAACCCTATTAAAACGTTTGGTTTCTTATAAAAAGAAAGCTCAGAGGAAAGACTCTGGAGGACTTGATTCGAGATTATTGCCATAGTATGGCGATTATTGATGCAGGAGGCTATTGGACAACTTACTAAGGCAATTGCGTCGTTGTTAGCATACCAAAAAAAACACTGATAGCAAAAAATTTTCTCGAAACACATTTTTTCAAAACTACAAGTGATCACGTTTTTACTTGACATACTGTATATTTCTTAAAATCCAATATGTATTTCCACGTTTTTTCTTAGTCAATAATGTATAATAGTTACAGCATCAATATTTACTACCTAAATATTTGTTTAATTATAAACAAAAAAATAAAATTATATCTCGGTACACGAGCCAGCGAGCGAGATTCGCCACTCGCGTACAGTAATATACTTAAAAGTGTATTATAAAAACCTCCACCATAGTTTCCAGTCTTTTTTTATATCAGATAAATGATCAAACGTAATGCACTCGTAACAACTTTCGCTTAATCTACACTTTATGGAGAATATTACAGAATTTTTTCAAAATTTTTTGATTAGACATAGATTTTTGGCATTTTTTTTAAACAATAATTCAAAGAAAAGTGTGCGCAAGTATTACATCATATACGAGGCTGGTTTGAAAAGTCCGTGCAAAGTCCGAGAAATGGCACCACCGGCGCGTATCGAAGTCATGTTTAGTTAGTAGCATCTCTTGAATGAACGCACACCAAGTTTCAGCCATATTGGTCTATTTCTTTGTGTTTGGCATTCGTGTGAATCAAGGAAGTCGAGTGATTTTCAAGAAATGGAAGAAAAAGAATTTCGTGTGGTGATTAAACATTACTTTATGAAAGGCAAAACGCCTCAGGAGACTAAAGAGAAGCTTGATAAACATTATGGTGACTCTGCACCTTCGATTAGAACAGTTTATAAGTGGTTTCAAAATTTTCGGACTGGCCATATGGGCACAAGCGACGCTGAACGTTCTGGACGGCCTGTGGAGGTTACGACTCCAGAAATCATTGATCAAATCCATGATATGGTGATGGATGACAGAAGAGTTAAGGTGCGTAAGATTGCTAGTGCTGTGGGCATCTCGACTGAACGGGTACATAATATTTTGCATAAACATTTGGACATGAGAAAGCTATCCGCAAGATGGGTGCCGCGATTGCTCACGCTTGACCAAAAACGGAATCGTGTGAAGTGTTGCAAGGATGGTTTGCAGAGGAATCCGGAGGACTTTAAGCGTCGTTTCATCACTGTGGATGAAACATGGATACATTACTATACTCCTGAGACCAAACAACAATCTAAACAATGGGTTACCAAGGGGGAATCTGCACCAAAAAAGGCGAAGACCGTTCCTTCGGCCGGAAAGGTTATGGCGACTGTCTTTTGGGATTCGCAAGGGATAATCCTCATCGGCTATCTGGAAAAGGGTAAAACTATTACAGGTAAATATTATTCATCGTTATTGGACCGTTTGAAAACCGAGCTGCAAGAAAAAACGCCCGCGATTGGCCCACAAGAAAGTCCTTTTCCATCACGACAACGCACCAGCATACACCTCAGCAGTTGTGGTCGCAAAATTAATGGAAATAGGATTCCAACTCGTTTCACATCCCCCTATTCTCCAGAGTTGGCTCCCTCGGACTACTATTTGTTCCCCATTTTGAAGAAATCTCTGGCGGGACAAAGATTTTATTCAAACGAGGAGGTGATTGCAGACAGTAATAGATATTTTGCAGACTTGGACAAATCCTATTATTCGGAAGGGATCAACAAACTAGAACATCGTTGGACGAAGTGTATAAGCCTAAAAGGAAACTATGTCGAAAAATAAAAAAGGTTTACCCCAAACACATAAGTAGTTTTTATTTTTGCACGGACTTTTCAAACCAGCCTCGTATATTCTTGAACCCGTGTTTTCACAAGCTTTTATTTGACACCCCACTCGATAACCTGGTAAAAAAAAATCACTTCCGATTTCACCCCCCAAAACTAACCCCTTAAGTAAAAATTGAACTTTTAAAACTACACGACTCTGATTGGACCATCAAGTCCTATATTTTTACCAAATTTCAACTTTATATGTTAAATAGTTTCGGAAAAAATCGGGTATGACAGACGGACGGGCTCCGAAGTGATCTCATAAATGTTCCGTACGGAACACTAAAAACGACGATTAAAAACACAAATTTTTAAAATCGACACTTAAGGCATATAAGCAGTCGTCATACTTCTTTTTAGAAACTAAAATATAGTCTTATTAACAATAATTGAATGGCAATCAAAAATGATAATTCTTAAGAAGAAATATTTTAAATAAAAAATTAAATATTCCCTCTTGGTGGTGTATATTTGTATATACTATTCTGTATGAAATTATTGTTAGTTTTGGATAATTATTTGTCACTATCGTTACAATATTACTGTTTGTTAATTTTCAGGTTTCAGGTTAAACATTTCGTATCATTGATGAAATATAGAATTACAGCCAACCTGATTTAATAGAAATGTTTAAAATATAAACTCAGTGGCATTTAAAACTCTTTTTTTTAACATTGCTATATTTGATTTGCTTGTAGAAACAGCACAGGTGCTGCAGGATATCTCTAAACAGCTAAAGGAGCAGCTGGTGTGCGAAGAAACAATTCACGTTGGTCTTGAACGTTGTAGTTTACACTCGATTGATGATGTTCTCCATATAAAACAATTGCATACTTGCATACTTTTTAACTTTGGCCAAGTCAAGAAAAGGGAATTACGGATAACTCACACTAATTTTTTCTTTCTCCGGTACCTCCATTAAAAAAACTACGTGACATGAAATTAAAAATACAGTTACTTACAAAGGATAATTTATTACAGCTTCTGTAAAACCTACCAAAAAAACTAATCTGTAGCAATCAATATAATATAATAAGGTATGGATATAAAAACTAGTTCATCAATCTAGAGTAAAAATGACAGTCAATAGGATGCGCCGTTCTGATGGTTATAAAAGAAGTTAAATTCATCTCATCTATAGACTTATATTTAGAGGTTATTCTAAACTTCCTTATGACGTTGGCTAATGTTATTTTCATCATTATCATTGCTTGACCTTTGCCTACAATAGAAAATACATACTCATACGCATACACAAGCTACTTTAAGCGTAACCTACATTTAGTACATACTTTTGAAACACATATATGTTCTATATTTTCTAATAATTTTCTGAGAAATATATTGACCCATTCTATAACTTCAAACCCGTCAGCATATTTTTGTTTATATTAATAAATGGAAGTAAGTTAAATATCAGAAGCATTACACAACAACAAATATTACTTACTTATTTTTTATAGTAAAATAATAAGAAATTAAAATTATATTACACATCATTAGTATGCATACAACTATTAGACGATCCAACTGATATCATGACGACATTACTTATATGACCATTAATTCGGGAGAGGAGCATTTGGTTGATTTTAATATACCGTGAACATCTTATTAGGTTGAGATTACTCCTGCCACATATTTATGACGTATATGCAAAAAGATAGTTTTCTTACTGAGTATGACAAAATTTTCTTGCTGCTAATATTCAGTATCTTTAAACTTCAAATCAAAAAAAAACAAAACAAACAAGAAAAATATACGTTTCATATTGCTTTTTTTCTAGGACTCCCCTAAATCTTTTCAAACAGATTAAATTAATCGTTTCACACAAATGAAGGAGCATTTTTAAGGAACGATCTCCCAATACGTAAACGATCAAGTATCATAAATATAGGTCCCAGGAGTTCGTTATAATGCATTTTTCGGAAATATTTTTCTATGTCTGTACCTTTGCAAGGTATAGTTATTATATATAGTTATAGACTCACACAAATTAGTTACATATTATTCTCTGTTTGAGGCACATTTTCACTTTAATGACCACGTAAATAACCGGAATTGGAATTCGACGGTACATACCCCTTTGACGATGACAGAGACTGCACAACAATTGGTAATTCGAAGCGATTAAGAACTTTACTAAATTTTGGTAGTTATAAAAAGAAAAACAAAATGTGACATTATTATACATTTCAAACATCTTTAGGTTGCAAAAATTGAATCATGATTTACGCAGTACTACCTTTGCAGACATGTAGTTCTAAAATTAGCAATGAATTGTAACATTACAACTCGGTATTTTACACGATAGATACTTTATGATGAGATATTAAGAAAAACAATAGTTAAACAAAGATAGAGCTTCAAATAAAGTTAAAAATTATGAAAAATAATACAATTTTTAGTTTCATTAGCTCTGAGAATCCTGAAATGGAGGTGTATGACGATTTATACACAAATATCCCTCTAAACTCCAACACTTCAATCACGTTTGGTGTAAAAATACTGATGAGCAGAAAAATTGATTCAAACTATTTGATCCTAGAATTTAGTGTATTTACGGATTTTAGTATCATTTGAAAGCCAATTCTATTATCTTTCTAATGATACCAAATTCTACAGCATACCTCATGCTTTTTGATAATTGAAAGGGAAACAAAGAAAAATAAGGATCCAAAATAGGGGTAAGAGAAAGGAAAAATTGAACAAATTTTAAGTTTAACGATTACGTTACCAAAATCAATACTTTATATTACCTCCCTAGCCCTTATTACTGCTTCCAGCCGGTTTTTTATGGAGCAGGTGAGCTTTTTCACCACTGTCTGTGGGATTCTTCTCCACTCTTCCGTCATCGCAACCTTTAAGTCCCTCAGCGATGCAGGAGCTGGATTTCTGGCTCAAACCCTTCTTTTGACCTCATCCCACATGTGCTCGATTCGACTGAGGTCAGGACTCTGCGCAGGCCAGTTTAATGAGGGTATTCTCACTTCCGCGAGGTATTGCCGCACCGATGTAGCAGCATGTGGCCTCGCATTGTCGTGCGTTAGCATGAAGCTATCACCAACAAACCCAGCGTAAGGAACTACATGTTCCTGCAGAATCTCTACGGTGTACCGCTACAAGTCTCATTAGTAACGAAAACCAAATCGGTTTTCGCATCCAGTGAGATCCTCCGCACACCATGACATAACCTCCTCCGTAGGCGACCATTTCGATAATGCAGTACTCGGCATAGCGCTCCCTAGACCTCCTATAGACTCGTCTTCTTCCATCATTGCCATGTAGGCACATTCGGGACCCGTCGGAAAATAAAACGGAGCGCTATTGCTTTAAGATCCCGTCAACATGTTCTCGGGCAAATCTGAGTCTGTCAATTTGAATCCTCCTCTCTTCGGAGTTAGGTTAGCTTCTTTAAGTCGTCTTCTGACTGTCCAATGACTGACAGCCCCACCACGAATTTGTCTCCTGCTGGACCTCAACGTCGGTCAAGTGACGATTTCTTAGAGTTGTGGTGGCAATGATGCGGTCGTCTCGCTCCGAGGTACACCTTCTTCTTCATGATTCTGGTCTCCGTGTAAAGGCGCCATTCTCTTGATAACGTCTGTGGACTCTGGAGACAGCTGACTAACTCAGGTGCAGTTGTGCAGCGACTACATGTTGGCTTTGTCCTTCTTGCAATACTTGTGCCATTTCTTCCAGGGTGATATTCATTTTTCGATGACGTAACTAATGAACAGATATAACAAAGATGTTGACTGTTCAAGTTCCGATAGAGTAATGACAGAAAAATGCAATTCCATGTGATTTTATAGGAATGCTGCTTGCTGAGCAAGCAAAAACGGTTCTATTGAGTAAAACCGTTTTAATCAGTAATTTTTTTTAGGAATCCAAATGTTTTTGGTATTATTGGAAAGAATAGAAAATCAGCATTCCAATGATATCAAAAATAATACCACTATTTGAAAATTAAATACAAGGATCGGTGTTAAATGAAGCAAAATCGTTTGAGTCGATTTTTTTGCTCACTAGTGTAATCATACTACAATCTTGTTCATAATTTCAAATAAAAAGTTCTTATATACTATATTTAATGACCACAATCCATTTTACCATTTCCCTGTTTTAAGAATCCTCGAGTTCATAAGCCCTGGAAAAAAAGGATAACAGGATATTTACAAAGATGCCGCCTCAACCGTTTTCTTCATCCTCTTAACCCTCTATATGTTTTATCATTTTATATTACACATTTAAAATTTGCCCATTATCATTAAAAAGAATGAGAAAAATTGTTCATAATACTAGTGAAACAACACAATATTTAATGACACCCACCACTTTCATCATCTTTCTCTGTTAAAATTGAAAATATCGAAAAAATAATATAATTTTAATTAGATTCGTTGACTCCAAAACCCAATAACATAATTAATACTAAGACTCCGTTCTAACTCTCTTCTTTAACTTTTTACACGTTTTACCATAAATAATTATGCTTAAAATAAGTCAATTATCGCAGCAAAAACATGGAAAAATTATCAGAATGCTTTTAAAATAATACAATATTTGAGTATGCCCCCACACCTTTTACTCCGACTCCCTCCGTTAAAATTAAAAAGAATGAAAGAATAATCTAATATTCAAATTCTTCAACTACGAAAATTCTGAAAAGAACATATAAAGTGATATATACTAAGCAACCCCTAACCTCTCCTGTAGCCCCATAAAATTTGTTTGTTATCTCAACAAAAAAATTTGAATAAGTTCACATAATGTTATTAAAAACCATACAAAATTTATCGAGACCCATCCCTTTCCCTCTCTACCCCTGAAGCGAAATCGCTCAAAAACTATAGGTTTCGTTTCTATATCAAGTACCAAATTTGAAACTGACTCCTTTTATTCGTCAAAATATCGATAGTTCGAAGGAAATGTGAACCTATGCATTTTTCATGATTTAGAAACCCTAAAATGTAAAGAAATATATCTATCTAGATGGTATTTTTACTTATCTTGAGAAAATGAAGTAAAATTATAAAAATAACAAAAATAAAACTGCAACTTACAAATACTATTTTACCACACTAGAAAAAATAAATAACTGGTCAAGTGCAAGTTGAACTTGCGCAATTAGTATTCCGTACGTTGATTTCTTTTGAAATAAAAATTTTTGTTACGGAGATATAAAATGATCAGTGACTTCACAAAGCACACCCCAAATGATTTACAACAAAATTTGTTTCCGATCTTTACTGAAAACTGATGACCTTCAATTTTTTGTTTTTTTATATATACCAGATAAATTATTAAAGGCAATGCTCTCATGATCCTTTTCGTTCAATCTACACCCTGTGGAGAATATTCCAGAGTTTTTTCAAAATTTTTTGATCGGTACTTTTCGAGAGCAATTTTTCACGATTTTTTAAAAATAATACAAAGAAGAGTGTGCGCATGTATTACATTATATATATTTTTGAAATCATGTTTTTACAGGCTTTTATTAAACACTCCACTCGATGACCTAATCATTTTTTTTACTTCCGATATTCTACGTTAGATAGTCGAGGAATTTGGAAGTTAAAAATATGTATTTTTTTTTAATTAAAACATATTTGAAAAATAGTTTCCTTTTTAGCGAAAAAGTCGTTTTACGATAACAAAAAATGCGTTTTTTGTTTCAGCCGCCAAGTAACACTCACCTAAAAAACATGTCAATGACAAAGTTCAATGCCGCCGTTTTAACAAACTGTCTTTACGTGCATAAAGACATGGAAATTAAAATACATTGTTTAAAGGATTCTCTGTTTTTCATATTATTTAGCCTCAAAACGCCAAAATAATGTCCGTCAAAGTTTTACTCTTTAAAAATAGATTAATAGGTGTTCAGCAGAAGTCACGTTACGTTGTAAAGGAATTGCATGACATTATTTTAAGAAATTAATTTTTAACACCAGAATAATAAATCTCCCTGGTCAAGTGCAGCCAAGAGTCTGTAATCTCTGTTAACATGTTCAGTGCTTTCAATATACATCATAACTCACACAAGTTTGGTTAATTTCTTTCCAATCTGTTATGGTTAAATAAGCTTCATGTTAAAACTTTAAAATTATAATTAATAATCGGCCAAGTGCAAGTCGTGTTCCGTACGTTGATTGCTTTTAAAATAAAAATTTTTGTTAAGGAGGTATAAAATAATTAATGACTTCACAAAATACACCCCAAATGAGTTTTCAACAAAGTTTGTGTCCGATCTTTATTGAAAACTGATGACCTTGAAATTTTTGGTGTATCTTATATACTAAATAAATTATTAAAGGTAATGCATTCGTGATAATTTTCGTTCAATATACACCTTATGGAGAATATTCCAGAATTTTTCAAAATCTTTTGATCAATATTTTTCAAGGTAAGGGGGGGACAGCAATTTTTGGCATTTTTTTAAGAAAAATACAAAGAAAAGCGTGCGCAAATATTAAATATTATATATATTTTTGAACATGTATTTTCACACGCTTTCATTTGACACCCGGCTCGATGATCTGGTAAAAAAAAAATTTTCACTTCCGATTTCACCCCCCAAAACTTCGGGTCAAAATTTAACTTTCAAAACTACACGGTCATCGATTTGCCAATTTTCAAGTTTCTATATCAAATAGTTTCGGAGAAAATCGGGTGTGACAGACGGACAGACACCTTATAAGTGTTCCGTACGTAACACTAAAAATGAAGTGTTTTTGAGATAAATTAAATCTGTAAAGAGTAATTTAGAGCAGTAAGAACATTTTGTGATATTTTAGTAAACAAAATTTTATTAAATTTTTAGATTCACATACCTTTTCAGACAGATTTTGAAAAGTGTCGGGAAAAAAACAAAAATTATATTCAAATGTTAGTCTTACTTTGACTTTCTCGGAAATAGGAGCTGATGCAAATATAATATAATGTATTAAAAAATAAATAACACATCTAATTTATTATCAGTTCTTAGCTCTTAATGCAATTTTTCAGGTTACAATAAAATATTTCCAATTATTTTAAAATATGTATTTTTCATTTAACAATCTATAATATATATAAAATATAATTTGGGATGCAATTCTGAAGTTCAGAACAAAAAAAAAAACTTTAGGTCCAGAAATGCTCTCCAAATAAGATACAGTCCCCCAAATAATTATTTTTATTTTTATCCATTTTTTCTCTAACCATTTTAAGGACACACTTGTAATTTGCTACCTTCGGGTTTTTGAGTACGAAAAATTGATTGGTTCAATTTATTCAATTTCATGGACAGGAGTAGGAAGTACTTAGTATCGACGCTCTTTCCTATGATAGTAAATTTCCATTTCCACCAACGATTAGCCGTATACCTAAAAGTAGCAAATTCCAAGGGTTTTCTCTAAAGTGTTAAGAAAACCCGATAAAAACTAATTTTGGCTCTCTTTGGAAACATTTCCCAACCTAGATTGTTAGGAACTTTTCTTTATACTTTTCACTTTGGAATCATCTCCCAAAATAAATGAATGTTATTTTAGTTCACTATATAGATACGCCGCAGTATTTCACCGACTTTCAATATGTACCTCCTGGTAAAAGATTTAAAGCTACAAATTAAGTTAGATGTATCTTATCTAAGAGAGACTTACCTAAACAATCTCTAGGGCCGAGAGAAAATGGCATAAATGAATAGGGTTGAATTTTTGAAACATTTTCTGACAAAAATCGTGTTGGATCAAATTTAAGTGGATTCGGCCAATATTTTTCATCTCGGTGCATGTTTAGTATATCAATACAAAAGTCTACTCCTTTAGGAATAACCTTTGTTCCTAAAAAATAGAGTTTTTTTCTGTAATCTTATTATAATTTCAACAATTACTACCTCATTCTCTGAGAGCTCGCCCTATGATTACTACAATTCCGCCATGGAAGGTTTTTGTCGATATAGCTTATTTTTATAGAACCTTACCTGTGCTAAATTACTACACTTATGTCATAGAAAATAGGTTTTAGCTGTAAATATGCTACTAAATATGCCTGTTTTATTTATTTTGGGCACCAGCTATTTTTATTTAGCAACTATGATTGCCTATTATAGAAATATGAAATGCTAAGTCCTATAAACCTTGTTAAAATAAACAAAACTAAGGTATCTCTATACTAGATAATAAAACAATGAAATTAAGATACAATAAAACGTACATTAATTTCTATGTATTTACGTATCAGACTTATAATCCAGTAGAGCATTAAAAATGAAAATATTCTATGTAATATATAGGCAAAATATATATATATATATATATATATATATATATATATATATATATATATATATATATATATATAAATATATATGTATATATATATATATATATATATATATATATATATAATATATATATATATACATATATATATATATATATATATATATATATATATATATATATATATATATATGTATATATATATATATATATATATATATATATATATCTATATATATATATATATTATATATATTTATATATATATATATATATATATATATATATATATATAAATATTAATGATCTTAAAAAGTTCCTTCAGATTAAATGGCTATTCTGCTTAGGCCGGTGAGCTGAAGGCTTGGTAATAGGACTCCCAAAAAAGAAATTAGAAAAACGCGAGGATATACAAAAGACCAAGAAGCTGGTAGGAAAAAAATATTGAAAACCGCTTGATAGAAAAAAAAAACTGTAGCAGGAAAGGGAATTAGTAATAAAAAAAATATGGAGAATAAAAGTGGCAGTAAAAGTAACTCTCTAAAGAGAAAAGAAAGCAATGTATCATCCATAAAAAAATCTCAGGCTTTTCAAAAAATCTTTACCTTATCGGCTCTGCAGCATGTGGTCAGAGGTATTTCAGAGAAATGCAAATGGCGTTGGCCTACTTTTTGTAAAAAAATTGTCTTTTTTACTAGGAATTCTAAAGTAGGTCAAAAAGGGACGAAATAGTCAAAAAAGAAAACAGGAACTTACCATAGGAGAGTTTTTCTAATCGGAAAAGATGGAGAAAATTGCGATTTTGGGATGCAGCGTTTTTTAAAAAAAAAAACAGGTGCACAGAAATTAAGTTAAAACACCTATCATTCAATGCCCTTTACCAAAAAAACTGATCTCACGCTGCAACCAACCTACTGCCAAAGACCGTCGGACTGGTTCTAAGATTTTAGTAAAGGTAAAAAAAACGAATCCTTACGGGTGGAAACATACAAAGGAATACAAAACACAAATGTTGCGCATAAAAAGAGAAAACAATGAACTCACTTATTACTCTCCATAGAAACAGAACAACTACAAAAAATAATACTCAAGCTAATTTTGATAAAATTCAGACAAGGTTCTGGCAAATCCAAATGAAATGATAAAAAAAAAACTAGAAACATGCTTACTCTACTCTGAAATGAAAAACAATAAATCTAAAAACAATAAAATCTTAAAACTCCCTTTAAATTAAGGGACGTGAATAATATAATTGCTCTCACAGTGTATATTAACCAACAACTCTGACGATTAGCTCTCAATACAGACAAATTTCACTAGTTTGCCTTAAAAATAAGCTATATTTTGTTTAAAACAAAAAAACTATAAATACAAGAATTATTCAAAATGTGACAATTATACTGATCTGCCCCTATGAATAAACAAAACTCATTATATGCGAATCACAATAAATCTAGGCATGGTCTGTGTTCCAGATATCACCGAAGAGTTTAAATGTAAATTTAACTACAGCGCTAGAAAGAATTTTATTCCTATGCCATACATAATCACCTTTATTAAACGAAATATCTGTTTTTATAAGATTCGAAACTCTACAATTAGGCTGGTAAACTTTATGAATCTTCATCATACATATATATATATATATATATATATATATATATATATATATATATATATATATATATATATAATATATATATATATATATATATATATATATATGTATATGTATCATCATCATCATTAGTTCAGGTTCATAGTCAGATGTAAGCCTCCCCAAGTTGTTTCTATTGAGCTCTGTTGTTTTCTTTTTATATCCAATCTAGTCCCGCTAATCCTTTTATGTCGTTCGTCCATCTTGCCCGTGGTCTATCTCTGCATCTTTTATGTTCTTGATGCCTCCATTAAACTATACGGCGTATCCTTCGTTGCGATATGCCCCACACCAATTCCACCTTAATCTTCGTTGTATTACATCTGTCACTTTTGATCTTCTTCGTATCTCGATGTTGGGAATACGATCTTGGAGTCTAATATTTAGCATTCTCCTCTCCATACTCTTTTAGTTACCTAGAGTTTATTTATTATAGTCTTATTTGAAGCCCACGTTTCAGTGCCATATGTTAATACCAGCAGTACATATTGATCAAATACTCCGGCTTTTATTATATTTGGAATGTCCAATTGAAATGTAGATTGTAACCTTTCGAACGCAGACCAAGATAACAAAACCCTTCTTTCCAAGTCAGCCTTTAAATTATTTTTTAATGTTTTGATTTTTATCCTAAATATATGAATGTTTGTACCTTTCCTAGTCTTTCACCTTCTATTAATAGTTCCTGGCTGTTATCTTCACTTTCGTTTTTAAAAATATTTGGTTCTGGTGAAGTTTATTTTTAAACCTACCTCTCTAGACTTGTTATTTCATTACATCAGCATTTCTTGTAATTCCTCTTCTGTGTTGGCGATCAAAGTGACATTATCTGCCAACCTTAAGTTATTTAATTGTTCACCGTCCATTAGTATTCCTTTATTTTCCCACTTGAACGATTTGAATATGTCTTCTAGAGTTAATATGCACAGCTTTTGGATATCGAGTCGCCTTGTCTAATTCCTCTTTTAATTTTAATTTTATTTGTTTTTTCTTCATTCATTATTTGTGATGTGGCAATTTTTTATATGTATTCAAGAAGAATTGTGCATCTTGCGTTAACTCTGCTGTTACTTAAAACGTTAAAAACTGCCCATATCTCTACAGAATCAAATGATTTTTCGTAGTAAACCATTGCTAACCACAAGATGACCTTATATTCATTTATTTTTTCCACTAGTAATCTAACTGTTTGAAGATGGTCCAAAGTGCCCGGTTTAAATCCCGCTTGTTCACATGGCTGATAACTGTCTAATTTGTTTGTTAATCTACATGTTATGATTCTAGTGAGGATTTTATATATTACCGGTAACAGGCTGATGGATCTGTAATTCTTCAGTTTAAATATGTTCCTCTTTTTAAAAATAAGCAAAATCAAGGCGTTTACCCAAGGTTGGTATTTTACCTTCTATAGAGTATCTGTTAAATAGAGCTTGAAGAGATTGTATTATCGATGCCTCTCCATACCTTATCATTTCTATAGTTATATCATCGTCCCCTGGTTCTTTGTTATTACATCGGGTATTTTCTCAGATCCTACATTTCTTACTATCACTCTATTTGCTTCTTCTTACCCAGGCGGTGGCGCCATTTTCGTATCATACAGTGTTTGATAATATTTTTCCGTAGTTTCCGTAGCTTCCTTGAATTTGTGCGATCTCTTGGTTATCGTTATTTATAAGTTTTATTATTTAAAGTATCCCTTCATTCATTTGTTTGTTTAGGTGTTTCAAACTTTTTCCCTCTTTCAAAGTTTCTTATATTTTCAAATTTCTGTACTGTCTTCTCTGCTCTTATTCTTTATTTTTTTGTCTATTTTTGCCAATTCTTATCTGCCATTTGTAACATCATTCGTTAATAGTTTTCTCTGTTTCATGAGATTTTGTGTATCTTTACTTAATTTTTGTGTTTTTTTTCCTTTTTTCGATGTTGCTATTTGTTTAATAGTCATGAGTAAGCTGTTGATTATTTGTGCATTTAATTCGTCAAATTCTGTTCGGTAATTTATATGGTGATTTTCCAATGCTTGTCTATATTCGTCTGTATTTTGCTTTATTATTTCTGTTGGTGTCTTTATCTTTGTATGCATTATCTGGTGGTAAAAATTACAGAGCACAAAAATAGAAGTAAACTAGTAGTAATGGTAGAAGTAGTAAAACCAATCTGGCCGCACAAAACCGTCTTGATGGTTTCCAACGTTTCGATGGTATATTCCATAGCACCATTGAAAATAGAGCAGAAATAGAAAACTTGAAAAGGTAAAATATTTATAACCAAACAGATATACGTACTGACATTATAGTGGACTACAAAAAGGAAATGTTACACCTTCTTGCGAACTGTTTATTTATATAAGAAAATTGTAAAAAAAAAAAATACTCAAGGTAAAAAAATCAAGTTCTTCCGATTTCATTTCTTTAAAAGTCTAATAAAATTGAAGTGGTGATACTATTATCAACCCTTTTGCGATATACTTGTAAAAACCCTGTAGCTTAATATATAACAAAGACAAACTGTTATAAAAGAACAGTTACAGTCGTTCGATAATTATTTTGCCTATGTATTTCTGACCTGAAGTTCTATTAAGTGTCATTTCTTTTTTTCTAGGGTACAGATTACTGTACCCTGGAACCGAAAAAAGTATCGATTTTAAAAAGTCTGCACGATGATGAATTCAAATCTATTTTATTTTTTCCTTAGCTTTCACTTTTTTTGTGTCCCAAGCGTGACAAAGCAACCAATAACGTGGCTGTAATTAATTAGCGTCTGACAAAAATGGCAAAAATGACAAAAACATATCTTACCAAGATTAATATCTTCATTTTTAAATTTCTCGAAATAAGTGGTACAGGTGGAAAAAGCCTTAAGGTTTCTAAAAGAACTGCTTCGGTGTATTTCAATTTAGGAATATCTTCATTTCCAATTTCATTAAAATACACTTGGTCTATTACCTCTTTGTAGAGTATTTCCTAAAAATATTATATTCTATAAATTTACATCAACATTAGATGCTCCATTTAGAATATTGCTGCTGTCAAAATATATAATATCTTTTTCGGATATTCAATATCGTGGAGAATATGCATTAAATTGTATTCAGGATGGTTAAAAATGTTTTTATTTAAACATCTGACCTCTAGCATCCAATGACAAGATAATTGGAGCATTTTTTCAAAAGGTTATAGTACTCAATAAAATAAGTTACAACAGTCAATATATAACAATTAAGTAATAAACGAAATATGTTATGACGTCGCGTTTAAAATATTTTTTGGCATTGTCATATGCTTGATTTCCATTCCATTCATTTTCACTCATCTGTTAAGCTCATTGCTCTAAATATTCACATTGTCCAAGTATGTTTTTTTATTCATCCACGTTTCAATTTCTTAACTCTTGCAGGCAAGCTGGTTTGCTCCATTCTCTGTACTATTTTATAGATTTAATATTTTCCTATTTGACATATTAAAAGAACTTTAAGCGAAATATGACACCAAAAAATTGTGTTTTCATATACAGAGAATGTAATTTAAAAAAATTTGAATGGCTATCCGCCTTTCAAATTTGACAAGTGACAAATTCTGCGATATTATATTTGGCATCTTCATAAAAACTAGGCTGGTATGTTCAATGGAAAAATAGTAAATAAAGAGAAAAAGCTAAAAATGTCCCTGTCTATTAGTATATTAGCAAGACAGTACGAAAAAAGGTAAGAACTCAGTTATTGACTTAAATCAATTCACAAATTAAGGCATTTACAATCAGTTTTATTCCAGAGCACCTTAATTTTTAGTGTTCCGTATGGAACACTTATAAGATCACTTCGGTGTCTGTCTGTTTGTCTGTCTGTCTGTCACACCCGATTTTCTCCGAAACTATTTGACATAGAAAGGTGAAATTTGGTAATAATATAGGAATTGATGGGGCCTCATCAGAGCCATGTAGTTTTGAGAATTAAATTTTGACTTAAGGGGTTAGTTTTTGGGGGGTGAAGTCGGAAGTGAAAAAAATTTTTTTTACTAGGACATCGAGTGTGATGTCAAATGAAAGCTTGTGAAAACATGAGTAAAAAATATATATATAATATTATACTTGCGCGCACTTTTCTTTGTATTATTTTTAAAAATTCGCGAAAAATCGCTGTCCCGGGCCTTATCTTGAAAAGTACTTATCAAAAAATTTCGAAAAAATTCTGGAATATTCTCCACGGGTGTAGATTGAACGAAAATTATCATGAGTGCATTACCTTTAATAATTTATATAGTATATAAAAAAACAAAAATTTCAAGGTCATCAGATTTCAGTAAAGATTGGAAACAAACTTTGAGTTTGAAAACTCATTTGGGGTGTATTTTGTGAAGTCACTGATCATTTTATACCTCTGTAACAAAATTTTTTTATTTTAAAAGCAATCAACGTACGGAACACTAATTGCGCAAGTTTAACTTGCACTTGAACCTGTTGGGGGGGGGGGCGGGGGGGGAGGGGCGTGGGGGGGGGGACCGGTGGGTTATTTTTTAATGCCGGTAATATATAATTAAAATTTTTCTTTCCAATTTAGTACAATATATTTAAATGTGGAGTCCTTTTTTTTATATCCCAGGTCAACCCCATATTTATGATAGTTAAAATTTCAGCCTGTTCATGTCCATACCTAAAAATTTGGTATTGATATATGTGTATATATATATATATATATATATATATATATATATATATATATATATATATTTATATATATATAACATATGTATAATATATATATATAATATATATATATATATATATATATATATATATATAATATATATATATATATTTATATATATATACAGTGACTCAGCTTAAATGATGCAGTCGCTATAAGAAATGACTAACTGGTCTCAGTACCTCTTTATTTATTTGGAAAAAACAACTTATTGAAATTAAATTAGTGAAGAGTCTTCTAAAAAAAGTATGAATTACTTTTTGTCTTAAATATAACCTAACTTAATTAACAATAAATAATTAATCAAATCATATGCAATTTTAACGTCACAGCTTAAATGATGCAAAATAACAACAGGGGTCAAAACTTATCGCATTTTGAATTTTACGAAGGCGGGCGCGTTGCTTTGATTTCTTAGTGCAATTGTTTTTTGTTTAGTTTGACATTTTTTTTCACTCAGTAAAAACGAAATTGTTTAAGAATGGGTCGTCGAACTACAATTTCTGAGAGAAATTTAATTATTACTCATTATAGGAATGGATACAGCCAAAGAGACATAGCCAAAATGGTAAATAAATGTCCGTCAACTGTTCAGCATATCATTGAACGTTACCGGAATGAAAATAGAGTCGAAAAATAAGTCAAGGTTGGCTCTAAATAAGATCTTCAATGAACGTGAAGAAAGATGGATTTTAAGAGAGGTATCAAATAATCCAAAAAAAAGTGCGCCAACGTTGTGCGCCGAGGTGGAAAGACAGTTTGGAAAAAGGTGTAACCCCGAAACAGTTCGACGGATCTTGCGAAATAATAATTTACATGGTCGAACTGCTAGAAATAAGCCTTTCATTAGCCAAATAAATAGACGCGTGAGATTGGCATTTACCAGAGAGCATATCAATAAAGACTTGAACTTCAGGAATTCAGTAATATTTGCTGATGAGATCAAAATAAACTTATTTGGGTCCGATGGAAAAATATCAGTGTGGAGAAAGCCGAACGAAGAATTAAAATTGAAAATTATGAAAGCTACGGTAAAGCACAGTGGAGGTGGAGTGATGTTATGGGGCTGTATGTCACCTGCAGGAGTAGGTAACATGCATTTCGTCGAAGGGAGTATGAACCAATATGTGTACTTGGTTATACTAAGGCAGTATCTCGTCGCTAGTGCCCAAAAATTAGATATTGAACAACAAGTATCGGTTCTATCACGACAATGATCCAAAGCACACGTCATTTCGAGTCCGCAGTTGGTTGCTTTATAACTGTCCAAATGTTTATTAAAACACCAGCCCAATCACCAGACTTAAATCTAATTGAAAATTTGTGGCCGACATTAAAAAATATAGTAAATAGTGCCCCAATATCAAATAAAACTGAATTAAAAAGTAAAAATTACTGAAGCATGGAACACTATTTCCCCGGAGTATACTAGAAAGTTAGTTAAATCAATGTCCAGAAGATTACAAGCCCTTACTGATAATGAGGGAGGTCCGACCAAATATTAGCAGGCTTATTTCAGATTCTACAGTTTGTTTTCTCTAATAATTTTGGTATATTGAATTTTGCATCATTTAAGCTGTTACGTTAAAATTGCATATAATTTAATTAATTATTTATTGTTAATTAAGTAAGGCATATTTAAGACAAAAAGTAATTCATACTTTTTTAGAAGACTCTTTACTAATTTAATTTCAATAAGTTGTTTTTTTCCAAATAAATAAAGAGGCACTGAGACCAGTTAGTTTTTTCTTATAGCGACTGCATCATTTAAGCTGTGAGTCACTGTGTATATATATACAACAATAAATAAAACGCATTATCTTTAATAATTTATCTGGTCTATAAAAAAGAAACAAACATGCATATTTTAAGCATTTTTCATGCATTTTATGTTGCATATAATCCGGTCTCTCTCTCTCTCTCTATATATATATATATATATATATATATATATATATATATATATATATATATATATATATATATATATGGTATATGGACCGGATTATATGCAACATAAAATGCATGAAAAATGCTTGTTTTTTTTTATATATACCAGATAAATTATTAAAGATAATGCGTTTCGTGATAATTTTCATTCAATCTACAACCCTGTAGAAAATATTCCAGAATTTTCTCAAAATTTTTTGATCAGTACTTTGCGAGATAAGGGTGCGACCCGCGATTTTTCGCACTTTTTTTTAAAAATAATACAAAGACAGTTGTGCGTAAGTATTACAATATATATGTATATATATATATATATATATATATATATATATTATATATAGAGAGAGAGAGAGAGAGAGAGAGAAAGAGAGAGACCGGATTATGCAACATAAAATGCATGAAAAATGGCTTAAAATATGCATGAAAAGGGTCAAAATATGCAATATTAAATAATAATACAAGTAGCAATTTTTAGTTTATTATTTCAAAATCAGCATAAAATTAACAAGTTATCGACGATGTTTAAATTTAATTAACAATTATTTAACATTTGTATTCTTGTACACGTAAACAATAAGGTATTGTTCCAAATGTTAGGTAGTAAGATTGTGTCTTCGATCACTTAAAATATTTTTATAAGTGGAAAAAGACCGTTCTACATCCACTGAGGTAACTGGGCAGTATGTGAATTTGGGTGCTATGTTAGCACTTATTGTTTCTGGCAAAAGTTACCCGTCCCATTAATGAAACAATCAATTTGACACAAAGGTTCAAAGCCTAGGTTATTGCACAAAATGTTTTCAAACTTTTCTTTAACTCTACGCGTGAATACATCTGGCAATGTGGAGTTTATTTGACGGATTTTATTCATTAATTGAATTGATTCGGTAAACGCCAAACCTCAAGTTTCAAGCTTTTTAATACCCGCAGGTATGTGGGAAAAGTGAGTGCTAATCAAAGCTATGTTTTTTTTAATATCAAAATCGTTAAATGCTTCCTTGGATTGACGAACTGCCATAGCCTCTGCACTATCGAAGTCGTTGACTACACCTTTGATGGCCTCGAAATGTTCATTGTAAAATAGTACAGCTTCAATCCATGTTCCCCATCGAGTTACCACTGGTTCAGGAGGTAAAGGCACATTTGGCACTATAACCTAATGTTTAGGACTATTGCAGGTAATGTCCCGGCGATAAGATTGGTTCCAGACGGCGACATTAACAATACCCTGAGCAATTAAATTGCCTAGTAATACCGAGAAATATTGTAAATATAAGGAAAAATATGCATCATTACTAGATTTTGCGTAAAATATGCAATAATCGGTGAGAATGGTCTAAATATGCAAATGCATATGAAAATATGCAAATGCATATAATCCGGTCTCTATATATATATATATATATATATATATATATATATATATATATATATATATATATATACGAGGCATGTTTTTTAAGTAAGTACCGTTTGGAATTAAAAAAAGACGTGCAAATATATCGCTATAATTTTATTTTTACATGAAAGGCCTGTACCTTAATCTACTTTTCCTACATAATTTCCGTGAATATTGAGGCACTTGTCATAACGTGGCATCAGTTTTTTGAATACCCTCCTCATAAAATTCTGCCGCCTGAGAAAAAAGTTCTCGGTCACAATGCGATACAAAACACTACGAGAATATTGAGGAAAGCAGTCGCACAATGATGAAATTGTAAAGCGTCTGTTTTCTCTCACCTTTTCGTCCACTTTCTGCACCAAATCTTCATAAACGACCGAAGGACGCCCACTCCGTTCTTCATCATGCACATTTGTGCGGCCATCTTTAAATGCTCTCACCCATTTCCTTACCATTCCAATCACTCATAATGTTTTGTCCGTAAACTTCACAGATCTCACGATGAATATCGATCGGTTTTACGCCTTTAGCACTAAGAAATCGTATAACAGCCCGTACTTCACAATCGGCGGGACTCACGATTGTCGGAGGCATCTTAAACACTCGGTAAACAACGTATACAATGAAGAATCAGACTGTAATGGCGTCAGTGCGTAGACATGAGATGTAGGTTACCCAAGCGCGCATGCGCGGAACGCCGACCGTAATCGCTGCGGCGGCGGAATCGCAAAACGGTACTTACTTAAAAAACATGCCTCGTATATATATATATATATATATATATATATATAATATATATATATATATATATATATATATATATATATATATATATTTCATTCATAAAGTTTGCATCATATGGGAAAAATTTTTATTATAAGAGTTTGTAAAAATTTATCTTCGAAATATGTTAGTGCATGTTTTATGTTTAGGATTACACACAAATTAGGTCATGACGTTACATGCCTTACCTGTCAAATTTGATATTTAACTTTTAAAATGTGAAAAAATCGTATTTTTATTGAAAATATCGAAAAAAGTCATAAAGAAAAAATGATTGTATTGCAGTTTTACATTTATGTACCAATGTTCGAAAAGATTTGATGAAATTGACTTTTTTCAATTATTTTCCCCTAAAATGACAATCAACTGTTTTTCCACATAAATTATTTTATGTACTTATATATTAGTTTGATGTTTCACTAAATGTTAAGAAAAAAAAAAATTAGGCCTTAAAATTAAGCTGAAAAACGAGGTCTGTCAAAAAGTCGTAATTTAACAATGTAATCTTGGTGCAAAGCTGGATAATTTGTATGACAGCTCAACTTCTAAGAGCTAGTATAATAAATATTAATGTTATGTAATAAATTTGAGCAAATTTGTAGTTTTTTAAGTATCTCAATTCCTTCTTCAATGCACAAAATAGTTCTTTTATAAATTATATGGCGAATATTCGCGAGAAGCTCTTTCTTAATTTCATGTACAGGTTTTGGGGATAGTTTATTCTAAATGCTTTTTAACATATTTCCAAAAGGTCAAAAACACGATTTTTAAAAATTGATACAACGTTTTGCAACACAATATTGGTGGAAAGAATATTTTGCTATTAGGTCAAATAAAATTATAATATTTCACGTATCTTTGTCGCAGTCGTCATGGATTTCGTGTTTTGTTCCTTTGTCACATAAAACATCAAACTGACATTAGTTTGTTCACTATTATTAATGCAATAATAACTGTTTTCTAAATTTTCTCCTTTAATGAAAATACCAATTAAATTGACTAAGCAAGATAAAATAGAAATAGTTTTGATCGTGGATGATAACTAGAAAACTCAAAGAGAAGCTGCCGTCATTTTTAACCACTGACATCTGGAAAAAGTTATAACGCATATAACAGTAGCAAGAATTCTTACCAACTTTAAAAATACTGGATGTGTGGAGAATAATTTTAAACGTCAACATGAACATTGGGTTACTAATGAGAATGCCGACTCTGCAGTTACGCAGAGTGTGATTGAAACACCTAGAACTTCAATTGCCAAAATATCGCCCATTGTAGGTTTATCTTATAATTTATTTCAAAGAGTGCTTAAGAGAAATAGGTTTAAAACTTATAAACCAAAGTTTGTCCATACACTCAAAGCATAAGGTTATAATAGGCGCATGTATTTTCCTTTCTGGCTGCAAAGTAAAACTGAAGAAGACCCGTCATTTCCAAAGTATATTTTGTTCAGTGATGAATGTACTTTTAATTCTAATGATGTTGTCTCGTCTCAAAATTGTAAATGGTGGGCGGATAGCAATCCAAATTTTACAATAGATACAATATTCCTTTAAAACTAAAGTTTGGTGCGGTATTTTTAATAACAGAATTATTGGCCTATTTTTTTAGAGCGCGAGGTACTTACAGTTTCTAAACAACGAACTTTACAATGAACTGGAAGATTTTAGTTTAGAGAAAAGAATGAAAATGTACTTCCAACAAGATGGAGCACCTAGTTACAGCACCTTGGAGATTAGAAATTGGCTGGACGAAGACTTTTCTGGGAAGTGGATTGGTAGGTTTTTCCGATGCAGTACCTTGGCCGCCGCGGTCACCCGGTCTTACGCCCTGTGACTTTTTTTTTTGTGGGGTATTTAAAAAATTTAGTTTATTCTCAGAGACGTTTTGAAAATATCGCAAACTATCCGTCAGTCTGTAAATGAAATCAAGCCGGAGTTCTATGCTAATGTTCTTCATGAAATTTATAACAGAACTATTATGTGCATTGAAAAGGAAGGTAAAAGCGTAGAAACTTAAGAATGTTTTTTTATTTAGTAAATAACATTATAATAGTAATCCTTAAAAATTGACGTGTCATAAATATTAAGCAGCACCAATATTGCATTGTTAAATTACAATTTTTTGAAAAAAATAAATTTTCAGCCTAATTTTACGGCCGAATTAAGTTTTTTTCGTAACATTTAGTAAAAAAAAAACATTAACCACTAAAAAAGTATATGTAATAATATAATTTATAAGAAAAAACTTTCGATTACCATTTGATTACTATATTTTGTGTTTTTATATGCAATACTAGTTTCTAAATGTTGGTGTATACAATATGTATTCGCATTTCATGATTAAGATAGGAAGTGTAACTTCAACTCCGTCAATTGTAATCCTACCATTTAATAACAATAAAAACATTTTATTATTATGATTGTTTTTTGTCTTTCTTTCTCACATTTGGTCAATGTGGCTCCATGTTTGGCTGACGGGCGCAAACCAAGTCAGCACAAACGCATTTACCATTGTGAATTAAGGAATGACCTGACAATGTTACATGTTTTCAAAATCATTTCTGAATGTTTTTGTGTATATTTGTGTTGAGTCCCTAATAGTACTAAGTGTGGTGTGAATGTTGTTGGTGTGAGGCCTGTCGCTGATATGACGAGAGGGACAATGATGACTTTTTCTTGTTTCCATAGCCTTTTTATTTCTGTTGCAAGGTCTGTGTATTTGGAGATTTTTTTCTGTGTATTTCGTTTGGATGTTTGTGTCGTTGGGGACAGCTATGTCAATTAGATAAGTGACTTTTCCTTTTTTACACTGAAAAGTAACATCGGGTCTATTGACGGAGACTGTTTTATCTGTATGGATACTGATGTCCCAGTAGAGCTTATAATCTTTATTTTCAAGTATGGATGTTGGTGTGTATTTGTAGTAGGGATCTGTGTTTTCTATGAGTTTGTATGTTGTGGCTAATGCTTGGTGAACTACTTTTGCCGCTGAGTCATGTCTGGCTGTGTATTCCGTACCGGCCAACATTTTACATCCGGTCGTTATGTGCTCGATCGTCTCTTTCTGCTGGTGGCACTTCCTGCATCTGTCTTCTGTAATAGTTGGGTCTTTGATGATATGCTTTTGGTAGTTTCTGGTTAATATGACTTTATCTTGGATGGCAAGTAAGAAGCCTTCTGTTTCCGGGAATAGCTGCCCATCCTGTAACCAAGTGTATGATTATTTTTTATTTACGTGGTCTTGTTCTATGTGGTATCTATGTTTTCCGTGGAGTGTTTTTTCTGACCACGTTTTCATCTTTTCCTGTTGTAATTGGGTGTGACTGTGTGTCTGCTGGGTGGTCTACCCGGCAATAAGTCGAGTGGGGTGTAGTTTTTGTCTACTTTGACTGTTGCTGGGTGGAGGCTGGTTTGCTTGGTGTAGGCTGGTTTGCTTGGTGTGAAAGAATTTCCTAAGTGCTTGTATTGGTTTTGTGTGTAGTGATCTTATATCTATGATTCCTCTTCCTCCTGCCTTCCTCTCGATGGTAAGTCTCTCTTTGCATGCGTTGGGGTGTAATTTCCTGTATTTGGTAAATTGCGAACGTATAAGGATGTGAATGTTTTCTATGTCTGTGTGTGTCCATTTGATGATACCAAATGAATATGTGAGTATAAGTATGGCAAATGTGTTGATGATTTAGTGAGATTCTTTGAGTTGAGTTTTGTTTGTAAAAGTTTCGTGAGTCTGTTTTTGAATTCGGTTATGAGCTCTGTTTTGATGTGAGTGTGGTTGAGTTTGGTGCTTTGTTGGACGCCTAGATATCTGTATGTTTCTTTGTCGAACATGTTATCGAATGTTTCATTGTTGATGGTTTCTGTCTAATGGTGACCCTTCCACTGGCCTTTGTTGATGTGCAGCACTTTGCATTTACTTATACCAAATTCTATATTGACATCTAAGGTGAATATTTCTGAGATTTTGAGGAGTTCTTTCAGCTGTGTTTTTGTGGCAGAGTAGAGTTTTATGTCATCCATATATAGGAGGTGGTTTATTTTATGTTGATTCACTTTTTGGTGTCTGATGTTGAAGCCATGCTCTGTTCTGTTTAGTATATTTGAGAATGGATTGAGACAGAGGCAAAACCATAGAGCGCTGAGCGAGCGAGTCTCCCTGCGAGTCTTTGTTTGGATGCGTTCGGTTTGTGTCTCTAGGCGTATTTTGGTTTCCCATGTTTTCATAATTTGCGCGAGAAATTGCCTGAGGTGTTGGTTGATTTTATAGATTTCTAGGGCTTTGATTAACCAGCTGTGAGGTATGGAGTCGAAGGCTTTTTTATAGACTATGTAACCGATGTGAAGATTTCTGTGTTCTTTTCTGGTTTGTCCTATAATCACGCTAAAATGTGTACGGTTGTAGAATGGCTTTGTTGATTTGGTGTGTGAGTGCTTCGTGTGTGGTGGTAAACTATTTGTACCAGAAGTTTTGTATATTGTCTATTCCAGGACATTTCTAGTTGTGCGTGTGTGTGATTGTTTTCTGTAATTTCTTGTGTATGAATGTGGAATTTTCTTGTTTCTGTCACATGTTTATGATTGTCTTCTTCGGCTTTGATCCAGGGGGTGTTATTATTGTGTAGTTTGGGTTCTGACCAGATACTTTTCCACTAATCTGTGAGTTCTTGTTTGTTTGGTGGTTCATATTATTATTATTTTCAGGGGACATAATTGAAAAAAATGAATTTTGTCAAATTTTTTTGAAAATTGGCGTATAGACGTAAAACTAAAATACAATTTTTTTTTTTCTTTATAAGTTCTTTCGATATTTTTTTTTAAAAAAATCCATTTTTCCAGTTTTAAATTTTAAATGTAAAATTTGACAGGCAATGCTTGTAACGTCATGACCTTATTTGGGTGTAATCCTAAACATAAAACATGCACTACCACATTTCGAATTTAAATTTTCAAAAACTCTTAAAATAAAATTTTGCCCATATGGTGCAAACTTTATGAATGGCACTGTAGATATAATATATATATATATATATATATATATATATATATATTATATAATATATATATATATACATATATATATATAAATATATATATATATATATATATATATATATATATATATATATATATATATATATATATATATATATATATATATATATATATATATATGTAATATATATATATATATATATATATATATATATATATATATATATACATAATATTGATATATGTAACTATTATCTTAGCCTTAAAATTGTTTTGCGAATGAAGAGGTCATTCAAAAACAAAATTTATTATTATTGTGCAAACATTTATTGTCAGTAAAAGAGTGTGAATGAAAACTGTTTTAAACGAGAAAATAAAGAAAGTATCGTAGGTATCAGGTACTATTACTAATGCGTGTTAAGTTCCTGCTTAATTTTTTTCAGAAAAATTTCACTTTTTAATTTACTATCTATTTAAGAGGGTTTCTTGACATAATGGGACTCACTAGTTGAGTAATATAAATTGTAAAAATCAAATTTTGTTTTTTCACCCACTTCAAAACACTTTACTTTACTGCTTAAAAATTAAGCTAGGTAAGGCTACTCAAGCCTTAGCTCTAATAAAGACACATAAATGATTATATGCTTTTCAAAGACTGCTTTATTATGAGAGATAAAAATCACACTGACCACCGTACAGTTCTATAAGGAATAAGTGAACTTAATCTTCAAAACAAAATAAAAGCGAGGAAAAATGCAGAACTATAAAATCTCAAATACAATACTTGACCAGCTACAAGCTTATTTAAGTATGCTCAACTACTAGCAGACTTTAACTATAAATATCGAACAAATAAAATATTTGTTTATCTTCGTTGCAAGTTATGCAGAAGAAAATATCAAGTATCAGAGAAACTTCAGTAAGTCTTATCCAACTCGGACATGCTATGTATGAATCACCAGTCTAGAATATGTCATATTTCACTCCATTTTTAAAGCTTGTCTGCAAGCCTTGGTAAAGATGAGAATGTTCGGGTTTCACAATACAATCACCACAGCAGCGAAGATTTAAGCACCATATCTCAGAAAGATAGTCCACAAGTTTCAGCTCCATCTATTGTGAAACCACCAAAACTTTTAAACCAAAAGCAAAGCTAAATTTATCATGCCCAATTTTTAGAGACGTTAGAGACATACTCTATTGTTTCTGTCTAAGTGTAACTAAGATGCTTTTTGAAGCGAAGCAAAATAGTAATATCGGTCTCAGTACCGGAATGTTCCTGTTAAAATTGTCCTCTTTATCTTTACTGTTAGCGTTAAACAGTAACAATAATATTAGTGCCCTTATTTCCCTGTGGTAATAGCAGTAGAGCATTGGCCTACGAGATATTCAATATCGTCATCTTCAACTACTGACAAGCCCTAAAGTGGAAGAAAACAGCATATTCTAGTTTGATGACTGATACACACACGATGAAGTTGTCCAGTCCACTACATAGTTTATATTTCATGCTAATTATTATATCCTTACTCATTATCGGTTGTCAATGGCAATGGTATGTACCCTAGTGTTGTGTTGTTGCGTTCGTAATGCCTGGTATTTAAAATAATATTATATTTTCGAAAGTGACCTTTACCTGTATCTCTGGATGCATTCCTAATAATGTAAAGCAAAAAGTTAAAGCACTTCCGGTTGTTTCTGTTGCCTAAAAAATAATTCAAATTAGCCAATACAAGAAGTTTTTTAGGATTTTGCATAAGCCGTATCATGAAAAGAAAAAAAATATTAGATTTATCGAATACTCGTAGTGTCTTGATATTTTGGGGACGTTATGACATTCTATAAAAAAATAACCGGCCAGGTGCAAGTCAGACTGCAGAATAGTCAAAAATTTTTTAGTACTTTTCGAGATAATGGGGAGGGGACAGCGATGAAGCGTGAAGTCTCTAAAAATTCGATGAGAGGCACATTTTAGTGACCCCGAGGTAGCCCAGTCGACTTCATTTTACGGCAACGTTTTATTTTACGAGTTTATCTTTCTGTAGCGATAGCTATATTTTGGGTAGCACAACTCTTTTTTCATGCAATAAATTTTACCTTAAATAGCACTACTACTGCTTTGTTTTTGGTGTATTTTGAGGGCCCGCATGGAAACAGGTATTTTTTTTTTATCCGATAAAGGAAGGTATTGATGGTTTATGAATATTCTGTGGATGTGTAAAAATTACAAAAGGGTAAGGAATTGTTGCAGCTCATTTATAATTAGATTCACTAAGAGTCGAAAAGTTAAACCCGATCTGATTCCAGCTGCCCAGTTTATTTTTTATTGATAATATACTATTTTGTACATCATCAATATAAACGTTCCTATAAATTATGATAGTTTTTATAATTATGAGACAATATTTCAATTCTATTAGTGACCTCATAATTAAAAGACAACTTTTGTTGTCTTTTACAGATTTGCGTTATAAAGTTAGCTAGTTTATAAGTGTTCTTTTATGCACTCGCCTAAGCGTAAAAGAATAGTCGAAGGAGTTCTTAAATTGAACGCGCGTTGGCTGAAGTTTTTGAGGGCCAGTTATTTAATCTTTCGAATTTGGGAATCCGATTTTTAACATTTTCTTTGTAGGGTAAACCTCCTAAATATCCGAAGACCTTTAAATGCAGCTCGCCTTTAACCATTATCTTTTGCAATACATTTTTTTTTTCCTTCCAACGCTCCGCATATAGTAGCTATTCTATTTTTGTTTAAAATTAGAGACTTAACATAACAATAATGTTTTATTTATCCACAAAATTTATACATTACCAGAAAGAAGTATAGAGCGACCACAAAATAAGGACCAAGTTAAAGATGAAAAATGGAGAATAGTATTTGTTAAAAGTCGTCAAGTTGCCTTTAAGCCATGGACTAAAGAAATATGTTATAACGTGTAACTCAATGTAAATTTTAGGGACAACCAAAATTAGTAGGCACCTGGAGCAGCAGAAGCATCCCTTGGTGAACACCAGCAATAGAGGGAGCGAGGACCTAACGTATATATATAGTACGTAGAATTTGACAGAAGATGTGAAAATAAAAATGGGCACCTTTGGAGTTCTTATGCTGTTCTAGGGAATGTTCATTTCGTGTTGAGTAGGGATAATTCTACTCAGCATGAAGCCGTACAGGATAGTTAAACCTATAATCAAAAAAACGAAGCTATTGAGCGTTTCTATTAATGTTCAAACAAAAGCTGGAAAAGTTGTCCTTCTTGGTGCACCTGAAGGGATCGCTAGAAACTATCCTTAATAAAATATTTTCCTTGCTGAATTACGTTCTGAAGGACTTATTACCCTGGTGGTTTCCTCTTCTGGTATAGAAATAAAGTTGTTAAGCAAAGAAAAACCGAACAAGCTAGATTCAAGTTTCCTTTAATCCTTCGACTGATGAAACAGCAACCTGAAACATATCTAAAGAGAGTGACATATGAAACGTATTACAGTGGTGTTCATTAAATATAAGGATTTGCGTGGGTGGGGGTGTGGGGATTGGGTGTGAACACTTGTTGCGCCCTTTGCCAATTTTCCAAACTAATTTCATATTTAAGAGTATATGTTAGTGTATGTATAGTGTATGTATATATATGTATATATATATATATATATATATATATATATATATATATATATATATACATGTATTTATACACACAGTGCCATTCATGAGTTTGCACGGTATGGGAAAGGTTTTTATTGTGGGAGCTTTTGAGAATTTAACTTCGAGTGTGTGTTGGTGCATGTTTTTGTGTTTGGGATTGCATCCAAATTATGTCTGACTGTGCCAAGGGAGGTTTCTGATGTTATTTTGGCTGGTATGGAGGCTTTACATCCCTTTTTCGAAGAAATACCCCTTCCAACGACAAGCCTTGGTTTGACCCGAAAATCAAATACGCTGTTGCTTCTGAAACATCTTTGCCTACCGACAATGGCGTGAAGATCCTAACACCATCAAACCGTAACAACACTTTTGTTCGTGCCAGGAACAGATGCAAAGAAATTATCGCATGAAATCAACGAATTAGAAACAAACTTCCCGCTTGTCCCAACAATTCCAGGTCCTTTTAGTCAGTCGCTAAGGCAATCAGTCAAAATTTCACCAAATCCACCATACCACCACTCACACGGCCAGATACTTCTATTGCAACGACACCTGTTGAGAAAGCGAACTTGGCTGAACTCTTTGCTTTACATTCTCATTTCTAACTGTCGATTTCCAAGGAAACACAGCACCTACTATTCCCATAGTGCCAGTCAAGGATGGTCCGATATTGCCTTCAGTAAACAGCGTATCATAAAACGTATTTTAATGAAGCTAGACACCAAAAAAGCTCCCTGGCGCTGACGGAATAGAATACCTGCCATAGTTGTCAAAAACTGTGCGAAGGAACTAACACCAGTTTTCTTTCTGTAGACTTTTTAACCTACCCTACAAAAAGGAATATTTTCTTCCTGCTGGAAATGTGCGCACTGCTTTCAGTTATATCAAAAGTCATAGAAAAGGCTATCAATCAGCATCTTCTAAAATATCTTGAAGGATTCAACATTATTAGCGATCATCAATATGACTTTCGTAAAAATAGATCAACAGGAGATCTTCCGACTTATGTAACACACGTTTGGAACAAACGCAATTGAACACTTTGGAGAATCTCGAGCGGTTGCTCTTGACATATCCAGGGCTGTTCGACCGTGTTTGTCACGATGGGCTGTTGGCTAAGCTACGCTCTTATGGTATGATCTGAAAGGTCTGTTTGTGGCTCTCATGTTTCCTCAGAGAGCGTTCTTTACGAGTGGCAGTGGCGTGGACGGATTTTTCTCTTCTAACACCTTCACTACCAACACCGGTTGCCCCAGGGCTCCATACTGTCTCCTACTCTCTTTCTCATTTACATTAACGATCTGGCTGGGAAAAGACCGGGATCCAGTATACCAGCTTTGCAGATGACAGTACACTGTGTCTCTTCATTCAACCTTGAAACGCTCGGACATCGGCTGCTCAGGCGAATATTCGCAGACAGCAGGAGGTCGTTCAACTTAACAAAGACCTGGAAGAAATTCTATCTTGGGGTGACAGTAACCAAGTGGAATTTAAACGCTACAAAAAAAACCCATGCAGCAGTTTTTTTTCTATAAAAAGTTAACGTTGCTGAAAACCCGACATAGTTATGTCGGGGCACATTCCATTCCCCCCCTAACATCGTCGCTCAATTTGTTGGGCGTTAGTTTGGGAGCAAAATATGTCCTGGCATGAACATGTTCCCAGGCATAGCAAGGAGAGCTTCTCAAATGTTGGGAATATTACTTCGAATCAGAAAGCTTTACAACCCCACAACCACTGTTAATTCTTTACAAAGCTCAAATTCGACCAACTATGGAATACTGCTCCCACGTTTGGGGGCTCCTCTCCCAAACATACACAGCAGTTGTTAGATTAATGTTCAGAGAAGAGCAGGTCCGTCTGATTGGAGACCCGGAATTGACCGGCGACCTTGATTCGCTGGAACATCAAAGAACGGTTGGCGACTTGAGTCTGTTCTACAAGTATTTTCCATGGAAAGTGTGTCGAAGATGTAGCCCGCTTAATTCCTCCCAAAGCAGTGCATGTTAGAAATACACGTCGCCGCTGGTGGTTTACATCCGTATGAGGTTCACCTGTTACTCTGCGTACAACGCTTTTTCAAGCAGTCTTTTATATGGAGAACGTCATCCCTTTGGAATAATTTGCCCACGCTGTGTTTGCCCCCCACCGAGTACAATTTACAGCGAATCAAGAAACAACATGAATTGCTTTTTTCCGCACACATGCCGCTCCTGAAGTGCTTGTAGAGACTTCCCTGCAGCACGTGTGCTAGATCCATAAAAAAAAAAATAAGGAGAGATAGCTCCATAACATACAAAAAATATTGTACTTTCCAACTGAAAAAGATGATCTATGTTAATTGGTCGAAAAAATGCAAGAATCGATTACGGCTATTCATTCTGACATAAGTTCTCTATCTAGTCAAGCCATTTTCTTAATTTAGTTAAAGAGTAATATTACTTCCAAAACATATTGCCGCTCTCTATAATTAAAAACTTGAAACCACGCCCCTCATATATATGTGTGTATTTGGATGGATCTGAATTCATTAACTGCACCTGACATACTACCACAATACTTTAAACTAGAAGAAGACCAATAATTACAATATAAATTATAAATCGAGCAACAGAAGAGGTAAACTGTATAATTATCTCTGAAAAGTCTGTCTCGATATGACGCTGGAGAAAAACTAACCAGGAATACTACTTGATTCCATAGATTTCTTTCAAATTAAACGTATTCAAATCCCAATTAGGTTATATTTTGTTATGACTATAAATCAAGAACAAAGTTTGCTCAGGTAAATCTAAGGACGCTTGGTTTCTCACATGGTCAGCTCCCCTAACAATCTTTATATTCTAGCTCTTAAAGTTAAAACAAGAACTACGAGTATTATATATAAGGAGAGCTTAGATAATAATCTTTTTTGAAATGTAAAATTATTTCATACATAATGCCTTTAATTTTAAAAAATTTACATATTATTTTTAAGTACATGTGAGTTTCTAAATAAGTTTCCTTCATCACAATAGGGCTCCTCATTTCCATCTTTTTTTTTATCGTTCACCTCGTGGCCTGAGAAAATATTTTACCCTTTTTAATATTCCGTACGGAACACACTTAAAAGTTCTCTTCTGTGTCCGTCAGGCCTGTCTGCCTGTCCGCCTGTCACACCCGATTTTTCTCTGAAACTATGTGATATAGAAAGTCGAAAATTTGGCACTAATATATAGGAATTGAGCCTCATCAGAGTCGTGTAGTTTTGAAAGTTAAAGTTTGACTTAAGGGGTTAGTTTTTGGGGGGTGAAATCGGAAGTGAAAAAAAAAAATTTTGACTAGGTCGAGTGTGATGTCAAATGAAGCTTGTGTAAAACACGAGTATAGTTATTAGTATATTATACTATATATATATATATATATTTATATATATATATATATATATATATATGTAATGGTCTTACTTGGGCTCACTTTTCTTTGTATTATTTTTAAAAAAATCACGAAAAATCGCTGTCCCCCCCACCTTATCTCGAAAATTACTGATCAAAAAAATTTTGAAAAATTCTGGAATATTTTCTCCACGGGGTGTAGATTGAACGAAAATTATCACGAAGTGCATATACCTTTAATAATTGATTTGATGTATAGAAAAAAAAAAAAAAAAACCAAAAATTTCAAGGTCATTAGTATTCAGTAAAGATTGGAAACAAACTTTGATTGAAAAACACCCTTTGGGTTGTGTTTTGTGTGAAGCCCACTAATTCCTTTTATTACCACCGTATACAATTTTTTTTTTATTTTAAAAGCAATCGACGTACGGAACACTAATTATGCAAGTTCAACTTGCACTTAACCGTTTATTTTTTTTTGTATTGTTTTTTAAAAAAATTGCGAAAAATCGCTGTCCCCCCTTATCGCGAAAAATAGTGAACAAAAAATTTTGAAATAATTCTAGAATATTTTTTCCAAGAGTGTAGAATAAACAAAAATTATCACGAGGGCATTACCTTTAATGATTCAGTTGGTATATATAAAAAAAAATTTCAAGGTCATCAGTTTTCAGTAAATATCGGAAAAAAAAAAAATAACTTTATTGAAAACTCATTTGGGGTGTTTATATCAAGTCATTCATAATATTATACCTCCATAACAAAAATTTTTATTTTAAAAGCAAAAAATCAACGTAGGGGAACACTAATTGCGCAAGTCCGACTTGCACTTAGCTGGTTTTTATTTTTTATATCCTAAGGATTATCGGCGAGTATGTCCTAGTAAGTCGTAATAATCTTGATAAAGAATTTCTGCCATTAAGAAAAAGTTGAAACTAAAAACAGAGACGACAAGCTAAGGAGTTTTGTAATTTTTTGAATAGCTAATTGTTAAATATATAAATAATTGACTCGAAAGTCTTCAGGGTTACGAATCAACTTTATTGTGCTGAACAGTGATATTTTTGTAGTCTTCAGGAGAAAAGCAGCGGGTTTAAGCTAGTAGTAAATAAAATAGAATCATTGCAAGTTTCTTATTATATTTTAGTCATACATCAAACAAATATAAATAAATTTTTTATACTCCACATATTTGATAAATAATTTAGTAATATGATTTATCCTATACTACTTCTGTAGCTAACACGTAGTTCTAAAATAAATACTAGATTTTACTTTCTCACACTATAAAATAACAAGTTCTACAAGTCGATATTTTACATAAGTAAGTTATGATAAGAAATTGATCACAAAAAAAATTAGCAGAGAAAGGGCTTTAAAGGTATCCACGATTAAAACGTGACACATCCCTCTACATGTTATTACTGAAAAACGGTAAATTAATAAAAAGAAATATCACTATTTTCACATTAGTTGAGTCAAAGAACACTAAAAAGAGTTTATGACATAATATATACGAATCAACTCCTTTTTCTCCTACCTGACCTTCACCGCTTATATATTTGACATTAATTGAAATTAGCCAAAAAAATACAATTCTTAGATTCCCAGAATCTAAGCCTTGACGGTAATATAGAGCTCCTTTAATCCCCATGCGTGACCACAAACAATTTTATATAGAAAATTATTATAATTTTTACATACGAAGCAACTCCCCCCTCGCTTCAATATTCATTTACATAGGCTACTATAAATAAATGAAAATAATGAAAACATGAGTACGTTGGAATTGGAAAAGTTATCGCCCCTACGCCAAATACTCGAGCACAAAATAAAGTCTTTAGTGTAGTGGTACTAACTTTTTTCTAATAAAAAATTATGCAATTTTCGGTTCTTTCAAAGATCGCTGAAAATGGCGTATAATACGATATATACGAACTAACCCCTCTAATTCTCTATCTCACCTCTTAAAAGTTTGACCATAAACAGTTGAAACAGTGTTTTTATATACCTAAATTCCAGGAACTCTGAAAATAAGTATAACACTATATATACGAATAACTAACCTCATCCATCCATTAGCTTATTCTTATGTTTGATAATAAAGAAAATTACAGACAAAAAACATAATTTTTAGAATTATAGACTCCAAAAACCCTGACAAGCTCGCTATATACGACCTGCCCCACCTCTTTAGCCCTTCATTTCATTCGAAAGTTATAGTGCCGACAGACAAACAGGCGGGCAGATAGACAGATGGACGGAAATAGAACACAACTTCATTCACTTTGAAGGCTCGGACATCGGCTACTCAGACGAATATCCCGCAGACAGCAGGAAGTCATTCAACTTCACAAAGACCTGGAAGAAATTCTATCTGTCTTGAGGTGTCAGTAACCAATTGGAATTTAACGCTACAAAAATCCAGGCGGTAGTTCTTTCTAAAAAAGTTAACGTTGCTTGCTGAACCCGACATAGTTGTGTCGGGGCACTCCATTCCTCTAACATCGTCACTCAATTGTTGGGCGTTAATTTGGGAGTAAAATATGTCCTGGCATGAACATGTTGCAGGCATAGCAAAGTCCAGCTTCTCAAAAGTTGGGAATATTATTTCGAACCAGAAAGCTTTACACTCCACAACAACTGTTAATTCTTTACAAAGCTCAAATTCGACCAATTATGGAATACTGCTCCCATATTTGGAGCTCCTCTCCCAAACATACACTGCATTTGTTGGATTCTATTCAGAGAAGAGCTCTTTCGTCTGATTGGAGACCCGGAACTGACCGTCAGCCTTGATTCGCTGGAACATCAAAGAAACGGTTGGCGACTTGAGCCTATTCTACAAGTACTTTCATGGAAAGTGTTCGAAGGATGTGGCCCGCTTATTTTCTCCCAGAGCATGTTAGAAGTACACGTCGCGCTAATTCTTCACATCCGTGTGAGGTTCAGCTTGTTACCTCCTCTTACAACGCTTTTCAAGCAGTCTTTTATATGGAGAACATCATCCCTTTGGAATAATTTGCCCAGGACTGTGTTTTCCTACCGAGTACAATCTACAGCGATTCAAGAACAACGTGAATCGCTTTCTCCGCACAACGTGTCGCTCCTGTAGCGCTTTAGGGACTTCCCTGTAGCACTTGTGATAGACCCATAAAAAAAAATATGTTTTTCTTGAACCCAGGGATCTAGAAATATGAAGAGAACAAAAAAATCTCAGAAGGTTTTTTTTAACGAATACGTCCCTTTTGCAAGCAATGTCAAAAGAATTTTTACTTTGTTTTTAGTAATAAGTAATTATATTAAGTAGTATTAACAACTTAACACTTACTGCGGCAGTAAAAAACTCAACATCACTATAAATATCCTTATATGCCAGCTGTTTTAAAGTGGCACATTGCATTGCATCAAATAATGGGATGGCATTTTCAGCAGTATCTAAAAGTAAATAAAGATATTTCTGTTATAAAAAATTTGACAAAAAAAGTCGTTCTCCCGTAAAATAATTGTAAGAAATATCAAAAAACATTCTAACCCGGATTCCCTAAAAGGTTCTAAAACCGTTCTAGCAGTTCTCAGGTATATAACCTTAGTTGGATTTTTGATATCCTTTTCAATTTAAACTTCCAAATTACAGAATGTATAGTAGTTGTGCATTAAGCACATAATGCACTAGGTATTGCGTAGGCGAGTAAACTACATATGATATCAAAGTTTTAAGTGAAATCACAACCTAAATTTTTGACAACGAAAAATTATAACAAAACTACTTATTTTATTTAAGCAGTACACGTTTCGGTGCTCCTACCTCTCTTATTCTACAATCTGTAACCTCCACAAAGGCTCGTAAGAAAAGAAATATCCGAGGGTCACTTTTCCTCAGACATCCCTCGCGACATAGCACTCCGTAAAATCTAGTTTCAAAAATCTGCTCCATATTTAAACCGTACACTATTTAAGTTCCTTGTTTTCTTCAAACATCTTAGCTAACTATTACTTTCACATGCTTCATATCGTTGGATAGTTGTTTTCCGGAAGGAAAATATTTATAACCATATAGGCCAAGGAAGCAAACGATTTATAAGTCTTTACTGCTAATGTTTTTTTGTAATCTAAAATAGGTAAAAAAACTATGAAATATTTATCAAAAATGGTAGTAAGTGAAAAAATAATTTTCACTATTTAAAAAAAAAAAAAACTGGCAACTTACACATACTTTTTAACTGTTTATAAGCCACATTATGATTCCGTGTGGTAATGAAATTGTGGTAAATTCAGGAAATAATTGACATTGCATACATAGCGAATTATCAGCGGAGTCAGGCTTTGATAAGCGAATTCGCTCACAGTTTAGATAGAGAATCGACTTATAATTTAATATAAAAATACATCAATACATTTAATTATAAGACAGGTTTTCTTCTTGTTCTCATGCCTCTCCTTAAAATAGGTCCGTGACCAATTCTCTAAATGTTTCTCTATCCCTGACAACAACATGAAACAACTTCCCACATTCATGCCGGTTCAATTCTCTAATGTTTTCTCCTTTCTTCCGACATCCCTTTCTGCACTCTTCCCTGCATGCTACAATAGTGAATATTTGTCGTTTCGGAGTACATGTTAGTACTAAGTACGATTTTTTTCGTGCTTTTATTAATTGTCAAGAGTTTTCTGCCTTGGGCTTTCTGCGTCTTGGCCTATCCTTCGTAGAACTATCTCATTAGTGATCCTGGCTGTCCATGGGATTTTTAAATATTCTTCGATAGAGCCAATAATCAAATGCTTCTAGCTTCTTAGTAGTTTATTGCTTAAACGTCCATGTCTCGACTCCATACAAAAGTTGGGACAACAGGAAACCCAGCAAGGAATAAGTTTCGGTTGCAGGACATTGCCCGGAATTTGAATGATTTTCTTGCAACCTCTATTCTAGTTTTAATTTCAGTATCTTGGTCAATGTCGGATGTGATTGATATACGTGCCTAAATATTTGTACTTTTCTACACGTTCTTTTTGTTTTCCTTCGAGGAATAATTGGCAATTGTTGGTTTGATGTTTAGAAATGACAATATCTTTTGTTTTTTTTTTCCGTGTTTATCGTCAGACCCTCTTCGATACTTTCTTCTTTCACATATGTTAAACCAATGCTTGCAAACACTCTAATAAACTAGTTGGTTGGGATATGTGGAAGAATCTTTGGCACAATCATATTACTCGCTTATATATCACATACTACACCAAACACTTTAGCTTTTGGCGCACTCGACGCGCGTTTCGCTAACCATGTTAGCTTCATCAGGAGCGATGATTGACTAAAGCTAAACTACAAATCTACCCTATTATATATATATATATATAAATATATATATATATATATATATATATATATATATATATATTATATATACTTAGCCTAATCCGTTGAATTACTTAGGTGGAACTAATGGAATAGGTAGCCATCAGTTTCGGTCAAGTAACCTGTTAGAGGGGACTATAAGGAATAGGCCCTCTGTCTTTATTTAAACTATTTTTACATTTTATAATTTCCAAAGCCTTTCATATGCGTTCAACAATCTCCTATCAGATACATTTTTTTATTAATCTTAGATTATTCTAATGTTACAACATGATCAGCTTCAAGGGCATGTTCGGCAATGCTAGGACTTTTCTGTTTTCTACGGTATTTTAAGTGTGGTAAATGTTCTTTAAATCGTGTTTTAATTGACCCTTTTAGTTTGCCCAACATACTTTTTGTGTCACACATCACTTTGTACAACTAATTCATAAATTCCACTTTCCTCATAATTAGGAAAATCTTATCTTGTGAGATTTTCCTCAGATTGTCTGATGACTTATAGACTAAGGTGATGCCTACCTTATTAAATACCCTTTGCCTATCTCATTAGTTCCACCTGAGTAATTTCAAGGGTTTGGACTCAGTATAAATAGGGTAGATTTGTAGTTTAAGCTTTAGTCATTATCGCTCCTGATGAAGCTAAACAGGGTTAGCGAAACGCCGCTCACGAGTCTAGTGCTAAAATAAAGTATTTGGTGTGTGGTGATATATACTGAAAAATCACTATAATGTTTTCTGCTAAGATTTGTGTATCATCGACAAAGCGAATAGTGTTAGCACTTTCAACCCATGATTCGTTCACTTCATTCCCATAATGTTTTCTTGAAGATGATTTGGAATACTAGTTAAATAATACAGGTGACAGTACGCAATCGTTGCCTGACTCCTCGCTGAATCGTTATTATCCCCTGTGAACTATTTCATTTGGACTTGTACTACAGTATGCGAGCCTTGAACGTTCATATCGGAAAGGACTAAATTAAAGAAAACACAATGTACACATCACTGAATCCAAATGTTATAAAAATAGCCAGAAATGTTTACATCGACGTGATATTGGTCACAAAAATTCACAAATCTAACATCTGAGTTTGCTCATGTGTCCTATAACGATTTCAAAGTCATAAAAGGAGCAGAATCAAATGTTATGAACGACCTTAAGCCTAACCTAAACCTAACGGAATTAAAATTATAAAAAAAAAAAAGGGAGAGGAGAGGCTTTTTATATCTGGTTGTCATATTAGAAACTTTAATTGTAGGTAAAATATTAAGATAATGATTAGTAAGAGTAATTAATTTTTTTAGACATATAATACGAATTAATTTTTTTTTTTTTTTTCTAAGAAGTAAATTTAATAGTGTTTTTGGAAAATGCCAATAAAAAAAAAAGAATAAAAAAAACTTGCTTAAGGCCTAAAAATAACAGTTTTCTCTCGCAAATGCACAAATGTCCAGGAAAATATATAAGCAATATACAGTGATTAACGCGAATTGATAGTTTTAAATTTTTTAAGGTCATCTTTTCTTCAGAAATTTTTTATTACTGTACATTTACGGGAGATTTTAATTTTGTTAGCCCGTATATGCTAAGTGAATTGCTTGCTGACTTTTAAAATATTCTTCATCATTTTTATACACCCAGCTGTGAAGAGGCCAGGGGACACACGTTAATCAAGCACCCCAAGCCGTGAGTGACAAGGTGACTCACGTTAATCAAGCACCTCGAGTTGTGAGAGGCAAGGAGACCTCAGTTTAATCAAGCCCTTCAAGCGGGAATCACGTTTAATCAAACACCCCAAGGCATGAGAGGTAAGGGGACTTATGGTTATTCAAGTCTGTAAAGATGCAAGAGGATTCACGATAACCAAGCACCCAGAGTCATTGGAGGTAAGGGAGCTCACGTTAACTAAGTATCCCAAGTTGAAAAATGCAATATTCCATAAATCGAATGCATGAAGATAGATAAAATGTCACTTTTGGCCATTTTTTGAGCCCAATTGGTTGGATGCTAACTAAATTCAATAGATGTATGAGAAAATCAGATATCATAATTGGATTCAGTGACTAAAAATACATCGAAATATGTATGCCTGGTTACTATTCCTAACTTGACCAATTTGTGACTATTTTTGAGACCGTTTTTGACCTTAATTCGAAATCTATAGTGTACGAGCAAATCAGATATCATATTTGGATTCAGTGACTAAAAATACATCGGAATATGTATGTCTCGTTATTATGTTAACTTTACGACTTTTGACCGTTTTTGGACCATTACTCGAATTCACTTGGTTTATTAACCAATCAGATATCATACTTTGGATTCAATGACCAGAAATACGTAGGAAGACATATGTCTGGTCATTAGTAAATGAATAGTATTTTTTATCACAGTATTTGCTTAAAATGACCATTTAAAACATATATTTCCATAAATATGGCTCGATAGTCCTTTTCTAGATTTTTTTTATGATGATTAAAAAAAAACATATATATATATATATATTATATATATAAGATATATATATATATATATATATATATATGGTGATCCGATAAAATTTGATGTCGATAGGGATTTTTGAACGGTAATGCTTTTTTTTCTACCCACTGTGCGAGTCTCTTCTTTGGCTTGCACGTCGACTTTTTTAGTGTCAACCTATGTTATGGTACTTGATTCCCTGGTTAAACAACTGTCCATTTTTACATGTAGCATTTTGGGCCTTACTGTGGGCATTCCAGTGCACGGGGCTGCCAAATCACCATTAAAAGCTTTTATTCGACTCGCCCGATAGAAAGAACAACTAGTCGACAGGTCAAAATTTCGGGTCGCCCTCCGTGATCTATAATTAGTTTAGATGCATTTTATAGAAGAGAGAACTTCAAGGAAAACCTTGCAATATTTTACATAAAATAATAAAAAGTTTTTGAATTTAAATTTGAATTTGATATCAAGGGAAATTGATGTTGTTTTTTGTGGTTTTTCGCCAGTGCCTTCCCGAGTGATTTTTATTTTCGCTTATTATAAACATAGTTTTGTCCAAGATGTCTCTTCAAACTGCCTTATATGTAAACCAGATTCAAAGATAATTATTATTTAAATAGTGATACTCGAGGAATATTACTGTGTGGCATATTTTTTATTGCTCAAGCTAAACATTATTAAAAATGCTGTGTAGTGTTGAAAACGTTAATTTTGACTTTAAGAAATTTAGTTTTGATGGTGAAATCGGAAATGAAAAAAAATTTTTGACCAGGTAATCAAGTGGACGTCATTATTGAATGTTTGTAAAAATTTCACAAGTTCAGAAAATATATATGAGGTAATACTTGGGCAACACTGTTTCTTTGTATTAGTTTTTTAAAATGGCCAAAATTCGCTGGTCCCTCACCCTATGTCGAAAAGTACTATTTCTAATAAGTTTAAAAAATTCTGGAATGTTTTTTATAAAAATGTTTAATCGGTCTATAATTATCACGAGTGCATTATTGTTGGATAATTGTATCTGATATGGAAGTAAAATTGTATGGTGCCTTTACAATATGGTGAATGTTTTTTTTAATATTACGGTTTCAGTACTTTAACTGATACTGAGTCACGCGTCGCAGCCTGTACCGAGACAAAATCATTTTATTTTATTTGGTTTTAATTAAACAAATATTTAGATAGTAAATATTTGTTTTAACACTTTTATTACGTTGATTTCTAGAATGAGCCTACATGATTGATTAGCTATTAGGTAGCTAAGATGCTCTAACTATTATTCATTACTGACTAAGAACTACGTGAAAATACGTATTGGATCTTAAGACTTGCACTTGACCGGTTTTTTTATATATTATTTTACGTCTTAGTGGTAGATTTTTAATAAAATTATTATATTAACCATGTACAAATTTTGGGTTAGTTCAGCTTAATTTATATATACATAATATATCTTTTAGAATTATTTTATAGATTTTTTTATGCAATGACTCTCTACGCGGAAATAAAAATCACTCCCGTAGATATTTATATACATATATAGATAGATATAATATAGGGGTTGTTGAGTCCAGTTATGGTGGTATGGTCCCTGGGTAACCGGTTGTAGGTATCAGGAGATATGCCAGGCTGAGATTTTAGGGGGCGCGATCTCACCATATCTGTCGTCTCTCCAGAGACTCTCGTCTGAGTCACACTCCGTACACCGCAGCTCAAAACTGTGTTCTATCTCTACGAAACCAAAACCCATACAACCAACCACACTGTTTCACCATTACCCAAGTAGTATTGTGAGAGAGATAGAGTTATTATATAGAGATAGATATTATAAATAAATATTATATAGTAATATATTTAGAAGAGTTTTTAGTGTAATATATTATATAATATGATAAGATATAGAGAGAATATATATATTAATTTACCATGTATATAGATATAAATCTATATATAATATAATATATTATATATATAATATATGTATGTACATAAATTAACTTAATCTAATAAAATTTGTACATGTTTGCATATAATATTTAATAAAAACGTACACACAAAAAGTAAATAAATAATAAAAAAAAAAACGGCCAAGAGCAAGTCGACTTTACCTAGGTTAAATTTCTTAGGCCCTGACCTGTATATATATCTTAAAATCCCATACGTATTTTCACTTTTTTTCTTAGTCATGTAATGTATATAGTTAGAGCATCTTAGACTACATATTAACGCAATAAAACAATGTAGCTCATTCTAAAAATCTAGTAATAAAAGTGTAAACAAATATTTACTATCTACATATTGTTTAATTATAACCAAATAAATAAAATGATTTTGTTTCGGTACAGGAGCGACGCGTGACTCGGTATCAGTAATGCAACTGAAAAGTATATTAAAAAAATATTCACCATATTGTCAAGGCACATACATTTTATTTAATATCAGATAAATTATGCCAACGTAATGCACTTGTGATAATTATCGCCCAATCAACACTTTATAAAAACATTCCAGAATTTTTTCAAACTTCTTTGAACAGTAGGTTTCGATATAGGTGAAGGACAGCGATTTTTGGCCATTTAAAAAAAACTAATACAAAGAAAAGTGTTCTCAAGTATTACATCATATATATTTCTGAACTTGTATTTTTACAAATTTTCATTTAACGCTCCACTTGATTACCTGGTTAAAAAAAAAACATTTTTCCCACGTTCCGATCTCACCATCAAAACAGTCAGGGGAATGGAAAATTAAGCTTTCCAAAACTACACAGCTCTGATTGGGCCATCAATTCCTCTATTTGTGCCAAATTTCAACTTTATATGTCAAATAATTGTGTGACTGACAGACAGACCCCCGAAGGGATCCTGTAAGTGTTCCGTATGGAACACTAAAAATCAATTATAATAATGTTTAGCTTGACTATAAATAATATGCCACAGGTTATATTCCTCGAGTATCACTATTTAATTAATAATTATCTTTGACTGGTTTAATATAAGCAGTTTGAAGTAAATTTGGACAAAAATATGCTCTCTAAGCGAAAAATAAAAATCACTCGGGAAGCACTGGCGAAAAACAAAAAAAAAAACAGCAATTTCCCTTAATATCACAAAAACCTAGAATTTTAATGTATTACATTCCACAATCTGGGGGGAAAACTTTATAGTAACATATATATACATGTTTTTGTATAAATTAAAAACACAATATAAAATCCACTGACATCAAACAATATGATGCAGTGCAGCGATCTTGCCCTACAATAATATTCATGACCCCACTTTATAAGGATACTTCCAATATTTTTATATTCCGGGAGATAGGGGGGGGGGGGGGTTCTTCTTTCTTTTAAACTAGCAGAAGTTACTAAAAATATTATTTCACCAATAGTTAATCTTACCTTTTATTATAGGCAGATCGTAGCTAAAATTTAGATTATAAGTAGATTTTTTACAAATAAAGGCCTTAGTTTTCTTTAGGTAATTTATTTTACCTATGTTTCATATATGTGATAGTATTCACTACATATTAGGTCAAAACCAATTGTAAAATTTTGCCGTAATTGGAGGACTTAAATGGAACAACTAATCTAACTGAGAAAAATTATTGTCCAAAAATCATGAAATTAAGCGAATTTTAGACTTAAATTAAGAACAAAACATATTAGAGTGACGTGCTGCAACCGTAATCTAACAATATATTATTTTAAAAAGCCTTATGATCGCTTAGCCGAAGGGCTACGAAAAAAAGACAAAGAGCTTCCAGCCGCGGTGCAACTATCACTGCCTATCCCAGCACTGGCCCTCTCCCTCCAGAGTAGATCCTAGGTTAAAGATAAGCTCAGGAAGTATGTGACCTAATGGAAAATTTGGCTGCAATTTACTATGGATTTATATATGTGGCTAATAAAATCGATTATTTGGAAATTCTCACATTCTATGATTGTTTTTAAATTGAGTTGAGGCGTACGGTTAATTTGGGGACAGCGTCTTTAACCTATATGAGTCAGAACAAACAAAATTTAGTAATTTAGTATAAAAACAACTTCCTTCCTCGGGCATTAACACACAATTTTTTTATGAACATTGTAAAGTACATGGACAAAACAAGCTTTCAGTGAATGCCCCCAATAGTTGAATACACTTTCAAAATAATATTTTTTGTCAAAAGTTGGTACATTACAGGCAGAATAATATTTAAAATTTTTCAAAAAAATTGAAGTTTTTCAATGGATCTTGAATAAAAATGAAGCAATTTTTTATCAAGCCCAAGAAACTAATTTCGTTTTTTACTATCAAAATGTTTGATATATTTTAAGCAAAAAAATAATATTTATTATAAATTTTTAAGAGGGGTTCTAAAGCCTCGCATTTTTACAAAATATTTTTGATATGGAAATTGAATTGAATTTTCACGTTCCTGAAGAAACTTTAAGGGTACAACCATAACAATAAAGGTCGTTCGCAACTTTGAGCTGCCAGATTAACTTTCGTGATTCCACCCGAAGTTACGAGATTACAGTCAACATCTTGTGATTTTTGATTATTATTTTTTATCCTTACTGTCCTACGATTATTTTAGGGGACAGAAAAACACTATGAAAATGGAGCGAATTGACAAAAAGGCTAACGAAATATGTTCCATATTGAAAACAATCTGGTAAAATATAAATATATTTATGTTTTCAAGGCTGGTACTTTCTTTCGCACCGTCAATTGGCTCCAAACGACTTGAACTCTACTGCATTGTTTAAACAGCATTTATAACAGCCCACCAGGCTTACTAAAGTCTTCGTACACTTCTCCATCATCTTCGCGGTCACTTCCAAGTGCAATGGTAAGGCATGGTTTTTGATCGACTGTAACTATTGGGTAGATCTACCTCGGATTTTTAATTTCTACTGTCGACTTTTTTTTTTTCACCTGGAATCAGCAAATTTTCCCATGCGCAGTCCTTCCTTATATTTGTGACCAATAAATAACGCCTATTTTTC
>CM032447.1:176086419-176103919 GCA_019049505.1 Pachyrhynchus sulphureomaculatus | reverse complement strand
CTACACAACGCTCAATACAAAGCAACAACCAAGAAATTCATATTAATCATTCCTCTCCTCAATTAAACAATCAAAATTTTTATTTCTTTCTTCCTTATATTGAAAATTTTACTGATAGACTTATTAGTATTTTCAAACCGTTTGATTTCAAAATTGCTAAAAGACAAATCAAAACTATCTGTAAACTGTACACCAAAACCAAGACTCCTCTTCTAAAAAATGAAAATTGGAACGTAATTTACAAAATACCTTGTTCAAATTGTAATAAGGTGTACATAGGTCAAACCTCCAGAAATTTGAAGGATAGTATTATATCACACAAAAGTGATTGCAGACGTAATGTACAATCTTGTGCTTTAGCACAACATGTCATTAACAATGACCATCGGATGAGCTGGGATGAGACTGAGATCCTGGATCGCTCCGATTCTTACTAGAAACCAATTTTCTTACAAATGGTCCATATTAACCGGGAACCCTACACCATGAATAAAAAGAGTGACACCCAGGGACTCAGTTCCATATACAGTTACATCCTCAAATTAGAATTAGAAAAATACTAGTCACTAATAGATCGTCCTGCACTAGACGAATAACACATAGACAAAATGTTTTTCCATCCAATCATTCTATTATATTATATTATCTATTATACATATATTTTTATTTTCCGAAAACTGTAATGCATTGTTTCTTTCTGTTATCCCCCGTATGCAGGCTGATACATGCGCTATTAAAATAAAAAATCTGCATACTCAACTACTATTTCTATCTTTAGTCATTACACTATTTGGCCATGTAAATAAGTTTTAAACTAAAAGCATATCTCAGATCGAAACGAATCAATACCTTCGATCTTTCTCTACTACATAAAAGTTATATCGGTCTATCACACTTCACCTTTACCGCCAAAAATTGATACTTTTTTGTTAATTTACTGATTTACGGGATTAGCAGAGAGTACCAAGGCAAGCCATTTTGGGCCGTTTTATATTTTTCTGTTTAATTATAGTGTTATGTAGTTAACAATAGTATATTGGGGAATATCCCTGTCTTTTTTTTTTTATGGGTCTAGCTCACGTGCTGCAGGGAAGTCCCTAAAGCGCTCCAGGAGCGGCACGAGTGCGGAAAAAAAAAAAGCGATTCACGTTGTTCTTGAATCGCTGTAAATTGTACTCGGTGGGAAACACAGCGCTGGGCAAATTATTCCAAAGGGATGACGTTCTCCATATAAAAGATTGCTTGAAAAGCGTTGTACGCGGAGTAACAAGCTGAACCTCATACGGATGCGAAGCACCAGCGCGACGTGTATTTCTAACATGCACCGCTTTGGGAGGAATTAAGCGGGCTACATCCTTCGAACACTTTCCATGAAAATACTTGTAGAACAGACTCAAGTCGCCAACCGTTCTTCGATGTTCCAGCGAATCAAGGGCCACCGGTCAATTCCGGGTCCCCAATCAGACGGACCGCTCTTCTCTGAACAGAATCCAACAAATGCAGTGTATGTTTGGGAGCGGAGCCCCAAACGTGGGAGCAGTATTCCATAGTTGGTCGAATTTGGGCTTTGTAAAGAATTAACAGTTGCTGTGGGGTGTAAAGCTTTCTGGTTCTAAATAATATTCCCAACTTTTGAGAAGCTCTCCTTGCTATGCCTGCAACATGTTCATGCCAAGACATATTTGCTCCCAAACTAACGCCCAACAAATTGAGCGACGATGCTAGGGGAATGGAGTGCCCCGACATAACTATGTCGGGTTCAGCAACGTTAACTTTTTTAGAAAAAACTGCCGCTTGGGTTTTTGTAGCGTTAAATTCCACTTGGTTACTGTCACCCCAAGATAGAATTTCTTCCAGGTCTTTGTTAAGTTGAACGACCTCCTGCTGTCTGCGGATATTCGCCTGAGCAGCCGATGTCCGAGCGTTCAAGGTGAATGAAGAGACAAGCGTACTGTCATCTGCAAAGCTATAGATTGGATTCCCGGTCTTTTCCAGCAGATCGTTAATGTAAATGAGAAAGAGAGTAGGAGACAGTATGGAGCCCTGGGGCACACCGGCGTTGATAGTGAGGGTGTTAGAAAGAAATCCGTCGACCGCCACTCGTAAAGAACGCTCTCTGAGGAAACATGAGAGCCACAAACAGAACCTTTCAGACATACCATAAGAGCGTAACTTAGCCAACAGTCCATCGTGCCAAACACGGTCAAATGCCTTGGATATGTCAAGAGCAACCGCTCGAGATTCTCCAAAGTGTTCAATTGGGTTGTTCCAAACATGTGTTACTAAGTCAGAAGATCTCCTGTTGATCTATGTTTACGAAAACCATATTGGTGATCGCTAATAATATTGAATCGTTCAAGATATTTTAGAAGATGCTCATTGATAACCTTTTCCACGACTTTCGATATTATTGAAAGCAGTGCAACTGGTCGGTAGTTATTTGGCAAGGTCTTCTTACCTTTTCTAGGTATCCGCTGAATCGTGGCACATTTCCAGCAGGACGGAAATATTCCCTTTCTGTAGGATAGGTTAAAAAGTCTACAGAAAACTGGTGTTAGTTCCCTTGCACAGTTTTTGAGAACTATAGCAGGTATTCCGTCAGCGCCAGAAGCCTTCTTGGTGTCTAGCTTCATTAAATGCAAATGATTGCTTGTTTTGTTATAGGAAAACCACTTTGGCAAGTCAATCATTTTTCTTTTTTGTCATGCCATCTTTCTTTTTTGTTCTTTCCAACCATATGAATGTACTTAAAAAAGCAATTTTTCACTTAACAATATAAAGAAAAAAGAAAATTTTGTCTTTCCAGATCTCCTGAAGAAGAAATAAATATAATTTCGAAAGCTTGACTTGTCTTTGACTAACATGAAAAAGGTTGTTTCACCATACCCAAGGCCAGAAGTAAATAAATATTTAAATATGCAGCCCCTCGCATTAAAGAACTAAACATTGAGAATATATTTTTAATTTTGATGATACTTAAAAAATCCTACATGTAGAAAATAAAATCTAAAAAATTAAATTTGCTTGAATGTCTTGAAATTAACAAACGAACAAAAACTCCTAGTCAGTCACGACTACTCGAACAGGTGTCTTTGTTCTATTTTATATATATAAATATGCAGCCCCACTATATATTTTTCTTAATATCAGTATATATATATATATATATATATATATATATATATATATATATATATATATGCGAGTATATTATATTGTGGCGTGTTAACTTCGCCCGACATTGAGGCGCTATTTTTGTAGCCCCTCCTTTCTATACTTTTTTTATAATTTCTGAGAATGGATTAAGTGGTTATTAATATTAAAATACTAAAGAAATTAAACATACACTTGCTCAGTTTTTCTTGGTAGAGTAATATGGGTAAGAGATAATTTTTGTACGTCTTCTGGAAATAGTCTCTATAGTTGTTTAAAAATTTTTGGTTGTACAAATTTTGGGCACCATTCATTTTAAAATAAAAAGGATCTAACTTCAGCTAAAAAAAAATAAGAAAACGCTGAAGGGTTATGTAGTTGTTAAGGAAAATTTTGATATGGTACAACCCTTTTGTCCTGAAAAGTAAAATAAGTGGTACACTGTGAAACACTAGCCTTAAACAAGAAAAAAAGGTTTATTAATGACTAAATTAAAAGTTCTAACTTTGAGGTTCTGTTATTATCCTATATTACAAAAAAACCTTAGCCTAATAGGTGGCGTTGCTAGACAGAGTCCTTAAATCAGGATTTTTTAATTAAAACTTTGCTACACCTGGTGTTGAATGTTCGTGAGGTTCACTTCACGAGTTATCAGTTCTATACGATGTGAAACGCACTTATCAGCGGGAAAATAGGTCTACGGATGGATATTCTGATAACTTACGGTTTTCCTACGAGCTTTTAGGCCTGTCGTGGTAGGATGTTCAAAACACACATGTCTCCCCCTTGGTTACTTCAGTTCCCTTTGTGCTACTAATGTTTTCTTGGCCCCTAAAGGTCTGGGAATAAACAGGATATTTCAAAGAAAAAGGCCTTGAATTAAGCACTAAAACCATTTTCACACTACTCCATCACTAATATATCAGTATGGCTATTTAATAGTTAAAGCCTACAGGGCGGCTTTCTGAAAAAAGAAGCCCTTACTTTGGCTGAGAAAAAAGAACCTGGCTGCGGCTATACGATGGGAAAAGCCTACGACGGCTACCTGTTGGGAAAAAGCCCACTACGGCTACATGTTGGAAAAAGCCAACTACGGCTTCATGTTGAAAAAAAGCCTACGACGGCTACTTGTTGGAAAAAGCCTAGATCCGTGCCATCCGGACCCTTAAATATTTTTCTCCCTTCCGTATAAATCACCTCTTCAAGATGGCTACTTCCCAGATACAAATGTCTAGCCGATCGACGCATTAGAAACGAATTTAATATCCCCAGCAGACAACCCGCACTGCAAACGGCTCAAAAATTCGAGTGAATTACACTGCTTAAAAGTTAGTAAACACTGCTTAATATAAAAATGGAAAAAAATGTATATTATAAGGAGAAAACAGAAACACAACATGATCTTAAAATCTAGGAAAAAATGAATGTTACAATATATAGACATATATATATATATATATATATATATATATATATATATATATATATATATATATATATATATATATATATATATATATATATATATATGTGTATATATATATATATATATATATATATATATATATATATATATATATATACATACATATATGTTTGTATTACAATTAAAAACAAGTAAAAAATCAACTGACGTCAAACAATATGAAGCAGTGCCAGCGATCTTGCCATACAATAATATTCATACTCACCTTATAAGGATACTTCCAATATTTTTATATTCTGGGAGATAATCTTCTTCCCTTAAACTAGCAGAAGTTACTAAAAATATTATTTCAAAATAGTTAATATTTATATATTTTGGTACAGGCGATCTCAGCTAAAATTTAGATTACTAATAGCTTGATTACAAATAACGGGTCTAGTTTTCTTTCGGAAATTTATTTTACCTATATTTCATACAAGTCAGAGTATTCAGTACTATTAGGCCCAAAACCGATTGTAAAATTTTACAGTAACTGGATGACTTTAAAGAAATATCTAATCTAAGTAAGAAATTATTGTCCAAAAATCATGAAATTAAGCGAATTTTAGACTTAAAACAAGAACAAACATATTAGAGTGGCGTGCTGCAACCGTAATCTAACAAATAATATAAAAAGCCGTACGATCACTTAAAAGGGCTACGATGAAAAGAAAAGAATTTCCAACCGACATGCAACTGTTACTGCTTAACCTAGAACTGGACCTCTACCACCAGAGTAAATCTTAGGTTTAAGATAAGATCAGAAGTAGGATCTAATGGAAAATTTGGCAGCAATGTACTACGGATTTTATTTGTGCTAATAAAATAGGTGATTTGGAATTTCTTACAACCTATAGTGTTTTTAATTCATGTTGAGGGACGGTAATTTGGGTTCATCGTCATGAAACTATATGAGACAGTCAAATAAAATTTAGCAATTTAGTAAAAACACTTCCCGGCATAATTCGTTCGAATTTCTTTATGAATTTGTAAAGAATAGACAAAAAGAATTTTCAATGAATAATTACTTTAGTTGGAACTTTTCAAAATAATAATTTTTGTCGAAAGTTGGTACATAAAAGAAAACAATATTTAAATTTTTTAAAAGAGTGAAAAGTTTTTCAATGGATCTTCAATAAAAATTGAGCAATTTCTAATAAAGAAAAAAAAAACTTCCTTTTTGTTGCAAATCTTTGATTATTTTTTAAGCAAAAACTAACATTTATTAACAATTTTTAAAGGAGTTCGATAGCTCCATTTTCTTTCACAATATTTTGATATGGAAATTGAATTTTCAACGTTCATGCTGAAACGTTAACTATAAAGCAGAACTTCGACATTAAAGTCGTCGATAATTCGAGATGAAAGTTGAAATTTCGAGATTAAACCCGAAGTTTCGAGATTACAGTCAACATGATGAGATTTTTTTTATTATTTTGTTATCGTTACTCTTTTACAATATTGTAGGATAGAAACACATATAAAAAGGGACGAATTGTCATATAAAGCCAACGAAATAATTTTTTATCGGGTAAAATATAAATGTATCTATGTGTCAAGGATGTGCGGTAATAAAAATTAATAGATATGTTATTTAAGAGGATAAATAAATAGACTAGTAAAACTAATTAGGTTACCTGTAATTTTACTAATTACTAGTAAACACCCGGAGACCTAAGTTGTGTTTATCAAAATGTGTTAATTTTAATTTAATTCTAATTGACATTCCTTCATAAATTTAATTGTTATTATACTGTTGTTCTATTTATTTTTTAATAGTTCCCATAGTATATGTTTAATTTAAAAGTAGTTACTTAGTAATAGGCTCTTCCCCAACTAACGAAAACAAATTTCACAAAAGATTTTTATTTAAAATGTAACCTTACACTAAAAACGAATTCACAGAATTTACAAATATTGCTAAAATCACTTTTAATTTGTCAGTAATTTATTTATGAACAATATTATTTTGCGTACTTCAAAACACTAAAGTTCTAAGTATACACTAGACGAACAACTCGTGTGTGAATTATTTTTTCAACAAAAAGACCCAAAAGCGGTGAACGTGGAAGAGTCCGGATAGTAGGACAAGAAATAAGATCGATTATACCTGTATGTTCACAAACCGAAAAAAAAAAAGTACTGTAAAGATGTATCAGTAGTCAACAAGTTTAAAACAAGTAGAAACCACCGGCTAGTAAGAGCTTTATTTAAAATAAATCTGAAAGTAGAAAGAAAGATGATGATTGAACATAAAAATACAAAGTTTTCAGCCATGGAGGTGCTCAAGAATAATCACAGATTCAAACAACATTGAATAAGCCAACTTACAGAAAAAAATTACATCTAGTATCGAAATAACAATCAAGAAAATGTCCTTCCAAAAGCAGAAAGTGAACAAATTCTCCCCCAAAACAATTATGCTCATAGAAAAAAAGAAAATCTAAAGAAATAGGTACGCATGAGTATGAAACATTGAACAAAGTCATAAAAAAGAGAAAGATGAAAAGACGTTAAAAATACCATACCATTAAGAAAACAAAAATTGAAAGTATTGAAATCCAAGACGTCACAAGGTAAAAAAAAATTAGCCTGGGCTTAGAGGAGGAATTTAAAAGTCTTAAGCGGGAAGAGAAGGGAATTAAAATCAATAGCATATATTTACATTACTTGCGTTTCGCAAGTGATGTATTACTGATTAGCGAAGATCTAGAAGATCTCAAAATCAGAATAGAACAACTCAATAAAGCTTCACAACAAGTTGGACTCAAGATAAACATCAAGAAAACAAAATCTCTAAGCCAAAAAAAAACACAAAAAAATTGAGAGCAGTTGGACTTCAACGTAAAAAACAGAGATATCTCCATGACCTTAAAAAAAGAAAAGTGTACGAGAGCTGCATACTTCCAGTAAGTACGTATGGGCAACCATTACCCTGGAAAGGCAGATGTTAGGGGTTGGTTTACAAGAACACTGTCAAAGCGAGGATATCAGACGAAAGAATTTCAGATATGAGTAAAAGAATGACAAAATTAAAGTGGCAATGGGTGGGACATGTGGCTAGAACGAATGATGGTAGAATGACAACAAAAAACTTAAATAGAGACCTTAGGAGAGTAGACGAATTTCGCCAGACCAATAAAAAGATGTCAGGTTGACAGCAGGCAGTAGATGGCTTCATCGTTCACAGGATAGAGACAATTAGAAGAAACTTGAAGAATCCTGTCTCTTGCAGTGGAGAAGCTGTGGTTTATAAAGAAGAAGAAAAAGAAAGTTCTAAAACCGTTTAGTTAAAAAATTTAAAATACGGTTGATCAGTTCGTATGAAGTTCTTAATTTGTGTCGGTCCCAATGGATCAGTGATTTTAAATTGTGTAACTTAAATTTTCAAGCATTCTATAATACAAAATTTTCATAAAAAAGACTCTTTAATATATCTACGTTGCAGTGAGTAAATTTAAATACATTTTTTTACCTCTATGTTCAAAAACTAATTGATAATTAAATAAAACATAAATCATTAATTTATTCATTCAAATCTACACTGGTGAGCAAAAAAATCACCACAGTGGTATTATTTTTAGTATCATTAGAATGCTGATCTCCAATAATATGAAAAAACATCTGAATTTCTAAAAAGTTTTACTGATTAAAACGGTTTTACTCAATAGAACCGTTTTTACTATAAAAACACATGCAACTACATTTTCCTATCATTCCTTTAGCGGAAATTGAACCACCAACAGCTCTGCTATACTTGGTCACTAATTACGCCACCGAAAAATTGAGCCAGTCAGCTGTCTCCAGAGTCTAGAGATTTGCCAGGAGATTGGCGCCTTTACACGGAGATCAGGATTAGAAGAGAAGATGTACCTTGGAGCGAGACGACCGTTTCATTGTCAACACAACTCTAAGACATCGTCACTTTACCGGCGTTGAGGTACAGCAGGAGCTCCGACAAGTTCGTAGTCGGACTATCAGTCATTGAGGAGTCAGAACAAGACTTAAGAAAGCTAACCTAACTTCAAAGAGCTAACGGACCAGCTAACGGACCGAAATTTACAGCAGCCGAGAGCAATGGGAATCCGTTTTAGTCTCCGACGAGTCCCAAATGTGGGGAGTACTCTGTGCAATGCTGCATTACTGAAACGGTCGCCCACGGAGAAGGTTCTGTCATGGTGTGAGGAGACATCTCATTGGATGTGAAAACCGATTTGGTTTTCGTGACTGATGAGACTCGTAGCGATGGATTATCTGCTCACCGGTACATCGAGGAGATCCTATAGGAAACACGTCGTTCCTTACGCTGAATTTGTTGGAGACAGCTTCAGGCATGACAATGCGAGGCCACATGATGCTGCATCGATGTAGCATTACCTGGCGGAAGTGGAAATAGCCACATTAGACCGGCCTGCGCGGAGTCCAAACCTCAAACCAATCGAGCACATATGACCTGAGCTCGAAAGAAGGGTTTGAGCCCGAAATCCAGCCCCTGTATAGCTGAGGGACTTAAACGTTGTGATAGAGGAAGAATAGGGAAGAATCCCACAGACGGTGGTGAAAAAGTTCACCCGCTCCATGGAAAACCGGCTGGAAGTAATAATAAGGGCTAGAAGGAGTAATACAGACTATTGATTTTGGTCTTTATCAATAAATTTAATTAATAAACTTAAAATTTGTTTAATTTTTCCTTTCTTTTACCCGTATTTTCAAACCTTATTCTCCCTGGTCCCCATGAGGTGTGCTACGGAATTTGCTATCTTTAGAAAGAGAATAGAATGGGCTTTCAAATGATACTAAAATCATTATAAATATATGAACACTAAATTCTAGGATCCTTGTTAAATAAAGCCAAATATTTTGAGTCGATTTTTTTTTTTTGCACACCAGTGATCTCATTTAAAGTAATCTCCTCTCACCACACTTATGAGAAAGGGATATTGAAGGCTCTATGGATCATAGATCTATAGGCTGGCAGTTTATGGGAGTATGGGAGTGTATTGAGCCAGATGGGATGGTGACATCGGAAAAGGTTGGTTTGCGGAAGATATCGAATTCTAGTCTATTTCCATTCTTGGAAATTGAAACATCTAAGAAATTTATTTTATTATCTGTTTCCTTTTCCAGTGTAAATTTTATGTTGAGGTGTAAAATATTTAGATAATTTAAAGTGGAATTTAGTTCAGTATCATTTCCATGGAAAGTACATAATAGACCCACATCTGTTCATCATATAAACATAAAATGCCAAAAATCTGTTTTAGTCTTAGTTAAGCGTTTGACAATGTAGTTGTACTGCGAAATCGCGATAACGCAATTGTAAAATCTTTACAAATATATTTAGTGGCAATTAACAAAGTAATTAAGTAGTTTTATTGGTAGAAAATAATAGTTTAAGCGGAGAAGAAACGGTAGAAAAGATGTGGAAAAAGATAAAAAATAAAATTATTAACGCAGCTAGTGAAGTACTTGGTCATAGAAAAAAAATATGAATGCCGATCCAAGTAGAACACCGTGGTTTAATGACGACGCCAAAACATTAGCGGAGAAAAACCGTCTAGCGTATATAAAATATTTATCTAACAAGAATGAAGATACACTACGACAGTATGTACAAATAAGGAACAAGGTAAACGCAAAAATAAGACAGATTAAAAGGGATTACTGGACAGTTTATACTAAAGACATGGAAAACGATTTGTGTGGAGCACAAAGGAAAGTATGGAAGATGCTTAGACAGAGACAAAAACAAGTGAGCGAATACGATCAAGTGCATAATATAAATAAAGAACAATGGCAAAGACATTTCCAAAATCTATATGCAGTCCAGACATAAATGAAGTCGAACACAGAACACAAACAGAAAATAGGGGTGCGCAACACAGTACAAATACTGGCACAAATCATCACAACTATAGAGGAACACTAAGTACAAACTGCTGTTAGCAAATTGAAAAACAGAAAGGCACCAAGTGAAGACCGTATATCAAACGAGCTAATAAAGAATGGTGGATAGAAGTTAGTCCACGAAATAACACCTTTGTTTCAGAAAATAATTTGTACAAGCAATATACCACAAGACTGAAAGCAAAGCATTACAATTCCAATTTACAAGAAAGGCGACAAAAACGACGCATGCAACTGCAGAGGCATAACCCTACTAGAGTCCATAGTGAAACTATTCACTAGAATTATAAAAACTGAAATCACCAAATACACAGAGAGAAACCTGCATAATTATGTTTTATAGATCTAATCAGCGCGTTTGACAAAATGAAGTTAGAAGATATAATAACAATTTTAAGACAACTAAATATACCCCAAGAAATAACAAATACATACAAACATAATAATGAATTAATAGAAAATATAAAGATCGGAACAGCTATAAGACAAGGGGATAGTCTAAGTCCGCTACTATTCTGCCTAGTAACGGAGAGAATAACAGATAAAACAAAAACTGTAAATGAAGGATATTGAATGGGAGCTGACATAATCAAAATCGTAGGCTATGCAGATGATATCGTTTTGATCGCTGAAGACGAAGATGGATTGCAGAAACTACTAAACGAATTCAACCAAACAGCACTAGAATTATAACATGAAAATTAATGTAGCGAAAACTAAATGTCTAACAATCTCTAAGGAACCAATACGGTGCCAGCTAGAGGTGGAGAACGAAATAATTCAACAAGTGATGTCTTTTCCCTATCTCGGAATTCTGGTAACTAGTTATGGTAATTTACATGAAGAAGTAAAGAAACAAGCAAATAAATCCGCTACAATATCCGGCGCACTCAAAGACGTAATATGGAGAAATAAAGATCTAAAGATAGCTAGTAAAGTAAAAATATATAAGAGTTGTGTCAGACCAATACTTGCCTACAGTATAGAAACAACTCGGACACTCGGAAAAGTAAACAGACACTAAGAACTAATGAAATAAAAATATTAGGAAGTATAACGAGCAGAACATTAGCAGATAGAATAAACAATAGAACCATAAGAGAAGAGTGTGGCGTGAAGGACATAGTCAGAGGGTGAAGAAAAAGAAGAAGAAAATGGAGAGAACATGTGCAACGAATGGGTTATGACAGAATAACTAAGATATGCATGATTAGCACACCACATGGGGAAAGACCAAGAGGAAGACTCCCAAAAACGATGGAAGGACAGCTGGACTTCCAACTTTCAAGAACAGGTTGAAAAAAAATCCCGAGTAGAACAGAACTGACCTACAAATAAGAAGAAGAAGAAGGAATTACGAATATCAGTATATTTTAAAAATGGTTCATCTTTCTTCTCATTCTCGTATTTTTAACATATTTGATTAAAATATAGATATAATCGTGCCTGAAGAAAAGACTACATGGTTTCGATTGCTTTTGTAAGATATCATTTCATGTATCAATCAATTCAGCAAAATTATATTTTACAAATTTTTAGTTTTTTGGTTTCTAACAGGGGTGCTCAAACGGTCGATCGCGATCGACAAGTCGATCGCGAGTGCTTTTTGAGTCGACCTCGAGAAAAAAAATTCCGATATAGAACTATTCACAGATTTTGTTTTAGGTAACTAAAACAAAATGTAATGAATAAACTACTAAAATTTATTCGATCCACAATTAGGCCAGAATAACCCCCCAACTCATCATCACTTTCTTTTATCGTAATAACCCCCTGCTAGCGGCAAAAGGCGGCTTTATCAAAGGAACGCGCGGTACTTGTCAAAGAAAAGCCGCGTTTTTGATTCCCGCCGATTTTTCTAGAAACTTCGGGCGGCGTGTTTGACGGGAACATTCGAGACTTCGTTCGCGCCGATATAAATGTGTGCGCCTGCAGGAATAGGAGTCAGTCTGAGTTGTAACTTGTAGGCGATACATCGATACAAAGTCTATTAATAAATAGTCCAAAATGAGTGCGGCGAAGAAAAGTAAAACTTATCATTTTAATAACGATTGGGAGGAAGAATTTTTCTTTTGTATGGTAAAGGATAAGTGCATGTGTCTCATTTGCCGTGCATCAGTTGCAATACCTAAGCGTGGGAACTTAGAGAGGCATCATAAAACGGTTCATAAAAACTATGAAAAGGATTTTCCGTCACAGAGTGAATTAAGAAAACGAAAAGTACGTGATTTGATAACTTGTTTGAAAAAGAACAAACCATGTTCACAAGACCAGCCAAACAATCAAAAGCTGCAACGATCGCGTCATTTAAAATATCTCATATATTGGCGAAACACAAGAAACCCATTTGATGATGGATTGGTTGTGAAGGAAGCATTTATTGAAGCGGGTGAGACTTTATTTGGAGATTTTAAAAATAAAACAGAGATTATATCTGCTATTAGAGAACTTCAGTTATTTCGTCCTTCTGTCACAAGGCGTGTTGAAGTCATGAGTCAGGACATGGCAGGATAAACTAAAACATGATATCATGGAATGTACATACTTTTCTTTACAGTTCGACGAATCCACCGATATGACAGACACTGCCCAGCTGTGTATTTTTATTCGAATGGTATTCAATGACATGTCGGCTAAGGAAGAGTTTTTGACAATGATTCCTCTGAAAGGAAAGACCCGTGGCGAAGATATATATATGACATTTTCTTCAATTTTGTAACAAACTACAAGCTACCAATATATTAAAACTAGTGTGCATTACAACCGATGGAGCACCAGCAATGACTGGAAACGAAAACGGTTTTGTGTGGCATTGTGTCGAGCTAATGATGATTTCCCTTCATTTTTCTCCTTCCATTGCATTATACATCAACAAGTTTTTGTGTGTTCAAAAGTTCTAAACATGGAGGAGATTATGGGCATTGCAATAAAAATTGTGAATTCTATCCGTGCACGTAGCTTGCAACGACGGCTCTTTAAATTGCAGTTGGAAGATAGTGAGTCAGCTAAACACACTGATTTATGTTCTTCACACGACGTCAGGTGGTTGAGTCGCGGAAATTCCTAGAAAGGTTTCAAGAATTATTGCCCGAATAACAGCACTTCTGGACGAAAGAGGTGATGACACTCAGATGCTGAAAAACGGAAAATGACTGACTGATTTGGCATTTTTGACAGACATCAGAATGCATTTAAACACACATTAATTTGGAGCTTCAAGGTAAAGGAAAAACTATTATTGAGATGATTAGCGCAATAAACGCATTCAAAAGTAAATTGCAACTTATGATAGATCAACTGAAAAGAAAGGATCTGAAAAATTTTCCGTCTTTGAAAGCAAGGGATTCCTTCCTCAGATTGAATTATGATATTTATGAGGCAGAATTATCAAATATTTTGGGCCATTTCGAAATACGTTTTTTATGATTTTAGTAAATTGGCAAATATCTCATCATTTATGAGTTATCCTTTTCGTGTAAAAACATTAAGGAATTAGCTACTAAATAGCAAGTCAGGTTTAACATGGACTCATGTTCTGTTGAAAATGAGTTAGTGCAGATTATATCAGATATACATCTCAAAGCCACAGCATCTGAAACAAAATTCTGGTGTTTTATATCTGAAGATAAATATCCGAATCTAAGGCAAATAGCCCTTCAACTGACGGCAATGTTTGGGTCAACTTACTTGTGCGAGTCTGCATTTTCTGAAATGAAGATAATTAAGTCAAAATATCGCAATCGACTAACTGACGAACATATCTCATCATGCTTGCGATTAGCACCCGGTAATTACGTACCATCTTATGAAAAGTATGCTGAGGCATATGCAGTGCCACGCTTCAACATCCAAAGTCACTCTTTAGTTAAGTTTAGACACTAGACTCCGTTTGTTTTGTAAGAACCAATAAACTCGCAATTTTGAATAATTATGAGTTTTTTCATTAACATTTGAGAGCAGACCTACCCCTTACCTTGACCAAAAAAATGCATATTGTGCGGAAAAACTAATATCTATGCCACGATACACCCTACCTAGACGGACAATCCTGCATCACACTTACTTGCAGCCTCTCAGAGTCGATCGATAGTAGTCTAACAATATTGAGGTAGATCGCCAGCATTCAAGTTTGAGCACCCCTGCTTTATAATATTTTCAACCGTGTTTAAAAATTAAATATGCAATATTTAAATGAATTAAAAACAAGATAAAATATAATATATTGTGGAGCATGACATGAAAATGTTATTTTCAGCTCGTTTTGCACTTTAGCATAAATAGAAAATAATGTTTAAACTTTAAGAACTTCGGGTTCAATAATTTACCTGTAAGGTATGTTTTACAAGGTATAGTCACAATGTACTTTAATGAAAAGGTAAAATACTTCTAGATACCAGTATCGAGAAGTTTCTACATAACATGTATTTTCATGTGTATTACGTACCAAAAGCTATAAGTATATAACTTAGTGTATGGAACACTTTAAGATCACTTCGTGCATGTCTGTCTGTTTGTTTCTCTGTCTATCTGTCTGTCACGTCCGATTTTCTCCGAAATTATTTTACACAGAGAGTATAATTTTGAAAAAAAGTCTTACCCAGGCTATTCGACTGAGGTGTCAAATGAGAGCTTGTAAAAACATGTATAATGTAATAATTGAGCACATTTTTCTTTGTATTATTTTTAAAAAATTGCTGCCCCCTCTGATCAAAAAATTTTGAAAAAATTCTGGGATATTCTCCAGAGGGTGTAGATTAAACAAAAATTATCACGAGTGCATTACCTTTAATAATACGAGTAAGTTTAAAAAAAGGAATTATTATGTCTTGTACCAAGTGTAATAAAAGCACTTTCCACGTCTGAGGAATCAATTTTAAAATTGCATGTGATGTGGATTTCTGCAATGAAAGTCATTGTATTTCATGCTCCAAACTTTCACATCAGAAACTCGGGTAACACAAGCATTTGCGGAAAGGTAGGAATTCTTCTATTTGCATGTGAAAATTTTATATAGGCGTATGTGAAAAATATTTTTACAGAAATCAGAATACTAAAGTAGAAGACCAAAGTGATGGCAATTAAAAAAATTCCAAGTAGAGGAGCGTCAATGCCCTCTTTAAAAAGAAGAACCACCACCATCTATCAATCAAAAATCAGTGCGCTAGAAGAAAAGCCTTTATTGAAAAGCTTGAGGGTCATAAATAAAATCAGCTAAAACATAAACGATAAATCTAATGGCCTTCGGCAAATAAAAACTATCGCAGAATTTAAATCTCACTCTCCTGTTATAGTTAAAAGAGTTGAATTGCAATAACAAGCCCCTCCCAATACACTGTTCGAAATGTAAAACATGCAATGAACAATGCTCTGGGGTCAGTTTTATGCTCTAAACTAGAGCCTTAAACTGACGACATTAATAGAAACACCACTCCAATGGAAGTATTTATGAGGATCAAGAACCGATGAAATCAGAGGATTTCAAAGGAGTGAAGCAGGTACAGGTATTGTGGTATCTATCTAGGTCGTGTGATGAAAATAATCAAACGAAACCTCAGTCAGTAATTTCATAAAAGTAAAATTGAATTATCAGATGATAGAACTCGTAATTATGCAACTTCAAACCATTGGGAAGACAAACACCTTCAGGATTGGCATCAGCCATCAGCACTACAATAACCCTCAACACTCCAGAATTCTGCTCAGCCAATATCATTTTTCGTAGATTCAATTTCAGACGATACAGGAACTCTTATAAAGGCGATAGGGAAAATGAGGTACATCAGAGTAAAAACATGTCCTTTCAAAGCAAAAATACATTTTATAGAGCAGCAAATCATAAAACCAATTTGGAGAGAAATAATAATTATAGGAACAGCAATTATAGGAGCAACAATTTATAAACAAAATGATATGAATATACCAAACAATCGGGAGTACGAAATTTTCCCAGGTAATATCTCGATCACAGCCCAATTATAAATTCAAGAGGGCCAGCTATCATGTATACTTAAAAAATGTGAGAGGTATCAAGGACAAATAGAGAAGAGAACATACGATTTCGGTGCAAACATGTTGCGACTACGATATTTCAGATTTTCTACTTGCGGAGACTTGGTTAAGGGAAGATATTACGGATCAGTTAACTTGGACTAAAGTATAATTATACTATTTTCGTTGTAACAGAAGGAAAGGTTATTCTAGTAAATTTTTTAGAGAGGGGGGGGTACTGAATGAAGTGAAATCTGATATTGCAGCTAAACATGTAACAATCATATCGAACATATATTTATTACGCTGGCCAAGGGGCTTAATAAGTCTAGATTATCTACCTTCACAGGCTAGCTTGGGAATTGTATGAGTGTTATTGTGATGCAGTAGAAAATGCAGTAAATAATACGAATGTGCAGAATGTTAAAGTTTATAGTAGGTATGAAATTTAATACACCAAATGTTAAAGTGGGTAAATGAGGTTATGGTACACGGCCGGGATGGTAAACCAGTCTGTCCAATCGAGCAGGATCCTTTCTGATTTTGTTACATACCTTAACCTTAAATAAACCAATAATATTCCGAATATCCCCGAAAATTACCTAGATTTAATCTTTGCTATATAGATATTAATGTAATAGCTTGCTGATCAACCACCTGCTCCCGCTGGATAGCACCATCCAGCCGCACTCCTTTGAATTGAATATATCTGTGAACCAGAAGAATCTATAGATTATGATTACGAGTATTACGGATTTTGAGGACGCTAATTTCAATGAAATTAAATCGTTTTTGGGAATTCTTTATTGGAACCAACTTGTCCAATTTAAACACTGTAAAGGAATCGGTGTAAAATTACCTTTTATGATGTAATTTAAACTGCATTTGATTTAATTTATACCTAAAAAAGGTCTGGGAAACCAAAACTCTCTATCACCTTGGTTTAATGAAACATTGAAAGAATTGATTTTTAAAAAGAAAATAGCT